>BPLQ01009668.1:0-33829 GCA_021605075.1 Caerostris darwini | reverse complement strand
TCATTTGCCGAGCATTTTTACAGTAAGTCTCGTTTTATATATCCTCGTTTCCATAGGGCACGATGAGAGTAATTAGGAAGCAAGAAACTTACGATAAACATATTACTTTTAACCCTCCAGTATATGTTAATAAATGATGCGCCCATTTAAAGAAATAATAAACTTGTTTTATCAGACTAAATCAAAGAAAATGGCGTTTTTAACAAATAGTTTAATGTTCCAAAATTTTGAATCCTCACAGGGACAAATACCATATTTGATAACCGCCTTTACTTTATTTGTTTCCATAAAGTCATAATTATACTGAAATTATTATATATTTCCATGTAAAAGCCGATATTATTTATAACTTTTGAAAGCAAAAATACCATCTTTTTATATATACAAATGGTAAATCTGGAACTATGACAAGTAAAGCATGTTTTTATTTCTTTTAATTTATGAAAAATGTTACTTTTAAAATTAAGTTAGTTACAAGATATACTAAAATGAGTTTTTACTTTTGAAGTTGCTTATATTGCTACATAGTCTCTCGTTTTGTAAATTGTTTAATGCTCCAAAATTTGGAATCATCATAGCATATTTCATAACCGCCTTTACTTTATTTGATAAAAGTCATAATTATGCTTTTTATTTTTCCCCATGTAAAAGCCGATAATATTTATAACTTTGGAAAGCAAAAATACCATCTTCTGCTTATACAAATGGGTAAATCTGCAAATATATAAGTAAAGCATGTTTTTAGTTCTTTACTTTATGAAAAATGTTACTTTTTTAAAATTAAGTTAGTTGGCAAGATATACTAAAATAAGGTTTTTTTACTTTTGAAGTTGCTTATATTTGCTACATAGTCTCTCGTTTTTTGTACAAATTGTTTAATGTTCCAAAAAATTTTAGAATCATCACAGGGACAAATAGCATATTTCATAACCGCCTTTTACTTTTATTTGTTTCATAAAGTCATAATTATACTGAAATTATTATATATTTCCATGTAAAAGCCGATAATATTTATAACTTTTGAAAGCAAAAAAATACCATCTTCTGCTTATATACAAATGGTAAATCTGCAACTATGACTAAGTAAAGCATGTTTTTATTTCTTTAATTTATGAAAAAAATGTTACTTTTAAAATTAAGTTAGTTACAAGATATACTAAAATGAGTTTTTACTTTTGAAGTTGCTTATATTTGCTACATAGTCTCTCGTTTTTGTGCAAATTGTTTAATGTTCCAAAAATTTGGAATCATCACAGGGACAAATAGCATATTTCATAACCGCCTTTACTTTATTTGTGTCATAAAGTCATAATTATGCTGAAATTATTATATATTTCCATGTAAAAGCCGATAATATTTATAACTTTGGAAAGCAAAAATACCATCTTCTGCTTATATACAAATGGTAAATCTGCAAATATGACTAAGTAAAGCATGTTTTTAGTTCTTTACTTTATGAAAAAATGTTACTTTTAAAATTAAGTTAGTTACAAGATATACTAAAATGAGTTTTTTACTTTTGAAGTTGCTTATATTGCTACATAGTCTCTCGTTTTTGTGCAAATTGTTTAGTGTTCCAAAAATTTGGAATCCTCACAGGGACAAATACCATATTTGATAACCGCCTTTACTTTATTTGTTTCATAAAGTCATAATTATACTGAAATTATTATATATTTTCCATGTAAAAGCCGATATTATTTATAACTTTTGAAAGCAAAAATACCATCTTCTGCTTATATACAAATGGTAAATCTGAAAATATGACTAAGTAAAGCATGTTTTTATTTCTTTACTTTATGAAAAAATGTTACTTTTAAAATTAAGTTAGTTACAAGATATACTAAAATGAGTTTTTTACTTTTGAAGTTGCTTATATTGCTACATAGTCTCTCGTTTTTGTGCAAATTGTTTAATGTTCCAAAAATTTGGAATCCTCACAGGGACAAATACCATATTTGATAACCGCCTTTACTTTATTTGTTTCATAAAGTCATAATTATACTGAAATTATTATATATTTCCATGTAAAAGCCGATATTATTTATAACTTTTGAAAGCAAAAATACCATCTTCTGCTTATATACAAATGGTAAATCTGCAAATATGACTAAGTAAAGCATGTTTTTATTTTTTACTTTATGAAAAAAATGTTACTTTTAAAATTAAGTTAGTTACAAGATATACTAAAATGAGTTTTTACTTTTGAAGTTGCTTTATATTGCTACATAGTCACTCGTTTTTGTGCAAATTGTTTAATGTTCCAAAAATTTGGAATCCTCACAGGGACAAATACCATATTTGATAACCGCCTTTACTTTATTTGTTTCATAAAGTCATAATTATACTGAAATTATTATATATTTCCATGTAAAAGCCGATATTATTTATAACTTTTGAAAGCAAAAATACCATCTTCTGCTTATATACAAATGGTAAATCTGAAAATATGACTAAGTAAAGCATGTTTTTAGTTCTTTACTTTATGAAAAAATGTTACTTTTAAAATTAAGTTAGTTACAAGATACACTAAAATGAGTTTTTTACTTTTGAAGTTGCTTATATTGCTACATAGTCTCTCGTTTTTGTGCAAATTGTTTAATGTTCCAAAAATTTGGAATCCTCACAGGGACAAATAGCATATTTGATAACCGCCTTTACTTTATTTGTTTCATAAAGTCATAATTATACTGAAATTATTATATATTTCCATGTAAAAGCCGATAATATTTATAACTTTTGAAAGCAAAAATACCATCTTCTGCTTATATACAAATGGTAAATCTGCAAATATGACTAAGTAAAGCATGTTTTTATTTCTTTACTTTATGAAAAAATGTTACTTTTAAAATTAAGTTAGTTACAAGATATACTAAAATGAGTTTTTTACTTTTGAAGTTGCTTATATTGCTACATAGTCTCTCGTTTTTGTGCAAATTGTTTAATGTTCCAAAAATTTGGAATCCTCACAGGGACAAATAGCATATTTCATAACCGCCTTTACTTTATTTGTGTCATAAAGTCATAATTATGCTGAAATTATTGTAGGTTTCCATGTTTAAGCCAGTAATATTTAGAACTTTTTGATACTTAAATACCTGGGTCAGCTTATATACAAGGGATAAATCTGTTGATATTGTTAAATAAAGCAAATTTTAATTTCTTTTGTTTATGAAAAGATGTTACTTTTAAATGAAATGAGTTACAAATTTAACTAAAACGAGTTGTTTTATTTTCAAGTTATTTATATTGCTGTTTTGTTGCTTTTTCTCCAAAAAAGCCGGATGGACGGACCATCCTTTGTTTAGATAGCTTTAATTATTCACCAAAGTTAATAATTTATGAAGCATTTGGTAAGTTTATTTTCTCTGTATTTATTATATATATATAATTTTAGATAAATATATAAAAGTAGATTAGGTTTTAAAATCATAGACCGTTAATCATGGACGTTAAAATTGCTACACCAGGAAAGCGACAAGCTGCAGACGTGAAATTTAAACGACAGGAAGAAGGTGCTGCGATATACAAATGATTAGCTTTTCAGCGCATTCAGACAAAGCAGTCGCCGGTAGCGACACCTGCAATGTGTTTAACTGAGGAAATTGCTCAGCCGGTTTCTCATACACATAATGCATTTTAACGTTGTTGAATGGTGAAATGTTGTTGTGATGCCTCGTGTAAAAAGCAGAAATGCGTACCGGCATGTTTCTGATTTTGATAGAGGTCGAATTGTAGCGTACCGGGATTGTTGTTTATCGTATCACAGTATTGCTGTTCGCGTCGGTCGAGATCCAATGACTGTTAGCAGAATATGGAATCGATGGGTTCGGGACGGTAATACGTTACGCCGTGCTAGATCTCAACGACCCCCTATCACTAGCTGCCGAGAAGACAGGCATGTTACCAGCATGATCTTAATGGATCGTGCAGCCACGTCACGACGCCGTTTGCAACAGCATGGACTCTCAGCTCGGAGACCATGGCTGTGGCTACCCTTGACGTTGCATCACAGACAGGAGCGTCTTCAATGGTGCGAACAACGACAAACTAGGTGCACGAATGGCGAGACGTCATTTTTTCAGATGAATCCAGGTTCTGTTTACAGACTCAAGATGATTGCATCACTGTTTGGCGGCATCGTGGTTAACTTAAATTGGCAACATGCATTCGTCGTCGTCGTAGTCGTCATACGTGTATCACGCCTTAACCTGGCGTGAGGGTATGGAGTGCTATTGGATACACGTCTCGGTCAACACTTATTCGCATTGACGGCACTTTGAACAGTGAACGTTACATTTCTGGTGTGCTACGACCCGTGGCTCTACCCTTTATTCGAGCCCTGCCAAACCCTACGTTTCAGCTGGAGAATGTACGACCGTATGTTGTCGATATTGTACGGACTACCTTGATACGGAAAATGTTTGGCTGTTGCCCTGGCCTGCAAGTTATCCAGATCTCTCGCCAATAGAAAACGCCTGGTCCATGGTTGCCGAGCAACTGGCTCGTCACTATACGCAAGTCACTACGGTTAATCCAGTATAATATATTTGTCCAATAAATGTCATTTTGTTATCTGAATTTCTTTCGGGTGTAGAAATTTTAATGGCTAGTAGCGTATATGCACCTCAACTTTATTGTATATCATGCATACACCTCATATATAATTTATTTTTAACTACATTATTATAAAGGAAAAAAGAGGACAGGAAATCAATATATATCTATCAAGTCTGTATTACTAGGTTCAATGGTTACGAATCAAACGAAAACACGTTTTATCCCGTTGATTATCGATACAGTTTTTCTTCTTTTTTTTCCATAAGTAATACATTTTTATATTTTTAGTTTAAAATTTTTATATTACGGAAATAAAATACAGGGACTGCCGTATTTTCATAGAGTTACAACATTTGAACATTTATATATGTTCTAAACTCTTTTTTATTTTACTTCACTTCACTTTTTTTTTTTAACTTTTTTTTTTTTACATTATAATACAGTAAACTAATGTGCTATTATGTAATCAAGGAAGCAGTGGATAAATGATTCGCTTTACATAACGAACTCTCCAAGCTCCACGAAAGCAATAAGTTTTCCGCATTACACTGGCTTAAATTTTAATATTCCAGGTCCCAGATTGGACGCAGTAGTTTTATAAGCGGAAGATTATTTCGATAAACCTGCTATGATACGTAAGGCCTTTTCGGCTGACTATTATCCAGAGGATTAGCAGCAACCGTATCCTAAACATTCGTTAGGAAGAGCCCCATTTCAGTAATTGCATTGCTTCAGGGAGACGGTTACAGTTAAGAACGAACTAAGTAATCGCCACTAATTACAGAAATTTTAGACTAAAAGCTCTTAAACTTGTTGAAAGTGAAGTAGTGAGATTCTGGAACCGAGTTGCCATGAGATTCATTCGTGCATATACAGCCCATTCGCCTTAATAGTTGTTGAAAGTATTCAATTTTAAATGCTAAGTTCAGTCACGACTTGTTGGTTGCAATTAGTAGAAACTTGTTTGAAGCCCCATTCTTTCTATATTGCAATGAGTTCAAAATACCGCGGGAATTGAATTGCAATTGATCTTTGAACTTTCTCTGGTAAATGGCTCTATCGCACATGTCTTCAAATTTGAGAAAACTATAATGTGACTGAAATAGCATATTATATGTTTAGCACCGACAGACCATTCGGTTTTATACCTGTTGAAAGTTTTCAATTTGAAATATAATGCTCAACCATGACTTGTTGGTTGCAATTAGTAGAAACGTGCTTCTTTCCATGTTGCAACAAGTTCAAGATGCTGTGAAATTGAAGCGTCCTTGATCCTTCTCTAGTGATTGATCTATAATCGGTCATGTCTTCAGAAATGAGAAACCTATAAGGCGATTGTGGCAGAATGCTACAAGTCTAGCATTGACAGTGCAGCCTTATTTGTGAGTATATAGTCCATCCACTTTTATACTTGTCGGAAGTATTCAATTTGAAATGGTAAGATCAGTCATGATTTGTTGGTTGCAATTAGTAGAAACTTAGTACCCATTATGTTTGTAGCCCCACTCTTTCCATATTGCAATGAGTTCTAGATGCTGTGGTAATTGACGTATGTTTGATCTTTCACTGGTAGATGACTCTACAATCAATCATGTCTTCAAAATTGAGAAAACTATAAGGCGATTGGGACAGAATGATATATGTCTAACAATACAATGCAGCTTCATTTGTGCATATGCTATATGCCTAACATTGATAATGCACCTTCATTTGTGCATATACATTCCATTCGCTTTTATACTTGTTGAACATTTGCCTATATATGTTTATAATTTACTTTTATTGAAATTCAGTTTGTTGAACATGAACGAAAGATGGAAAAAATTATGAATCATTTTTAGCCTTTGTGGAATGATTCACACTGTTCGCAAATTATATTGAATAAATTTTATCTCATATAACATTGTCAATAGAAATCTTTATTTAAACCTCTAGATATAAATGTTTATAATTTAATTGTATTTATCATTTTTTATAATATACTTCATTTTACCTAACATTCTTTAGATTGTTTAAAATTTTATTTATTTTACAAAATAAAACATTTTATTTCGTAGATTATCAGTACAGTTTTTTGTACTTCATTTTGATAATTATTTTGTATGTTTTTAGTTTAAAATTGTTATATTATGGAAATAACGTACAGTGAATAATTTCATAGCTTTACAGCTTTTGATCAATTGATATATCTACATGTTCTACACCCTTTTATTTTACTTTACTTTACTTTACCTATACTCAAAGCATGATGATAGAGTAAACTAATGTGCTATTATGTAATCGGTGAAGCAGTGGATAAATGATTCGCTTTACATAGCGAACTCTCCAAGCGCCACGAAAGCAATAGGTTTTCCGCATTACACTAGCTTAAATTTTGATATTCCAGGTCCCGGATTGGACGCAGTAGTTTTATAAGCGGAAGATTATTTCGATAAACCTGCTATGATACGTAAGGCCTTTTCGGCTGACTATTATCCAGAGGATTAGCAGCAACCGTATCCTAAACATTCGTTAGGAAGAGCCCCATTTCAGTAATTGCATTGCTTCAGGGAGACGGTTACAGTTAAGAACGAACTAAGTAATCGCCACTAATTACAGAAATTTTAGACTAAAAGCTCTTAAACTTGTTGAAAGTGAAGTAGTGAGATTCTGGAACCGAGTTGCCATGAGATTCATTCGTGCATATACAGCCCATTCGCCTTAATAGTTGTTGAAAGTATTCAATTTTAAATGCTAAGTTCAGTCACGACTTGTTGGTTGCAATTAGTAGAAACTTGTTTGAAGCCCCATTCTTTCTATATTGCAATGAGTTCAAAATACCGCGGGAATTGAATTGCAATTGATCTTTGAACTTTCTCTGGTAAATGGCTCTATCGCACATGTCTTCAAATTTGAGAAAACTATAATGTGACTGAAATAGCATATTATATGTTTAGCACCGACAGACCATTCGGTTTTATACCTGTTGAAAGTTTTCAATTTGAAATATAATGCTCAACCATGACTTGTTGGTTGCAATTAGTAGAAACGTGCTTCTTTCCATGTTGCAACAAGTTCAAGATGCTGTGAAATTGAAGCGTCCTTGATCCTTCTCTAGTGATTGATCTATAATCGGTCATGTCTTCAGAAATGAGAAACCTATAAGGCGATTGTGGCAGAATGCTACAAGTCTAGCATTGACAGTGCAGCCTTATTTGTGAGTATATAGTCCATCCACTTTTATACTTGTCGGAAGTATTCAATTTGAAATGGTAAGATCAGTCATGATTTGTTGGTTGCAATTAGTAGAAACTTAGTACCCATTATGTTTGTAGCCCCACTCTTTCCATATTGCAATGAGTTCTAGATGCTGTGGTAATTGACGTATGTTTGATCTTTCACTGGTAGATGACTCTACAATCAATCATGTCTTCAAAATTGAGAAAACTATAAGGCGATTGGGACAGAATGATATATGTCTAACAATACAATGCAGCTTCATTTGTGCATATGCTATATGCCTAACATTGATAATGCACCTTCATTTGTGCATATACATTCCATTCGCTTTTATACTTGTTGAACATTTGCCTATATATGTTTATAATTTACTTTTATTGAAATTCAGTTTGTTGAACATGAAAGAAAGATGGAAAAAATTATGAATCATTTTTAGCCTTTGTGAAATGATTCACACTATTCGCAAATTATATTGAATAAATTTTATCTCGTATAACATTGTCAATAGAAATCTTTATTTAAACCTCCAGCTATAAATGTTTATAATTTAATTGTATTTATCATTTTTTTATAATATACTTCATTTTACCTAACATTCTTTAGATTGTTTAAAATTTTATTTATTTTACAAAATAAAACATTTTATTTCGTAGATTATCAGTACAGTTTTTTGTACTTCATTTTGATAATTATTTTGTATGTTTTTAGTTTAAAATTGTTATATTATGGAAATAACGTACAGTGAATAATTTCATAGCTTTACAGCTTTTGATCAATTGATATATCTATTAATATATCTACATGTTCTACACCCTTTTATTTTACTTTACTTTACTTTACTTATACTCAAAGCATGATGATAGAGTAAACTAATGTGCTATTATGTAATCGGTGAAGCAGTGGATAAATGATTCGCTTTACATAGCGAACTCTCCAAGCTCCACGAAAGCAATAGGTTTTCCGCATTACACTAGCTTAAATTTTGATATTCCAGGTCCCGGATTGGACGCAGTAGTTTTATAAGCGGAAGATTATTTCGATAAACCTGCTATGATACGTAAGGCCTTTTCGGCTGACTATTATCCAGAGGATTAGCAGCAACCGTATCCTAAACATTCGTTAGGAAGAGCCCCATTTCCGTAATTGCGTTGCTTCAGGGGGACGGCTGCAGTGTAGCCTGAACTAAATAATTGCCACTAATTACTGGAATTTTAGACTAAAAGCTTTTAAACTTGTTGAAAGTTAAATAGTGAGATTTCGGAACAGAGTTCCCATGAGATTCAATTGTGCATATACTACAGCCCATTCGCTTTAATACTTGTTGAAAGTATTCAATTTGAAATGGTAAGCTCAGTCATGACATGTTGGTTGCAATTAGTAGATACTTGTTTCTTTCCGTATTGCAATGACTTCTAGATACTGTGTGAATTGACGTTCTTTGATCTTTCTCTGGTAGATGACTCTACAATCAATGTCTTCAAAATTGAAAAAACTATAAGGCTATTCTGACAGAACACTAAATGTCTAACATTACAATCCAGATTCATTTGTGAATATGCTATATGTTATATAGTCTGTCTACCATTGACAATCCAGCTTCATTTGTGAATATGCTATATGTTATATAGTCTGTCTACCATTGACAATCCAGCTTCATTTCTGAGTATGCTATATGTTATATAGTCTGTCTACCATTGACAATCCAGCTTCATTTCTGAATATGCTATATGTTATATAGTCTGTCTACCATTGACAATCCTGCTTCATTTCTGAATATGCTATATGTTATATAGTCTGTCTACCATTGACAATCCAGCTTCATTTGTGAATATGTCATATGTTATATGTCTAACATTGACAATCCAGTGTCATTTGTGCATATTCATTCTATTCGATATTATACTTGTTGAGCATTTACCTATAATTGCTTATAGTTTACTTTCATTGAAATTCAGTTTGTTGAGCATAAAAGAAAGATGGAAAAAATTATGAATCATTTTTAGCCTTTGTGGAAGGATTCACCATATTCGCCAAACATATTGAATAAATTGTACCTCATATAACACTGTCAGTAGAAATCTTTTTTTAAACCTCTAGCTATAAATGTTTATAATTTAATTTTATTTATCATTTTTTTATAATATACTTCATTTTACCTAACATTCTTTAGATTGTTTAAAATTTTATTTTTTTTAAAAATAAAACATTTTACTCCGTTGATTATCAGTACAGTTTTTTTACTTCTTTTAGATAAGTAATTCATTTTTATATTTTTAGTTTAAAATTTTAGATTACAGAAGTAATGAACAATGAGTAATTTCATAGCGTTACAGCTTTTGATAAATTGATATATCTACATTAATATATGTTCTACACGCTTTTTTACTTTACTGAATCATTCATGCTTAGAGTATAAGTAAACTAATGTGCTATTATGTAATTGGTGAAGCAGTGGATAAATGATTCGCTTTACATAACGAACTCTCCAAGCTCCACGAAAGCAATACGTTTTCCGCATTAAACTAGCTTACATTTTAATATTCCAGGCCTCAGATTAAACGTAGTAGTTTTATAAGTGGAAGATTATTTCGATAAACCTGCTGTGATATGAAAGGCCTTTTCGGCTGACTATTATCCAGAGGATTAGCTGCAACCGAATTCTGAACATTCGTTAGGAGGAACCCCATTTCCGTAATTGCGTTGCTTCAGGGGAACGGTTGCAGTATAGCCCGAACTAAATAATCTCCACTAATTACAGGAATTTTAGACTAAAAGCCTTTAAACTTGTTGAAAGCGAAGTAGTGAGATTTCGGAACAGCGTTGCCGTGAGATTCATTTTTACATATACAGCCCATTCGCCTTAATACCTGTTGAAAGTATTCAATTTGAAATGCTAAGTTCAGCCATGACTTGTTGGTTGCAATTAGTAGAAACTTGGAACCCATTATGTTTGTAGCACCACTCTTTCTATATTGCAATGAGTTCTAGATACTGTGATAATTGACGTATCTTTGATCTTCCACAGGTAGATGACTCTACAATCAATTATGTCTTCAAAATTGAGAAATCTATAAGGCGATTGTGACAGAATGCTATAAGTCTAACAATACAATCCAGCTTCATTTGTGAATATGCTATATAGTATGTCTAACATTGACAATCCAGCTTCATTTGTGCATATGCTATATGCTATGTGTATAACATCAACAATGCAGCTTCATTTGTGCATATACATTCCATTCGCTTTTATACTTGTTGAACATTTGCCTATATATGTTTATAATTTACTTTTATTGAAATTCAGTTTGTTGAGCATGAACGAAAGATGGAAAAAATTGTGAATCATTTTTACCTTTGTGGAATGATTCCCAATATTCTCAAAATATATTGAATAAATTATACCTCATATAACACTGTCAATAGATAGCTTTTTTTAAATGTCTAGCTATAAATGTTTATAATTTAATTTCATTTATCCTTTTTTATAATATACTTCATTTTACCGCACATTGTTTAAAATTTTATTTATTTTAAAAATAAAATATTTTATTCCGTTGATTATCAGTACAGCCTTTATGAATTCTTTTTGATAATTAATTTGTATATATTTAGTTTAAAATTCTTATATTTTGAAAATAACGTACATTGAATAATTTCATACCGTTAAAGCTTTTGATCAATTGATATATTTATATTAATATATGTTCTACACTCTTTTTTTTTTACTTTACCTATATTCAAAACATTATAATACGGTAAACTAATGTACTATTATGTAATCGGTGAAGCAGGTGGATAAAAGATTCGCTTTACATAGCAAACTCTCCAAGCTCCATGAAAGCAATAAGTTTTCCGCATTACACTAGCTTAAATTTTAATATTCCAGGCTCCAGATTGAACGCAGTAGTTTTATAAGTGGAATATTATTTCGATAAACCTACTGTGATATGAAAGGCCTTTTCGGCCGACTATTATTCAGAGGATTAGCTGCAACCGTATCCTAAACATTCGTTAGGAGGAGCCCCATTTCCGTAATTGCGTTGCTTCAGGGGGATGGCTGCAGTGTAGCCCGAACTAAATAATCGCCACTAATTACATGAATTTTAGATTAAAAGCTTTTAAACTTGTTAAAAATTAATTAGTGAGATTTCGGAACAGAGTTGCCATGAGATTCATTTGTGCATATACTACAGCCCATTCGCTTTAATACTTGTTGAAAGTATTCAATTTGAAATGGTAAGCTCAGACATGACTTGTTGATTGCAATTAGTAGAAACTTGTTTGAAGCCCCACTCTTTCTATATTGTATTGAGTTCAAAATACCGGGGGAATTGACCTATATTTGATCTTTCTCTGGTAAATTGCTCTATGTGTCTCATGTCTTCAAATTTGAGAAAACTATAAGGTGATTGTGATAGAATATTATATGTTTAGCACTGACAGGCCATTCGGTTTTATACCTGTTGAAAGTATTTAATTTGAAATATAATGCTCAGCCATGACTTGTTGGTTGCAATTAGTAGAAACGTGTTTCTTTCCATGTTGCAACGAGTTCCAGGTACTGTGAAATTGAAGCGTCCTTGATCCTTTTCTAGTGAATGACCTATAATCAGTCATGTCTTCAGAAATGAGAAACCTATAAGGCGATTTTGGCAGAATGCTATATGTCAGCATTGACAGTACAGCCTTATTTGTGAGTATATAGTTCATCCACTTTTATACTTGTTGAGAGTATTCAATTTGAAATGGTAAGCTCAGTCATGACTTTTTGGTTGTAATTAGTAGAAACTTGTTTGAAGCCCCACTCTTTCCATATTGCAATGAGTTCAAATACTGTGAGAATTGAAGTGTATTTGATCCTTCTCTGGTGAATAACTTTATAATCAATCATGACTTCAGAATGAGGAAACTATAAGGAGATTGGGACAGAATGTTAAATGTCCAGCACTGATAATCAAGCTTCCTTTGTGCATATAAAGTCCGTTCGCTTTTATACTTGTTGAGAGTATTCAATTTGAAATGGTAAGCTCAGTCATGACTTGTTGGTGGCAGTTAGTAGAAACTTGTTTCTTTCCATATTTCAGTGAGTTCAAGATACTGTGAGAATAGACGTGTCTTTGATCTTTCTCCGGTAAAAGGCTCTATCAGATATGTCTTCAAAATTGAGAAATCTATAACGTGAATGTGATAGAATACTATGTGTTTAGCACTGACAGTCCATTCAGTTTTATACTTGTTGAAAGTATTCAATTTGAAATGTTAAGATCAGTCAGGACTTTCTGGGTGCAATTTGGGTGAAATTGTTTGAACCCCACTCTTTCAATATTTCATGAATTCAAGATACTGGGGAATTGAAGTGTATTTCATACTTCTCTGGCGAATGGCTGCATAATAGGCCATGACTTCAGAATTGTAAAAACTAGAAAGCGATTGTAACAGAATGTTACATGTCACCATTGACAGTCCAGATTCTTTTGTGCATATATAGCCCATTCGCTTTAGTACTGGTTGAAAATACTTAATTTGAAATGGTAAGCTCATTCATGATTTGTTGGTTGCAATTAGTTGGAATCTGTTTGTAGCCCCATTCTTCCCATATTGCAATGAGTTCAAGATACTGGAAATTTCAAGATGCTTTTGATCTTTTTCTGGTATTATAATCAATCATGTCTTCAGAATTGAGAAAATTAAAAGGTGATTGTGACAGAATACTATATGTTTATGCACAAATGTAGCTGGACTGCCAATGCTATACATTCCATTCACTTTTATAGTTGTTGAAAGTATTCAATTTAAAAATTTAAGAAACTATATGGTGGCTGTAACAGAATGCTATATGTCTAGCATTGACAGTTCAGCTTCATTTGTGCATGTAGAGTCTATTCGTTTTTATACTTATTGAAAATATTCAATTTTAAAACATTAAACTGAGTAATGATTTCTTGGTTTCAATAGTAAGAACTTATTTAAAGCCCCACTCTTTCCATATTCCAATGAGCAACAGTACCACAGGCTTCAATTTCGAATCCTAGCGGTTTGGATTATAACTATTGAACCTAACAATTCAATAACTTGATTCTTATCAAATTGTTAGGTTCAATAGGTAATCAAGTTATTGAATTGTTAGGTTAAATAGTTAACTTGATTTGCAAACATTGAATTTTATAATTCGATAACTTGATACGTCATTATTGAATCTAATAATTCGATAACTTGACACATATATAATTATTGAATCAAACAATTCAATAACTCATATTCGACATTATTGAACCTAACAATTCGATAATTTGTTACGTTCAAAGGCAACGAATCAATTCGATAACTTGATTCGTAACTATCAATGCTTAATTGAGATATTCCGTTTTTATGACGAGGAGAATCTTAATAAATTTGTAGTGGCAAAGCCTTGTCGTTGAACTTGGTGGGAGGATGCCAGATCTTTATGTGCACACATACATTTTTGATATTTGCTTTGAGTTTAAATGACAAAAATAAATGGCAGTACAATATATGAACCTTCTATGCGTAGTGCAGCAGAATCAGCATTAATTATAATGCACATAGCAATTCTAAAGATAAATAATCTCAAATACAAATGCCAGGTATTCGAAAAAAAATGATTTTTTTTATCGCTTGTGTATAAGTTTACCGCAGTATTTTAGCTTTAAAAATGCTCTACATAATATCGGCTTATACATGAGAACATACAATAATTTCAGTATAAGTTTGAGTTTATGAAAAAAATTAGGAAAATGTTGTTATCAATTATGTTATTTGTCCCTGTGAAGATTCCAAATTTTTAGAACAAAATTGTTGTGGATTAATTACTTTGGGAAAAACGCTATTTCTTTTGATGTTAGTCTGATAAAACAAGTTTATTACTTCTTTAAAAGACGCGCATCATTTAATAAGGATACACTGGAGGGTTAAGTATATTTATCGTAACTTTCTTTCTCCCTAAATGTCCTCATCATGCCCTAAAAAGCCATAAATAAAATGAGACTATTAAAAACTGTCGCCAAATAAGCCTTAAATGTAGTCCGATATTCCCCTAAATGGTCAATTTGAGTCTACGATGACTCGAAAAAGCTTGGCGCAACGTTATCTTTTGCGCTAACTGGTATGATTGTTCATTTCCCTTTTTTGAATTATGTTTGTCCTGAACGCTAATGATGATAATAAACAAGTTACTTTCCCTTTACGTACATAAATTTGGCGGATTTTGGTGGAATTATTTTAAGCCTGGCAATTTGACCGAAAAATGCAAAATGTTCTTTTAATTTATACACGTTCTTCTAAAATGGCTTTTGTTTAATGTACCATTACCTAAAAACAGGCTAACTTTTAACCATACTGCTTTTCAAAACAACTAGGTTCTTATGGTTTGAAAAGTTGAATTAATGTATTAAGTAAAGAAATAACATTGCAAACTATTTAGTAATATAACAACTTTCTATTCAAAATAAAATAACTTTATTTTACTACATAATAATAAATCTTTATATGATGATAGTTATTCGTAAAATATTTTAAGTTCATTTTATTAAATATTTCTAATTTACGTTTTGGTATTTTTCCTTTAGGCGGCCATAAATTTAGCCAAACATAAAGATTTTTCGGAGACGATGCAGCAAACCAATCCAGTTAAAAAAAGTTTCCGAAATTCATAATTTGTATATGAGCCGAATTAAAAACCAATTCGTGTAATGTTCATTATTTATGGTGGTATGCTATTATTTCTTGTGTATGTTTTGTTATTTTTCGATTAGCCGGTGTCAAATTTGCATCAGATTTTTCGGACATCAGAGACTATGCAGCAAAACAGCAATATAAGCAACTTCAAAAGTAAAAAACTCATTTTAGTATATCTTGTAACTAGCTGACTTAATTTTAAAAGTAAAATTTTTTCATGAAGTAAAGAAATAAAAACATGCTTTATTTAGTCATATTTGCAGATTTACCATTTGTATATAAGGTATTTTAGCTTTCAAAAGTTATAAATATTATCGGCTATTACATGGAAATATACAATAAATTCAGTACAAGTATGAGTTTATGAAAAAAATAAATAAAATGCTGTTATCAAATATGCTATTTGTCCTTGTGAAGATTCCAAATTTTTGGAACATTAAACTATTTGGCGGAGAACGCTATTTTCTTTGATATTAGACAGATAAAAACAGTTTATTACTTCTTTAAAAGACACGCATCATTTAATAAGCATATACTGGAGGGTTAACTATATTTATCGTAACTTTCTTGCTTCCTAAATATCCTCATCATGGCCTAAAAAGCGATAAATGAAATGATACTATTAAAAATTGCCGGCAAATAAGCCTTAAATGTGGTCCGACATTAACCTAAATGGTCAATTTAAATTCTACGATGACCCGAAAAAGCTTGGTGCGACGTTATCTTTTGCGCTAACAGTTATGATTGTTCATTTCCCTGTTTTGAATTATTTTGTCCAGAACGCTAATGATGATAATAAACAAGTTACTTGTCCTTTACGTACAAAAATATGGCGGATTTTGGTGGAATTATTTTAAGCCTCGCAATTTGGCCGAAAAATGCAAAATGTTCTTTTAATTTATACACGTTCTTTTACAACGGCTTTTGTTAAATGTATCATTACGTAAAAATAGCCTGACTTAAGTAGCTTTGTTCAAATATTTTGAATTTGCATATTGCTTTTCAAAATAGCTTGGATCTTATGGTATAGAAAATTTGAATTTATGTATAGTTTAAGGAAATAGCCCCGCAAGCTATTTTGTAATATAGCGGCTTTCTATTCAAAATTAAAATTTTATTTTACTATAGAATAATAAATCTATATGATGATATTTAATCGCAAAATATTTTTAAGTTTATTTCATTAATAATTTCTAGTTTACGTTTTGGAATTTTTCCATCAGCCGGCCACAAATTTACCCAACATAAGATTTTTCGGAGATAATGCAACAAAAAAAAAAAAAACCCCATTAAAATGTTTCCGAAATTTAAAATTCCTATATAACCGAATTTAAAATAAATTTGTATAACATTCATTATTTATGATGTTATACTATTATTTCTAATGTAATATTCGTATTTTCATTAAATGTAAATTTACATCAGAATGTTTCGGCAACATCAGATTTTTCGGTGATTATGCTGCAAAATAGCAATGTAAACAAATTTGAAAGTAAAACAACAAAAATTTAGTAAAATTTGTAATTCAATTCATTTAAAAGTATTTTTCATAAACTGAAGAAATAAAAACGTGATTTATTTAGCGATATTTGCAAATTCATCACTTGTTAATGAACTGATCCCGGTATTTTAGCTTTATAAAAGTTCTAAATATTATCGGCTTATAAATGAAAAGATACAATAAATTCAGTAAAAAAATGAATTTAAGGAAAAAACAAAGTAAATGCTGTTAACAAATATGATATTTGTCCCTGTGAGGATTTCATATATTTGGAACATCAAACTATTTGGGAAAAAAAGCTATTTTTTTTGATGCCAGTCTGATAAAAACAAGTTTATTACTTCTTTAAAAGGCGCGCATCATTTAATAAGCATACACTGGAAGGTTAAGTATGTTTATCGCAACTTTCTTGCTTCCCAAATATCCTCATTGTGCCCTAAAAAGCGATAAATAAAATGGGACTATTAAAAAGTGACACCAAATAAACTTTAAGTGTGGTCCAATATTCCCCTAAAAGGTCAATTTAAACTCAACGTGGCGCCAAACTTTTTCGGGCCGTCGTAATCTTTTGAGCTAACTGTTATGATTGTTCATTTCCCTTTTTTGAATTATGTTTGACCTTAATGATAATGATGATAATAAACAAGTTACTTGTCCTTTACGTACATATATTTGGCGGGTTTTGGTGGAATTATTTTAAGCCTCGCAATTTGACCGAGAAATGTAAAATGTTCTTTTAATGTATACACGTTCTTTTAAAATGGCTTTTGTTTAATGTATCATTATGTAAAAACAGGATGACTTAAATAGTTTTGTTGAAATATTTGGAATTTCCATACTGCTTTCAAAATAACTAGGATGGTATGGCTTAGAAATGTTTAATTAGTGAATAGAGTAAAGAAAAAGTATTAGAAATATGGCTTTTCTATTCAAAATTAAAAAAAAACGTAATTTTGTTTTGAATAATAAATCATTTATTGCGTAATCATTAAACTTTCCAAATTATTGGAACATAACAAGTAGGAAATAAATATGTTACTTGTCATTTACGTACATAAATTTGGCAGATTTTGGAGGAATTATTTTAAGCCTCGCAATTTGGCAGAGAAATGCAAAATGTTCTTTTAATTTATACAGGTTCTTTTAAAATGGCTTTTGTTTAATGTATCATTACTTAAAACAGGCTATCTTAAATAGATTTGTTGAAATATTTTGAACATCCATACTGCTTTTTAAAAATACTATGACCTTAAGGCTTAGAAAACATCAATTAATGAATAGAAAAGAAATAACATTAGTAATATAACGACTTTCAATTCAAAAATAAAATAACAATATTTTGCTGTCGAATAATAAATTGTTATATAATGAGATTTATTTACAAAATATTTTAAGTTTAATTTATTAATTATTTCTAGTTTACATTTTGTTATTTTTCCATTAGCCGGTCGCAAATTTAGACGACATCAGATTTTTCGGAGACATTCAATAGAACAACAAAACAGATAACTTTAAAAGTAAACAACTAACTTTACTAAAGCTTGTCACTCCTTTCATTTAAAAGTAACAATTTTCATAAGCTAAAATAAAAACTTGCTTTAATTGGCGATAATAGCAGATTTATCACTTGTATATAAAAGATCCCAAATTTAATCTTTAAAAAAACTCTAAATATTATCAGCATATACCTGAAAATCTACAATAATTTAAGTGTAAGTATGAATTATGAAAAAAATTAAGAAAATGCTGTTATCAAATATGCTATTTGTCCTTCTGAAGATTCCAAATTTTTGGAACATTAAACTATTTGGGAAAAAACGCTATTTTCTTTAATTTTAGTCTGATAAAAACATGTTTATTACTTCTTTAAAAGTCGCGCATCATTTAATAAGCATGCACTGGAGGGTTAAGTACGTTTATCGTAACTTTCTTGCTTCCTAAATATCCTCATCGTGGCCTAAAGAGCGATAAATAAAATGAGTCTATTAAAAAAATGTCACCAAATAAGCTTTAAATGTGGTCCGATATTCCCCTAAATGACCAATTTAAACTCTACGACGACCCGAAAAAGCTTATCGCGACGTTATCTTTTGAGCTAACTGTTATGATTGTTCATTTCCCTTTTTTGAATTATGTTTGTCCTGAACGCTAATGATGATAATAAACAAGTTACTTGTCCTTTACGTTTGTAAATTTGGCGGATTTTGGTGGAATTATTTTAAGCCTCGCAATTTGGCCGAGAAATGCAAAATGTTCTTTTAATTTATACGCGTTCTTTTAAAATGGCTTTTGTTTAATGTATCATTATGTAAAAACAGGCTGACTTAAACAGTTTTGTTGAATTATTTTGAACAATACTGCTTTTTCACAATGATTAGGATCTTATGGTTTAGAAAAGTTGAATTAATGAATATAGTAAAGAAAGAAACAGCACTAGCAATAACTGCTACTGTGACTTCCTGTTCAAAATTAAAATAACTTACTTACTTGATACTTACTCACAAAAGATTTTAAGAAATTATCATTGAAATAAAAGATGTTTTATTTCTAATTTCTCACTCTAATTTTGTAAATTTAAATAATTTATAAAAATTTTTTAATCAGTTTTCAAGTAAGAAATCCGTATTGCCTTTATATATATATATATATATATATATATATATATAATTTATATGCTTTAATATGACTTGATATAAATAATCTTACAGTTCTATTACTAATTAATAGTACTGTGAGATTATTATTAATTAATATAGTTATTTAAAAATAATTGAATAATATATTCCGTACTAAAAATTAATTCAATTATATGTTACGTACAATAAAATGATTTTAATTAATTTATTTATTTGTAAGTAACTGAGCTATTTGTTTTAAAATATATTACATTTAAAGAAAAATATTTTACTAGTAAACTCGATTTTAAATATTTTCTGTCTAAATTAAAAAAAAAAAATCTTAATACATTTAATTGGCCAGATTTTAAATAATTCGATCAATTATTTAATGTTATTTTAAATTTAGTATACGTTCCTCGATTATTATTTTTTTTTCAAAATAAAAAGTTCGTTAGCAATATATATATATATTTTTTTCAATTTATTTCAAATTACTTTAAAAAAAATCTCTCAAAATGTTTTTGTCTTTTTTTCCTTTTTAAAGCAACTGCTAATATTTTTAAATAAATTCTATAGAAAATGAGTGATGTGTTCTTTCAGAATAATAAATTATTTTTAATAATAGATTATAAATTATTATGTTTTCCGCCTTAATTAATGTTAATAAAGATAGGTAATGATTCAAAATTGCATTAGTTTTTGGTATCTTATTATTTTTAAATAAACATTTTTGATGGATTTTTTTTTTCTTTTGTATGCATTTATAATTTAAATTGGAAACAATAATTCAAATGAAATTATTATATTAATAAAATAATATTGAAAGAAAAAAATAACTTCATTTTAATAAGTAAGAGTTTAACAAAAAAGTATAATAATTCTGTACATTCATAAATCTGTCTATGCTATAAATTTAAAATATCTGTCAATATAATCTTCTTCTTTCCATAAATAAATTTGTTAATTTAGATTGGCAACTAAATTAAAATAAAATTATTATAATAATAAAGTAATGTCTAAAAAATTAGCTTCTTTGTTAAACTCTTAGTTAATAAAATGAAGTAGTCGTGTGATTTATAAATTAGTTTAGAGTTAAAAAATATTTTTTTTTTAATTGTGAAAGCATGATAATTAACTTCATACTTAATAATGGTTGTCAATAAAATTCAGCCTTTTTATTAAAAATTTTGAAAGACTTCACATAATTAAATAAACTTTCAAATAATTTAAAATATACAGAAATAAAATTAAAAATACTGTGACATATTTATGCCATATAAAAAATATATTCATTTCCTTCCTCCTATATTAAATTAAAAAAATGGTTTCTGGTTAATTAGCATGTGCTTTAGACTGGAAAAGCTGCTTTGAGTTATAAATAGATTATATTAATTTTTAATTTTTATCATTAATTATGCGGAAAAAAATAATTAAAATCTAATAGATCAATGAACGAGAACTTCAATATTTTAAAGAAAGATTACTTATTATATTGATTTTTTACGTTAAAAAAAATTATACGAAAATTTCAAAATGATCAATAATTCAATTGTGAAAAAAACAAAAACAGTTTTAACAGTTCTTTCTTTATTTATTTATTTTCTGCTATTAAATATTTACATTTAATATTTATCTTTATTGGACATTTATTGAAATCCTATTTGTTGTCAGAAAAGTTATACATTCAAAGCTTTACTTCTTTTAAGAATTACCTGAAATTAGTCAGAAAATTTTTTAAAACAATCATTATTTTTTTTAAAATAAATTGAATTTTAAAAACAAGATTTGTTATTTTCTATTTTTAAATATTTATTACAAACTATAGCACTAACATTATCGAGAAATTTGCTGCTGATGTAATATATCCCTCCCAGAAGGAGGGAAGGGGGAACAGCGTCTGTTGCGATGGAACACCCGTGGTTGGATGTCTGACTTGGCTCATTGTTGGAACTACCACACATTTATGTATTGTATGGGAGAAAAGCACAAACGCCATCTAGTTACGTCCTTTTTTGAAGCAGTGTCTACATTAAAACTACAGCGGATTGAACATCAGCCCTAATGTTCACCAGCGGCACACTTTACCACGGTGCCACAATTCAGGCATCTAGCAATATGGCGTGTCGTATAGATAAATTAAACAAACAAAACAAAAATGACTTGTTGTAAACTCATAAATTCATCCCAGAATAAGCGTCATTACCATAAAACAAGAGACGTATACAAGGTATCACAGTTGCTAACGAGTTTCAAGTGCCAAATTTATCATCGGATACCATTGATTACAAATGACATCGGAGTAGATTTATCCTAAGCTTTTGCTGAATTCATGGGTACTTTCTATATCATCCTATTAAGGTTTAAATTTTCGTTCCAATACATACAACGTACCATGATCCAAATTTTTGGAGAATTTTAATCCTCTACTAATGTGAATCTACGTCAAATGACGAAGCTTTTTAATGTCTTACTTAATGCTCAATTAACAAAGCTTCTTTTTCCTGACAATTTTGAAAGCATTACCTCATTCATTTTAAACTCTTCACAGATATTTCTACCAATATGTTGTTTTCAAACATTCATTTCCGGCCTACATAGTTAATATGCCAATACACTGTACATATGAGTTCGCGTTCTCTTGAACACTGTTGCCCTAATTCAGAAATACAGGGCCATCCACCAGACTACTCTAACCAAATAAAAAAGACCAATAGCTAAGAAAATTCCATTAATTTTGTGTAATTATTTGTTAGCGATTCTTACAAATCACAATCATAATGGCGATGACTTCTAGTGTGCACCAGTGGTTGATGCCATCACAATTTCGAAAGAACATCCTAAAATTTAACCCGAGGATATCTTCGAATAATCCAAAGTTATTCTCAGTGCGATTAACTGACGGATGATTTAATGTACTCGTCCCTAGCATCATATTGTTCTTATCATTTCGGTGTCTCATCTTATCATCTTATCATACGGAGATTGGGAAATGTTGAGGACTATGGTCCCCTAATGCCCTCTAAAATCCCTGTCTTGTGCCCCCTAATGGTTGGTGCTATTACAATTTAGAACAGACATGCCACAAAAGAATAAGAAGTAACCAAACTAATACACCCAGATTTACTTATTTTCTCTTTGAATTCTAAAATAGTTCTTTGCCACATCTTGCCGCAGGCACTATGATTGCTAATGCACAATCATTTTTGATTTTATAGGTTAAGATTTACATTTCCCCAAAATCATTCGAATATTAATGAATCTCAGAATAAGAAAATGTCCAATTGTTTACCATAACAAATTTCTCTTGACTTTATCCCCAAAGATATTCACTTTTCTAATGATACTGTTTTACACTTTATTGGTTTCGTTCATCAAAACAAATCTTGAATAAAATACATACCTTGAATACGGATCATATTTTATAATGCCCAATTCCATAACATACCTCATTCTTTAACTTCGGAGGTTTTGACCATTTTTTCTTCCGAGTTAATACCTAAGAATAGTTACAGAGAACTTATACATGTATTCATTCATTGCCGTTATGAAATGTGCTGTAGCAGTAATCCATAACTAAAAGGCAAAAAAAAAACTATCCTTGCAAGAGAATCAAATTGATGAGCTTGGTTCCTGCAAAAAGATAACCAAATTATATTATACTTCCAAATATGGTGGATCTACTGAATAATTCATGAATCTCCAATCATTCATCTTTGAAACGGTGAAACTAAAATAAACTGTAAAAATAAAAAATGAATTCCGTCGGATAAAATTATATATTCCATTTGATACATCCTCTTAAAGTGAAGAAATCAAATTTTTTGAAATTCGAACTCTCCGAGAAAAAGGGTGTACCAGATATTCAAAAGATTTGTTGATTTGCCTGTTGAATACATTAATCTGACAGTGATTAAGTGACTTTTAATCATATCGATAAAGTGAAACATTTAACCATATCGCTAATGTGAACATTACCTAGGTAAAATGTGAAAAACTCTTGATTCCGCAATAGCACGTAAACCAGTTAATCTGCAGATAAGCTAGATAATGCTCACATTTAGCACACATGCACACATGCACACATTTTCACATTTCGAATTTTAGTGGTAAATATAAACTTAATTCACATGTTGTACTAATCCTACATCGTATTTTCTTTTCGGCACAATTTCATTTACTTTTTAATGACTGATTTGGGTATTGCTGACTTTAAACGAAGGCATTGCTCACTTTAACCGAAGGTATTGCTCTTTCTAAAAGTTTTTAAAGACATTTTGTCCTCTTTAAATGAAGGCATTGCTCACTTTAACCGAAGGTATTGCTCTTTCTAAAAGTTTTTAAAGACATTTTGTCCTCTTTAAACGAAGGCATTGCTCACTTTAACCGAAGGTATTGCTCTTTCTAAAAGTTTTTAAAGACATTTTGTCCTCTTTAAACGAAGGCATTGCTCACTTTAACCGAAGGTATTGCTCTTTCTAAAAGTTTGTAAAGACATTTTGTCCTCTTTAAACGAAGGCATTGCTCACTTTAACCGAAGGTATTGCTCTTTCTTTTTTAAAGACATTTTGTCCTCTTTAAACGAAGACATTGCTCACTTTAACCGAAGGTATTGCTCTTTCTAAAAGTTTTTAAAGACATTTTGTCCTCTTTTAAACGAAGGCATTGCTCACTTTAACCGAAGGTATTGCTCTTTCTAAAAGTTTTTAAAGACATTTTGTCCTCTTTAAACGAAGGCATTGCTTTTAACCGAAGGTATTGCTTTTCTAAAAGTTTTTAAAGACATTTTGTCCTCTTTAAACGAAGGCATTGCTCACTTTAACCGAAGGTATTGCTCTTTCTAAAAGTTTTTAAAGACATTTTGTCCTCTTTAAACGAAGGCATTGCTCACTTTAACCGAAGGTATTGCTCTTTCTAAAAGTTTTTAAAGACATTTTGTCCTCTTTAAATGAAGGTATTGCTCACTTGTCGCATTCAATTCTGAAATTGATCAAAATTCTTTAAATTCCTTTTAATGTTCATAAAAAGCAAAACCACTCTTTACACTATCATTTGTTTGCCGATTCGAATTGATGTTTATCACATTTTGCAGAAGACTGGATGGTTGATAATATATATTCATTTTCGATTTTATAGGTTATGATCTACATTTCCCAAAAATCTTTCGAATATTATTGAATCTCATAATAAGAAAATTTCCTCTTGTTTACCATAACAATTTTCTCTCGACATTGTCTCAAAATGCATTCTCTGTTCTAAAGATAGTTGGTTTCGTTCAACAAAAAAATCTTGAATAAAATACACACCTTAAATACAGATCGTATTTTATAATGCACAATTCCATAACATACCTCACTTTTTAACTTCGGGGGAAGTTTGATCTTCCGAGTTAATACCTAAGAACGGTAATAGAGAACATATATATGCATTCATTCATTGCCGCTATGAAATATACCATAGCAGCAATTCATAACTAAAAGACTATGCCTGTCCCTGAAGCAAATAGATGAGAGTGGCTCTTGCAAAAAGATAACCAAATTATATTATACTTCCAAATATGGCGAAACTATTGAATAATTTATGAGTATCCCAGCATTCGTCTTTGAAACGGTAAAAATAAAATAAACTGAAAAAACAAAAAAAAATGTATTTCGTCGTATAAAATTATGCATTCCGTTTGATACATCCTCTTAAAGTGGAGAATTCAAATTTTTAGAAATTCGAACTCTCCGGGAATAAGGTTGTACGGGATATTCAAAAGATACGTTGATTTGCCTGTTGAATACATTAACCTGACAGTGATTAATAGGCTAGAAGATTCGATACCCTGTATAATTCATAAAGCATTAAAAGGTGTTCTGTACATGCATGCGGAGTAATCATATGAGGGTATTTTTTGAAAGTTTAGACTGTGAAGGCCCATCATTTTATGAGGACATTCACTTATCTTGACTCGGTGGAAATAAATATTTTACCATGCTGAAAGATGCCTTGAAGGACTAAAGATGATGGATGATTGTAGCTACGTCAATGTGAAAGGTAATGCACTGTACCTTGAAAAAAAAGGAAATCTCGAGTCTTGGAAAAAAAGCGATGAATGAACTGTAATTTTGAAATTCAATTAGGCATTAATTTTACGTTGCTGACTTTTTTATTATTTTTATTAGGAAATAGAATTGTCACTTTTCTTGACTTTTTAATTCAAAATATGGTCTGGAGTTACTTTAAAAATAATACTTAGTGTTTTCGGAATTGGGTGAAATCAACCAGAAACCCAACATTTGGAGTCGAACTGAAAGTTTCATAATCTATGTAAAAGATAAAGGTGTGAATGGCCATCATTTTATGAGGACATTCGCTTATTTTGACTGGTTGATAATAAATATTTTACCGTGCTACAAGATGCCTTGAAGGACTAAAAATGATTGATGATTGTAGATGCTCTAGGTGAAAGGAGAATGCTCGGTACCTTGAAAAATATGTCATCTTGGAAAAAAAAAGATGAGTGAAGTGTAATTTAAAATTCAATTAGGCATTAATTTTACACCACTGAATTTTTTATTATTTTTTTTATGATGAATTCAAATTAACACTTTTCTTGACTACTTGATGGAAAATACGGTCTGCAGTGACATTACCGATAAAGATTAGGATTTCTTAATAGTGCGCTATTGTTTCGGAAACCAACAATTGACTATGAAACTTAAAGATTTTTAGTCTTTTCGTATGAAAAGTGTGTTACACCTATAAGTCGAAAAAATATTTCTTATAAGCTCTAGATAGCAAAGGAATAATTGAAATTTTTATGAGATGATCATGGATTGGGTTGGGTTGTGATTGGTTTGGTTTGTCGGTCTACGGATATTTTTTGCACATTTCAGGCTACTTAAACCGGGCCCTACAGTTTCACGAGGAGTCCAAACCACAAACCCAGTATCCATTACACATTCAGGATTCGAGCCTGAATTTTGTGATAGCAAAGGCCAGAACACTAGCCACAACCATGAGGGCGACTCATAACGTGAGGATATACACTCAAGAGCCAAAACATTATGATCCCCTGTCAATAACGAGTTGGCCCACCTTTGGCGCGCAACACAGCTTAAACCCACCTTGGCATGGATTAATACCACCACTTAATAACAGTTAAATACCACTTCCAGCCTGATCACGTGCCTTCCACGTCATCCAGGCGAGTTCATTGCAAAATGTAGGGGTGGTCATAATGTTTTGGTTCTTGAGTGTATATTTAACTCATCCTGGCGGATTGCTGGGCCTACAGACATTTACCCGGTGCAAAAATACATTTCGCGTACACTGCGGGAAACTAAGTGCAAGGTTTTCGGTTCAGAAAGGAAAGTCCTTCTATGATTCTATAATTATATGTCTTGTAATGTTCTGATTATTGAATTTCTCTAATTGTCTGTGTGTGGTGTTTGTGTTTGCGTTTGCGTAAATAAAGCTGTGGATTCTTCTACCTTTGAGTTAAGAATCACAACCCAACACCCACTTTTCTAATCTGGTTGGCCAACCTGCACACTACAGTCTGGCTCCCGAACATGTGACCAGTATCAGCACTAATACTTGTAGGTATTTGTCATATATGTTATTAAAATCTGAAATTCATCTCAATTATTTAAATTTCTTTTATTTTTCATGAAAAATAAAACCCTTCATGGCACTCCCATTTGTTTGCTGATTTTTTTGATATTTGCCACATCTTGTTGCAGACACGATAGACTTAATATATGTTCATTTCTAATTTCACATGCTTTGTATGATTTACATTTCCAAAATATCTTTTCAATATTATGGAATATCAGAATAAGAAATTTCCACTTGTTTACAACACTTTTCTCTTGATTTTGTTTCCAAACACATTCTCTGTACTAGTGATAGTGTTTTACACTTTATAGGCGTAGTTCATCCAAAACATTCTTGAATAAAATACACATCTTCTACAATACCCAATTCGAAAACATACCATATTCATTAACTTATGGAGATTTGGGCCTTTTTTTCCTCCGAGTTAATACGCAAGAATGGTAATGGAAAAGTTATACATGTAGAATGAATACATGTATATGTGTATAAATGCATGTGTATGAATACATGTGTATGAATACATGTGTATGAATACATGTATGTATTACCGTTATGAAATGTGCCGTGGCAGCATTTCATAACTTCAGACATAAAAAAAAAATCTATCTTTGTCCTTGAAGCAAATTGATGAACTTGGCTCCTGCGAAAAGTTAACCAAATTATATTATACTTCCAAATATGGAGAAACTACTGAATTATTCAAGAGTATCCAAGCATTCGTCTTTGAAACGGTGAAACTAAAACTAAACTGTAAAAATAAAAAGGAATTTCGTCGGATAAAATTATGTATTCCGTTTGATACATCCTCTTAAAGTGAAGAATTCAAATTTTTAGAAATTCGAACTCTCTGAGAAAAAGGATGTACCAGATATTCAAAAGATTTGTTGATTTGCCTGTTGAATACATTAACCTGACAGTGATTAATAGTCTGGAAGATTCGATACCCTGTATAATTCATAAAGTATTAAAAGGCGCGCTGTATACATGGATGGAGGAGTAATCATGGGGAATATTTTTAGAACTTTTGGTTGTGAATGCCCATCATTTTATGAGAAGATACGCTTATTTTCCTCTGTGAAAATAAATATTTAATGGTGCTGAAAGGTACCTTGAAGGACTAAAAATGATTGATGATCGTAGATGCGTCTAGGTGAAAGAATACTTTGATAAAAAAAAAACGTGCCATGAAAAATCCGAGCCTTAAAAAAATCTGATGAGTGAAGTGTAATTTTGAAATTCAATTAGGCATTAATTTTACGCTGATGTTTTTATTATTTTTTCTTATAAAAAAATAATAATCATTGTTCTTGACTATTTAATGCAAAATATGGGCTGGAACAGATATAGAGGTAAAGCGTAAGATTTATCAGGTGTATGCAATCGATCAGAAAACCAAGAATTGATGTAGAACTGAAAGCTTCGCAATCGATGTAAGGGATAAGTGTGTTAAACCTATAATCGAAAAGTAGTTACATTTAACATGGAAACCATGGCGTCTAGGTGAAAGGATAATGCTCGGTACCTTGGGAAAAAAAAAAAAAAAAAAAAAAAAGGTGCCATCATGGGAAATATAGAATCTTTTAAAAAAAGTCATGAATGAAGTGCAATTTTGAAATTCAATTAAGCATTAAATTTACTTCGCTGACTTTATTATTATTTTTCATATGAAAATCAAATTATCATTTTTCATGGCTTTTTAATGGAAAATAGGGTCTGGAGCGACTTTATAGATAAAGATTAGGGTTTTGAAGTTGTGTGCAATCGATCAGTAACCCAAGTCACACTGAAATGATAGCGTCATAATCTATTCAAAGAATAAATCTGTTAAATCTATAAGACGAAAAATATCTCTATTAACCTTTAGGAAGTGAAGGTATAATTGAAAGATTATTCGGAATTTTATTTGGATTGTTGCTCTATTGTCCTTTTTTGCTCTGTTTAAACTAATGAGACTGGCACCTACAGTTCAACGTAGATTCTGAAACACTAACAAACATCCATATCACTACCATTATTCAATCCTGAATCTAGTGTAACCAAATTCCAGAGCACTAGCTAATAGGTCATCATGCCGCCTGATTTCGACAGGAATTATTTTCAGAGCATCCCGGAGCAGTAGTTGGATTACAGACTTTCATCCGGAGAGGACGTATAATTCGCGCAACCTGTGTGCAGCCGAGTTTCCAGCTTTCGGTTTAGAAGTGGAGTCCTTCCTGGAATCTATCATTATCTGTTTTAAACGCATTAAATATTGTATATATCTGAACGTATATGTGTAGTGGTGTACGTGTGGAAATAAAACTGTGAATTCACAAATATGTGCCTCAAGTATCTCAAACCAACCACACCCAGTTACAATCGGGTTTTTCAACTATTCGGGCTATGATTTACATTTCAGAAAATATTCTTTTCAACAATATCGAATCTCCGAATAATAAATTTTTCCCTTGTTTACCTTAACAATTTTCTCTCGACTGTCTTAAAACGTATTCTCTGTTCTAATGATAGTGTTTTACATTTTATTGGTTTGGTTCACAAGTATAAGCATGAAATACGGATTGTATTTTATAATGCCCAATTCCATACCCTCATTCTTTAACATCGTTGGGTTTGGAAGTATATCTTTCGTCCGAGTTAATACCTAAGAATGGTAAATGATAACTTATACATGTATTCATTCATTGCCGTCATGAAATATGCTGTAGCAGCAATTCATAACTAAAAGACATAAAAACAACTATACTTGTTCAAGAAGCAAATTGATGAGCTTGGCTCCTGTAAAAAGATAGCTAAATTATATTAGACTTCCAAATATGGTGAAACTACTGAATAATTCATGAGTATCCAAGCATTCGTCTTTGAAACGGTGAAACTAAAATAAATTGTAAAAAAAAAAAATAATAATAATTCGTCGGATAAAATTATGTATTCCGTTTGATACATCCTCTTAAAGTGAAGAATTCAAATTTTCAGAAATTCGAACTCTCCGAGAAAAGGGGTGTACGAGATATTCAAAAGATTCGCTGATTTGCCTATTGAATACATTAAAGTGACAGTGATTAATAGTCTAGAAGATTCGATACCCTGTATAATTCATAAAGTATTTAAAAGCGCGCTGTACACACATGCGGAGTAATCATGGGGAGTATTTTTAAAACTGTCGACTATGAATGCCCATCATTTTATGAGGAGATTCGCTTATTTTGACTCATTGAAAGTAAATATTATACGATGCCGGAAGATGCCTTGAAGGATTAAACATGATTGATGATTGTAGATACGTCTAGGTGAATGCAAGGTAGCTTGAAAAAAAAAGGTGCTATAAAGGAAATCTCGAGTGATGGGAAAAAAAGGGATGAGTGAAGTGTAATTTTGAAATTCAATTAGGCATTAACTTTACGTCACTGTCTTTATTATTATTTTATAAGAAAATCAAATTATCACTTTTCTTGACTATTTAATGGAAAATAGGGTCTAGAGCGAATTAAGAGATAAAGGTTAGTGTTTCACAATTGTGTTTAATCGATCAGAAATACAACAAGTGAAGTCGAACTGAAAGCTTCTTAGTCTATAAAAAGGATGTTAGTGTTAAATTTATATGCCAAAAAATACCTCTATTATGCTCTAGGAAGTAAAGGTATGATTGAAGCTTCTAGAATATTTCCAATGTTAACCATATCGCTAAAGTGAAACTTTTTACCTTATTAATAAAGGGAAACTTGTAACCCTAACGTTAAAATGAAACATTTAACCATAACGCTAATGTGAACATTGCCGAGGTAAAATGTAGAAAACTCTTGTGGTGGCAAAACTGCTTCAAATCAGTTAATCTGTTGATTAGTTCGGTAATGTTTACATTAATAACATATAAACTTAATTCAGATGTTGTACTAACCCTACATCATATTTTCTCCTAGCCAGATTTTCGTTTACTTTCTAATGGATGATTTAATGTTGCTTTTCCTCTAGGATTTTAAAGATTTTTGTGTTCTTTAAATGTAGATATTGCTGAACAGTCACATTTATTTCTGAATATATTCCTAATTCTTTAAATTCCTTTTAATGTTCCTAAAAGGGAAAAACATTCATGACATTCTCCTTTGTTTGCCCATTCGATTTGATATTTGCCACATCTTGCTGCGGAGACGATGAATTACTAATATATATCAGTTTTTTTAATGTTACAGGCTATGATTTACATTTCCCAAAAATTATTTCGAATATTGCTGACTCTCAGAATAAGAAGATTTTCACTTTCTTACCATAACATTTCACTATTGACTTTTCGTTCAAAAGATACGATAGTGTTTTACACTTTATTTGTTTCGTTCATCAGAGATAAGCTTGAATAAAATGCACATCTTAAAAATGGATCGTATTTTATAATGGCGAATTCCATAAAATACCTCAATCTTTAACTTCGCGGGGTTTGGACATTTTTTTCCTTTTGCGTTACTTAAGAATTCTATTACAGAACTTATATATGTATTCCTTCATTGCTGTTTTTCAATGTGCTGTGTCAGCAATTCATAACTAAAAGACATAAAAAATATATATATCCTTGTCCCTGAAGCAAACTGATGAGCTTGCCTCCTGCGAAAAGATAGTCAAATTATATTAGACTTCCAAATATGGTGAAACTATTGAATAATTTATGAGTATCCAAGCATTCGTCGTTGAAACGGTGAAACTAAAATAAACTGCAGAAAAAAAATGAATTTCGTCGGATAAAATTATGTATTCTGTTTGATACATCCTCTTAAAGTGAATAATTCAAATTTTTAGAAATTCGAACTCTCTGAGAAAAAGGGTGTACGAGGTATTCAAAAGATTTTTGATTTGCTTGTTGAATACATTAACCTGACAGTGATTAATAGTCTAGAAGATTCGATACCTGTATATTTCATAAAGCATTAAAAGGCATGTACATGGGTGCGCAATAATCATAGAGGATATTTTTTGAAACTTTCGACTATGAATGCCCATCATTTTATGAGGAGATTCGCTTATTTTGACTCGTTGAAAATAAATATTTTACCGTGCTGGAAAATGCCTTGAAAAACTAAAAATGATTGATGATCGTAGATGCGTCTAGGTGAAAGGATAATACACGGTACCTTGAAAAAAAAGGTGCCGTCATGGAAATCTCTAGCCTTGGAAAAAAAAAAGTGAAGAGGGAAGTGCAATTTTGAAATTCAATTATTCATTAAATTTACGTCGCTGATTTGTTATTATTTTTTTTAAAAATCAAATTATCACTTTTCTTTACAATTTTATGGAAAATAGGATCTGGAGCGATTATAAAGGTTAGTGTTCCAATTGAGTACAATTGATCAGTAACCCAACAACTGAAATCGAACCGAAAGCTCCATAGCCTATGCAAAGGATATTAGTGTTAAATCTTAAACAGGAAAATACCTGTACTAAGCTCTGGGAAATAAAGGTATAATTGAAGCTTCCAGAAGATTTCCACTTTTAACCATATCACTAAAGAGAAACTTTTAACCATATCGCTAATGTGAAACTTTTAACCATATCGCTAAAATTAATATTTTAACCATACTGCTGATGTGAACATTAACTTGGTAAGTATTAAGTGGAAAACTCCTGATTGTTCACATTAACAGAATAAATCAGTTATCAACATTAAAGGGAATTTAAAGCTACAGCAGCAATTTTTGAATTTAGTGAGAGAATTGAGCAATACCTACGAGTAGTAGTATGGATTCAAATCACAGGTTCGGTCATCAGATTTTAGTGTGTACATTGGGTAACCAGATTGTAACTGGGTGTGGTTGGGTTGAAATACTTAAGGGACGAGTCTGGTAGCCTACAGTTTTATTTACACATGCACATGCACAAGCACCATACATGCATGCATATATAGTTAGTGGCATAAAACATTTGACACATTTAAAGAACTGAGAATGATAGGTTCGTAGAAGAACTCCAAATCTAAGTCGAAATTACGAAACCCAGCTATTCGCAGGGTGCGCGAAATGTACTTCCTTTTCGGGTGAAATTTTGTAAACCAATTAATGCCAAGGGAGCGCTAAATATATTTCCTATCGAGATGAGGTGACCTGATGAACAATACGCTAGTGCTCTGGCCTCTGCTACCACAAGATTTAGTTTCCTAGACTGGCGGCAACATGGATGTTTGTTAGTGGTTCGGAATGCGCGATAAACTATAGGTCCTGTTCTAATAGGCCTGAAGTGTGCAAAAGGAGCGACAAACCAAACCCCCAAAAAAGTCCAGATTCATATTTAGAAGTTTCAATTATACATTATCTTCCTAGAGCTTAATAGAAATATTAAATCGGCTTATAGATTTAACACCTTTATCCTTTACATATACTATGAAACTGTCAAATAGAGTTCATTTGTTGGTTTTCTGATAGCTAGAAAACAATTGAGAAAGCCCTGCTCATTATCTCTGCAGTCGCTCCAGACCCTATTTTCCATTAAATAGGCAAGAAAAATGATAATTTGATTTTCTTATTAAAAAATAATAAAAACATCAGCGTAAAATTAATGCCTAATTGAATATTAAAATTACACACCACTCATCACTTTTTTCAAGGCGCGAATTTTTCATGGCAACTTTTTTTTTTATCAAGGTACCGTGTATTAT
>BPLQ01009667.1:0-42334 GCA_021605075.1 Caerostris darwini | reverse complement strand
TATAATTTTAATGTTTCATTTGTTTCGGATTAATTGTCTATTGTCTGTGAATCATCTGTTGTCTGTGAACAAAAGCGCAAAAGCTATTTGTGAATCAGCGTGAAGCGCTAATGGATTATTCTACGAGGTGTGTAGTCTATTCTACGAATCACGTTAACTGTCAATAAATGAGAAAGGGCAACGGGCGTACCTGTTTACCAGTTCTTAGGTAGTTTTAAGAACCACAAAACCTCCACATCTTAATTTAGTTAAAAAGTGCATTAAATGTATTTGCTTCAATTATAGAATATGAAAATAAAACAATTTAAAATTTAGGAAAACATCTCTTGTTAGGAGAACAATTAAAGCAAAGTGATCGAAAACTAAACTATAGTTACAATTAGGGTCCGTTGACGATGCCCCCCCAAAAAAGATACAGGATTAAAATTAAAATTAAAATTTTTGAAAGCTAAGGGAATAAAAACAAAATAAAAAGAGTTAAGATAAAATAAATTGAACATAAAAGAATGAAAAATATTATTATGTGAATGAGAATATTGATTTGACGATTTGCGATTCTAAACGATGCAATATTTCTGCAACGAATTGGCTGGGAATATATTAGTTATATCTTACATTTCGCGCTTTTAAGAAGAAGGACGCAATCTAGAAAAAATACACCTACTAAGGGTGACTTTTTTCTTCGTCTACCCAAACTTGAGCAATGTGTGGGGGAATAATAACACTTTAAAAAATATCTCATCATCATCATTGGCGCAACAGCCATTGGGGACAAGGCCGTCTGCCTACTGGTAGATTTCTGAACGAGAAGATGTTTTCTTTTTTTTACCTCGGTAGGTTTGTCAGCTCTACGCCCAACGCTCAACTATCATACAGAGACCGGTACCTACGGTTTAAGTGGATTCGAACCACTCGAAACATCCATGGTACCACCGGGAATCAAACTCAAACCTGTGGCCCCGTGCGCCAGTCATTCAGCCATTAGGTCCCCTTAGACATTTCAGAATTCCTTGATCTTCAGATTCGCAATAGCCCATTGTGGGCCAAGGCCGTCTGCCTACTGGTAGACTTCGAGACGAGAGATGTTTTTCTTTTTACGGGATAGGGTTGTCAGCTCTACACCCAATGCTCAACAGTCATATGCGACCGGAAACTACAGCTTAAAAGGAATTTCGAACCACTACAAACATTCATGGCACCAACGGGTCTCGAACCCGAAACCTTTGGCACCGTGCGCCACCGGTCATTAGACCCTCTTAGACACTTCAGAATTCTTTGATAATTACATTTTTCGTTTGCATTTAAGTAATTCTGAATAAGGAATCATAAATTAATTAATTTCAATATGAATAAGTAAGAATAATATTTAGCAATATGAATAAGTAAGAATATGTACTAAGCAAGGTGCTTATAACGGAAATCATCAATTAATTTAATTATTATTACTATTTACTTAATTTACACAGATTTACTATTTACTTAATTATTAATTGTTATTTACATTAGTTTGAAAATATTTGTATCAAAATCAAATATTTATATAAAATATCTAATTCTTATAAAATTTATAATTTTGTCACAAATTCAAATAATTGTGGACAAACTATAATTGAATGTAGAATTTCAATATTACGAAGTGTCTAATGGTATAAATCACTGCAAATTGAAAACAACAATAATAATTAAGGAAACGCAAATCTTTAATAGAGTCTTCATATTAAGAATACACATGAATACTTTAAAAATACTGATGCATCGAAATTAAAAAAACATTATAATAAACAATTTTATACTTACGTCTTCCATCATTTCTGCTACGCAATCGTCCGCCTGTTGTCAAAAAGGGTAAAATTTTAAATAAAGGTTAGTTATTAAAATAAAACAATTTCTAGAAATAGCATATTTCATTCTGCATATACATTACGAAATGATCAATCTCGCATAATATTAAGAAAACAATTAATCAAGAAAAAATATTTGAAATTAATGATCACAAGAAATAAAAATAAATACAACTGATATGTTAAAATTATGAAGAGATTATACAAAGCGTAAAATAAAACCACATTTAATCATATTTTTCCTGTAGATTTATTAACTGGTCCATAATTTATAGATTATCGTAAATTATTTTTTTTTTTGTTATGCAAGATCATTTACAGCGTTTTTTATACATATTTTTATTGCTAAATATTTACATAATTTTATATCTTCTTTCTTTCATGTTTTTTTAAACGCTGTAAAAGACATGCTCTGTATCATCCTGGAAGGTCTAATAATAACAAAATTTAATACTGTAAACATGAAAAGTGATACATTCTCTTTGATTTTATTTTCATTTCTCTAACATTTTAGTTTTGGTTCAAAATATGTTTCTGAAATCAACCTCTTTCGCATACTATTTTTACTATACGACTAAATCGACAACAAAATCCATAAGAACAAATCAGCGAATATTTTCAACGCGTAGAAATCTAAGAGAAAGTTCAGTCTTTTTGTTTAAATTAATTTTGGAGAAGTATGAGGAAAATTAGTCTTTTCCTGTTTTGATCGATACTTTAGAAGTTAGAATTTAAAATCATGTGAATCAAATGTTTACTAAACTTTTTACAAAAATTTTAAAAAAATAATTCATTTATCAAACGAGAACTTCGTTTACATAAAAATCCATGGTATGCATTTATATAATTTTTGCCATAAAACTAGTTCAAGATTTTGCTTATAGTTGTGCTACACTGTTTTCCTAGTCTTGGAATAGCCTCACTGAAGAAAATTTAGGCTTCCAATAAAATTCAAATACGGTATTATGTGTTGTTTCAATTTCTTAATGAACTCTCCAGTGTTAGTTTCCATTTCTGAAAATGTTTAATCCCATCATTCCCAGATGAATCATTCACAGATCCCTTCATTCCCAGATGAATTAACCACAGATTCCATCATTCACAGATCAGTCACAGATCCCATATTCTCCATATAAATCAGATCCCATCATTCTCATATCATTCTCATATGAATCATTCACAGGTCATCCACAGATCCCATCAATACCAGATGAATCATTCCCAATCCCATCATTCTCATATGAATCATTCACAGATCATCCACAGATTCCATCAATACCAGATAATGAATCATTGAATCATTCAGATACCATCATTCTCATTCTCATATGAATCATTCACAGATCCCATCATTCTCATTACGGATCATTCACGGATCATCCACAGATCCCATCATCATGAATCCAGATCTCATTTCATATCTTCATCATCCACGAATCATTCAATACGAGAATCATCCCCATCATTCTCATATGAATTATTCCACAGATCTCATCATTCTCACAGATCATTCCATCAATACCAGATGAATCATTCACAGATTCCATCATTCTCATATGAATCATTCACGGATCATCCACAGATCCCACCAATACCAGATGAATCATTCTCATATGAATCATTCTCATATGAATCCCTTCACAGATCATCCACAGATCCCATCAATACCAGATGAATCATTCACAGATCCCATCATTCTCATATGAATCATTCACATCATTCCCATCAATACCAGATGAATCATTCACAGGAATCATTCACGGATCATCCACAGATCCCATCAATACCAGATGAATCATTCACAGATCTCATCATTCTCATATGAATCATTCACGGATCATCCATCCCATCAATACCAGATGAATCATTCATCATTCTCATATGAATCCTGGATCATCCACAGATCCCATCAATACCAGATTCATTCACAGATTCCATCATTCTCATGAATCCCGGATCATCAATACCAAGATGAATCATTCACAGATCCCATCATTCTCATATGAATCCTTCATCATCCACAGATCCCATCAATCAGATGAATCATTCACAGATCCCATCATTCTCAGATGAATGCATAGATGCGGAAAGCGTTTTCTGCATGTTAAGAATGATAGGGCACTGGTGCAAATTTGGGATTTTAAAATCATTTAATGATTATTGGTGTACTGGTTGATGCACATCTGGGATCTGATTGAGGTTTACTATTGAAATAATGAGGCGACAGTAATTACTCAGATGTAAAATTTGTGGGAAGATGATAAGACATGAGCAATTAAACAGCTACTCAAAACCATTTGCAAAAATCTAACTGCTTCACAGTTAACTGCACTTTCATTCATTTTTACGTCAAATTTCACGTAATTTCATAAATATTACAATCTCAAAAGGAAATTTCCTTTCAAACATGCACAACTTTTACGTTTATAAGCAGACACCTGACATTCTTAGGCATGATGTCTTATTAATTTATTATCTATACTTCAAAGGCAAAACGTCTCCTATCGGCCATAATTTCTACTACATTTTTATCCAAAACTTAAATAAATAAATAAACTCATGAATGTGAATTGTGTTGCAAATAATATAGCACATGCATTGTTTTTATGAAACTGAAAAATATTTTTAATAATTTGGTTCAATCTAAATTTAAAAATATGTTCATTATTGATGGATGTTCATAAACTGAGTTCAATGGAATCCCTCTCATTGGTTACCGTCTAAAAGCGAGTGCAAATGCTCTTGCTTGATTTTAGGAAAAAAAAAAATAGTGTGTTATTAAAGACGTACAGAATGGATCTCTTCTGGCGTGTGTGAACAATACCACTCCTTCATTGTCTGACTGTTTACTTCTTCAATTCCTTTACAGGACTGAAGTTCTGGGTGGAACTAAAAAATAAATAAATAAAATAAACGAAAAATGGAAGTAAATCAGTGAAATAAACATGTTCAGGAGAAATTACAAAGAAAATCGAGATTTAAGCAATCGTTTTTAATTGCATAGTCGCCAAATGGGGTAATCCGTGACTTTTGTATTGTTTGCAATTCACTTCATTTGCAGTTGCACTTCATTACTTGGCGACATTGGCGAAAAGAATTTTTGATGCCATATCCCAACGGCTCGGTTCTGAGATTTTACCCTTATTTTTCTTGCATTTTTATTCTAAATGATTCAATTAGTTGTAACTCAACTTTATTTTGGGATATTATCATTTTTTTATTTCATAAACCTGGATAACTTGTATATCAGTGGTGCTACGCTAAAGATATGTATTGAATGAATGTCAGGGACAGGACTTCTCTAAAGCAGAGGATCGCTGACGACATAGCCACCGATTATGAAGATATGCTCCAGCGAACATGACAAAAATTCGAGTACCAACCTGATATACTTCGTGCATTAATAATCGTTGTATAGAGAGGTATTAAATTCAATTAAAATTTAACTAGACGACAAAAATTAAATATATGCATCTCCTTTTGTAATAATTTTCCCTTATTTGCTTTTTCATTTGCCTTTGTAATCAATTTTTGAAATTATAAAGAGACTTTATGGATATTCTGTACAATTCATGTAAAAGAGAACAAACTGTGTTTCAAGAATAGACTAGTAATATAATAGAGCGTGATCAACTATTTTAAAGGAACAAAAAGTTGCGAAAAACATCTCTCGTACTAGAATTGGCGCTGCATTGTCCCTTAGCACCTTTTCCCTGCACACATTTATTCAGAAAACAACATGCTACCAATATTACCAATGTAAAAAGTAACAGTACCTCACAAGAAAGAGTGATTTAAAATTTTTATTGCCCCAACACTCACACTTATCCATGTTAGATATTTTTTTTGCTGGATGTATTCCAACCACTTCTCTGAGCGGTAACTTTTCTAATTTTTCAATTTCCTTGTTTATTTTCATAAATGTTTGGCGTCACAAATTCAGCACTTTCGTATGAAAATATTTAAAGTTTTTCAATTGTCATAGATAATTGTCTTTCTGCTCATTATTTTATATTTTTCGCGAACGAAAAAGATTTATGTATTAAATCATTTGTCATTTTGGATTTGGTAAGAAACAATATTAAAGCATGACAGATGATTTCTACGACAGACAGTTTTCCTTAATTTCAAATTTCATCTTCATTATTATTTTGCGTAAAATGCACCTATCAAAGTGGTAAATAGGTGGTATCCATGCCAAGGCGGGTTATAAGAAAAAGAAAATAATGTAAAGAAAATAAACTGAATAGTACCACTGAGTATCTACATTACTCGTGTTTCAAGCAGTTTCCATTCATCTATAAGAACATATGACACACAATATCTGAGTCCTTTAACTAAAAGCATTAATTAGTCAATAAGCATAATTCCAAAGCAGGTTGAAACACTGTTGATTTAAACATTGAAATGAAAAAAAACTAATTCTTCATGTCAAGTAAAACACGGAACTCACTGTATGAAATAATGAGTACAAAAAAATCATTACTTCAAGTTCCGATAGAAAATTTTGATTGTTTGAGTGTTTTTAAAAACCATTGTTGTAATGTTTCGTGCCTCAATTTTTATGTTTAGTTTAGTATTTTTCTCTACTGTCATTTTTTGCACAATTGAGGCTAATTAGACGGGCATCTACAGTTTAATGTTGATTCTGAACCACTCACAAACATCCATGCCACAGCCATGATTCGAACTTAAAGGTTGTGGTACCAAAGACCAGACCGCTAACTATTCGGCCATCAGGCCGCTTAATTTTTCAGATCTGCAAATTGCATAAAATTATTCTGCAACAAGACATACTTTTGCATGTTGAAAGCAAATCATCATAGCATCGTATAACTGAATGTTCTGTTACAGTAACCATTCATTGGTTAACACGTGAAGCTGTTGATATTTAATGGTTATTGAGTTTGTATCGTGTCAACAAAAGACAGGTGCCTGCCTTTGAGTAAACACTTATAACAGAATAGGTCTGATTTTTGAAATGCGGTTTTTTACATGATCTTACGGTAAATGGTTTTCCATCAGAAACTCGATTATCATAATATAAAGGGTGATTCAGCAGGCGGCGAAGTCCCACTTTCAAAATGCTGTTTAATGAAAGAACACTCGTCACCCCTGGAGAAGTGTTCAAGATTTGAACTGAAAGATACTTCAAGAGAATGGGAGGCTGGTCAACATCAAGAATGGAGTTCCCTTAACAGTGTTACTGTAAATTTTCCCATCAATTTGATATGGCCAACGCCGTGGTGGATACACCCCTAGCTTTCCAGCTTTTGTTAGACTGTGCCGTCAACTAAACCGAATGACTTGGAAGATATTTTTTCTGTCAAAAAAAAACCTGTAAACAATCAATAATGAAAGTCCCACAAAATTGAACAGAAGACACTCTCGTCACGATGGTTTTAATGTTTCAGAAATGGTACAACATCAAATTTGTTTGCAATTTCTCCCATTCAAAATGTTATGGCCTTGCCGTGGTGGATGGGCCAGCCGAATTTGCTTTTTTTATGAAGCGTACAGCGCCATCTATTCATACACTTTGGAATTTTTTTTAATGTCTTACCGTTTCTCTCTTATTCAAATATCTTCAGCTCAAATTTGAACTCATTGTGACGAGCGGTTCTTCTTTTACAGCATTTTGAAAGTGGGACTTTGATTATGGTCACCCTGTACACTCAAGAGCCAAAACATTATGACCACCTGTCAATAACGAGTTGGCCCACCTTTGGCGCGCAACACAGCTTCAACCCGCCTTGGCATGGATTCATATCACCACTTAATACCAGTTAAATACCACTTCCACCTGATCACGTGCCTTCCACGTCATCCGGGCGAGTTCATTGCAAAATGTAGGGGTGGTCATAATGTTTTGGCTCTTGAGTGTATATTAATAGCTTTAGTGGTGAATGAAAAAGAATCCAAATGGATAAATGGAATGGAAGATAAAGTATACTTACGTCTTCGGTATTTTGTTCATCAAAACATTCTACTGCAATGGATGCCGTTTCTGCATTATCTTCGTCTGGAAAAAGTTTTAAAATAAATATTGACGTTTCACTATTATTTAAAAAGCCTTCAACGCCATTCAATATTATCTATGATAAGCCAGAATTTTAATCTTGAAAAAAAAGTATCTGATATAGATTTCAATTGCATGGTAGAAATTTCTTTCTGATTTATTAAATTAATATGAAGGTTTTTTTATTAAAGGAAAGGATGTATATGTAGTATATGCATGGATATTATTATATTTTTAAATTACATAATGCATTTAAATGTAATAAAAAGACACTGTAATATTTATTGTGGTTTCTTTACTTTTTAAAAACTATTATGCAATTTATACTTTAAAATTGTCTTTTTAAATTTTATACTTTAATACTGATTTACGTAGTAATAAAAATATATTTAAACATTTAAATAAAAATAGTAAAACTAGTTATAATTTTTTCTTTAATTGAAATTATTATGATTAAAAATAACATTATCATCATTCAAGAGGCAATACAATTTAATCATAAAAGAAGAAAAAAATCTTTCATTTTTTCATGAGATATTTATGAAATACTTTTATTAATATTTATGTATAACTTTATTGTTATTTATATTTATTAAAAAAGTGACGGGAAATTAGCATATTTTTAAAATAGAAATGAAAAACTTCATTTTTGCTATAAACATAATAATCAATGTTACTTTATAGAAAAAAATTCATATACTTAATGCTTCCTAGAAATAAAGAAAATATACCTATTACTATTTTTTATATATCATTGAAATATTCAATGAACACATATGATTTTCTGTTTATTTATAAAATATAGACCATTTCGTATTTAATAAAAATGTTCTTGACATAAATCAAATAATATATTCTAATCTACACTCAAGAGCCAAAACATTATGATCAGGTGGAAGTGGTATTTAACTGGTATTAAGTGGTGGTATTAATCCATGCCAAGGCGGGTCGAATCTGTGTTGCGCGCCAAAGTTGGGCCAACTCGTTATTGACAAGTGGTCATAATGTTTTGGCTCTTGAGTGTATATTATTAATATTATTAATATATTATAAATAAATAATATTTTTCATCTATATTATTTGATTAAAAAAGAGTTAAAATTTAGCCGAATAAAAGTTACTGAGAATTTTTTTGATCTAATGCAGCTGGCAAACACTTAGACAATTGTCTTGGATGACTTAAGGTAAGCACTGCGCAGACGTTACTCACTTAACACTACCGAGGAGACGCGTGTAGCTTGAAGATAAACTAAGGACGCGGAGTAACAATACCTCCGCAACTCTCTACGATCCTGTTAGACCAGGACCTATGATTTAAAGCGGATTCCGAACCACTACAAACATCCATGGCACCGCGGGGCTTCCAACTGAAACCTGCCGAGCGCCAGAGCGTTAGCCACTCGGGCATTGAGGCCCAGTAACAGAGAATAATGTAATGAATTTTATTAGCCATATACACAGTCCAGTCACATTAATGTGACCACCTATCAAAAAGTCAGAATAACCACCTTCGGAGAGCGGACGCTGCGAGACGAGCAGGAAAAGAGTCAATTAGGTTTCTGAAGGTGTTCACTGGGATGTTGAGCCATGCTGACTCCCAGTGCCGTGGCCAGCAGAGCTAGGATACGCGGTTGAAGATCCATGGCCCGAACAATCCGATCGAGGTGGTCCCACAGATTCTCGATTGGTTTAAATCTGGTGAATTTGCTGACCAGGGGAGTAAGGTAAACTCATTCTGGTGCTCTTTGAACCCGTGCTGTTGCGAGCTGTATGACACCTCACATTGTCCTGCTGGTAGATGCCATCATTCTGAGGAAAAATAATTCGCATATAGGGGTGGACATGTTCCGCAAGGGACAGATGCGGCACTTGTGCTGATCCATCGTGCCTTCCACGATGATGAGTGCACCAGTGAATGCCAGAAAATATTCCCCAAAACCACAATGCTCCCTCCTCCAGCTTGGATCCTTCCGGCAATTGTCGCATGGTGTTTTACTTTCAGACGTTTCACGCCGTATACGCCATCGTCCATCTGTTCGATGGAGCATAAACCCTGATTCATCGGAAAAAGCCACCTGTCGCCACTCTGTGGACGTCCAGTTTCGGTACTGGCATGCAAATTCCAACCTTCGTCGCCGATGAACAGCAGTCAGCATAGGTGCATTAACCAGGCGTCTGCTGCGGAGGCCCATGCGCAGCAACATTCGCTGAACCGTTGTTGAGGATACACTCTTGGTTCATCTGGGTGGTCAGTTGCTCAAAAGTTGCACGTCTATTCGCCTGAACGCATCTCCGTAGCCTCTGTCATTTACAGCCCGTGGGGCATCACCTGTGCCCCGCCGCTGATTTTGGATAGTGCAATTTTGCCATGCACGGTATACTTTTACCACGGCGGCGTGAACCGCCGTTTCGAAATACTTCCACCCCTTGGCTCCTCGAAAGCCAATAATCATGCCCTTTTGGACGTCCGGATAAATCGCTACGTTTCTGCATTACGCCAACGATTGAAATGCTTTCCGATGCCCTAGGACATCCTTATATACACTCCCCTGCAATGTGCTGCCACCTGCCTTTTTGTGATTGGTTATTTCACGTTGACGTCGAAGTAGGTGGTGGTCACATTAATGTGACTGACTGTGCATTAATTAATTAAATATAACATGAATATTTATAAAAACGCTAAGTATATTTTAAATTTTACATTTTAACGCTATAGATTAAGTATAAATTAATGCTAAATTTGCATTGTAAATAAAATATTATAAATTTTACGCAATATCTTTTGCACCTGTCATAAATGATTTAATAAAAAGCTACTCACTGCAGAGTACATCTGGTAGCGCTTCATTGGATACTTCAGCAGAAACAAATCCTGAGACCAACAAGAACGTGCAAAATTACAAACGTGATGAACCACATGTTGATCCCGAATATTTTCAAACAGAAAAATGAATGTTCTGATGATGTGAAAGAATCACTGCAGAAATTTATATGATTCTTGATTGGAATGTGCGTGATTTTTGGTAAAAATGAACGAAAGCAAAATTTCCTTATAGTACAAATTGTTTCATTCAATGTTTGAAAATGTCTATTGAAACCGTCGTTTTATTGTGCAGTTTTTCCTGTCTGTTGTCCAAAAGTCACAATATTGCTTTCCTTAACAGTTAATACAACTTTTATTTTTAAACAAATTGTAATTCGCACGCTAACATTTGTTCATACTTTCAGCACTTCTTATTTTAAAAGTATATTAAAATGTAATTTTTTTTAACAATTGTACAAATTTCGTATTGAAATAGTAAGTATTTATATTATTATATTCAAGCAAGGTCGTTTAATTTCGTGAAGTATATTTTTCTTTGAAACAGAGTATCATTGTGTAATTTGATACAATTTTTCATGTTTCTATTAAATGAAAAAAATTTAAAAAGCAATTCTGCATAATTATACAGGAGTTATACTATTGAAAATAAATAAATTTTAACTCTATTTATAAAATATGATGATATTTGATAATATATATTTTTTAATTTCGCAGAATAATGTCAGATATTTTGCAGATTCAGCGTTACCCAGGCCCGCATAGCCCAATTACACTAAACACATACTCAAAAGCTTCGGGCTTAGGGGCAAGTCTAGGAGTTTTCGAAGAATTCCTTTGCTGAATGTACTCAGGTGGGCCATTGATGGAGCCTTTTAGGAGGCTCATCTATTTTACACATTAAGAATAATGTCATATATTTTGCAGATTCAACGTTACTCAGTAGAAATTTATCATTACTCCTTACACATCAAAGAATATTTGAAGAGGAATGAGTTTCAGAAATTTGATAGATAAATTTATTTTCAATATTTTGTTTTCTATATAGTATATTAACAAAAATATTTACTAAAATGTTTTCTGTATTTATGTTTGTAATTACAATTTATTATCTTTATTTTATTAGGTTTAATAGTTCCAATCTTAAATTATAAAGTAAAAAAAGACATTCAAACCAGAATACTTTTTCTGATAATTATTATAACATTATACATTCCTTTATTACTCTTTCAGTTTGTTTATAATTTGGTCACTTTTTAGAAATCATCTCTTTACTTTTAAAATTATTTTAAAAATAAATATCAATTAAATGTTAGTCAATTTAAAAAAAAAATTATTTTCCCTCTTAAAAAAAAAAAACTATAATTTGTGAAATATTTATTTTTAATATACATAATTCAATAGTAAAAATCAATTTTCAACGAACTTAAACAATACAAAAATACTGTTGTTGTTGTTTCTTATCCCACTTGGCTGGCCAAGCCCACGAGCCCATACGTACTCATGATTGAAGGGGAAGGAAGCAGCTTCTGTTGTGATGGAGCACCCGTAGGTAGAAGCCTGACTTTTGCTCCGTGACGCTCTTACAGTCATAGAAGACCGGGACCTACGGCTTAAAGTGGATTACGAACCACTATACAAACATCCATGGCATCGCCGGGATTCGAACCCGAAACCTGTGGCACCGACCGCCAGAGCGCTAGACACTCGGCCATTCAGGTCCCAAATTTGCCAACGGCACGCAGTGTTCCCAGGTGGTCACCCACCCAAGTACTGTCCGCGCCCAATGATGCTTAACTTCGGTGATCTAACGAGATCACCGAAGTTAAGCATCATTGGGCTTCTTATTTATTGCTTATTTTTGAAATTATATTATTTTATATAAGTTGTTTGTTTTTAATTATTTTCTAAATTTAGAATATTATTACCAATAATTCAATCCTTTTGAAAAATTATTCAGTTTTTTATACGTATAAAATTATCTCTAATTCATATTTCAAGAAATTTCCTATATATAATTCTATTATTTAAGTATCATTTATGTACTTCATTGATTTATTAACAATTTTTGCAAAGAAAATCAATGCTTGACATCCACATTGAAGTTGGCGAAGAAAACATCCATATTTAAACTGTCCTTTTTTCATAAAACTGAGGTCATTACTTCTAATATTTTATTCTGCATTTAATATATATGGTACTAGGGCTTGATGGCAGGGTATCTGGTGCTCGGTACCCCAGGTTTCGGATTCGAATCCTGGCGGTGCCATGTATGTTTGTAGTGGTTCGGAATCCACTTTATGCCGTAGGACCTAGTCTCATATGAGCGTCAGAGAGCCCAATCAGATTTTGTCACCCACATCATTTCCAAACTGTAAAATGGCAACTCCGCTCTTGGCACAGTGATGTGGTGTGGTGTAGTAGTAGTAGTAGTAGTAATATATATGATACTAAACGAGTGCTTCTCAAAATGTTTGCTCGCATATGATTGCCCTAGGTCATCTAGGGGAGTGAAAATGATGATAAAATGAATGATTCATTCGACTTTGAACATATATATCATTTAGATATTACAAATAATACATGATTTATTTCATGGCACTCTGCAATGTGCACTATCAACTCTCTTAATGATTAATTTCACTGTGCATATTTTGAAATCTTATATTCTTATATAGTTTATTTGTTATTTATTGAAATTCATTTACATGACAAGAGATAAATATATGCATATTTAAAAATTTTAAATACCACCAAGATTTCTGCATCTGCACACCCACACAAGCATTTTATTAGTGCTGCACCATTAATTTTGTTGACTATTCCTGGATAACAATGCTTTATTACATCTGACATCTAAAAGCGAAACCACAAACATGTGAATAATTAATTTCAGAAAATTTAATAGTTAAATCTAAAAATACATATATAAATATGATGCCAGCGACTAAAATTTTTAAACTATATTATTAGTAAATTATTTTTACTGGGCTTTATTGACCATCAAGTAATTTAAATAAAATGCAATTATATAAAATTTATGAAGCATAAAATCATTTTAATTTGTTAACATTCGTGACTATATAACTTATTCTAAATATTGGAATGTAGTTATAAGTTAAAAAAAAACATTCATCATTTTATTCATTATCAAAATTAAATATTTATAGGAAACATTATTATTATTTATATAAATAATTATATTCATAATAATAAATGAATATAAAATAGTTTTTGCTGTAATAATGGAAAATATTTAAATTTACTTTTGTTGCTACTTTTTACTTGTTCAGCTCAATTTTTTCCATATATATAAAACTATAGGTATTGTTTTGGGGCAGGAGTTTTTGGTTTCCTTGATCCTTTTTTTCCTGTCCTTGGATCAGTTTTTTCATTTTGACTTTTCTTATTGCTTTTTAACAAATTTCTTTTTTCACGTGTTTTTTTTGTAAAATCATTTGGGATTATATATGATTTTTTTTTCTAATTATTATTTCAAATTTCTTTTCAGTGATTTTTTATAAGATCGTTTCAAATTATATAGTTCTTTCATTTTTTATTTTTTTAAATCTGTTTTTTTTTTCTGTTTTGAAAGCACGAGCGTTGATGGAACGAGGTTGATTGCGTTGATGATTTTTTACTTTTCGGGGATCATAGATACAAATCAAAATTTTAGAATAAAAGAACGAAATCACGAGAGCATCGATTGTTTTTAATAAAACGAATTTTTTCAATAAATTTTTAATTTAATCAATTTATTATCACTCATTATTTTATGAATTTTACTTTTGTTGAAAGTGGTTGATATTGTTCAACTTCCAGTCTTCAACAAATTCAGATTGATTATGTGAATTATGAAATCCTTTTCTTGTTAAAAATTCAAGAATAACAATTGAATATGAATATCAAAGGTATACTTTTCATTAAATCTTATTGGAACAATTGAAGATTATTGTTCCTTCATATCGTTTTTTATAGATCAATTTTCCTGAAAAAAGCGAAATTAATCCTGTAAGGATTTTTTGATTTGCAAAAGGATGATAAGTATCATTTGAAGAATATGAATGAAGTCATGAGTTGATTTTTTTTTTTGACAGATTTTTATTGAATAAAATTTCCCTTTATTAGTCATATTCTTTTGAGTCTAATTTTTTTTAGTTCAGGGCAGTTTCATGTTAAAGGTAATAGTTATTAATTCAGTTTGCGAATCTTCATATTTTTGCTATTCAAAGATCATAAACGCGAATTGAAGTATAAAAAAATAAAAAATAAAATCTCTCAAAATTAATTTTCCCACTTCTAATTATTCATGATCAAAACATTTAATCATTTAATTTTAAAATTTTCGTGCAAAATTTTCACTAAATTGTACTTCCAGATAATAATTTGGTTAATAGCTACTAGATGGCACCACCAGAGTTATATTAACATTTTGTCCCCTAATTTTCCCTCCTTTTTCTCTCCTTCCAAATTCAGATTGACCATGTCAAGATTCTGAAATTCTTTTTCATTTCAAAATTCAAGAATAATAATTGGAGTATCAATATAAAAACAGTAGAGAGGGTTGGTATACTTTTTCACAAATCTTACAGGAAAAATTAGAAATTATTGTTTTATAGCTCAAATTTCCTTGACAAAAAGAAATTAATCGTCCCATAATTTTATTTTTCATGGATGAGAATACCATTTGAAGAATGTGAAGGAATACATGAAATTATCAATTATTTTTCACAGATTTCATTGAATCAATTTAAGTTATTATTATTTTTATTTAAGTTGAGTTGTGCGGAATTTCTCTTAAAGGAAATACATAATTCCATCTATGAATCTCCATATAATTTTTCTTCAATGCAAATTGAAGTATAAAAATAAAAGAGTGAATTCCCATAAAAATCTTCCGTCTATTTACTCGTTATCCAAACATTATATATATATATAAGAAAAAAATTAGCTTAAAATTGCAATTGCAGATGATGATTTGATGGTTCGTTACTAGATGGCAGCACCACAATATTCTATAACTTTTATATTTCCCCCATTTTCTCTCCTCTCCTATAAGACAACATAAGGCTTATTAAAAATGTAACAATTGGCCTTTTAAAGTGAAAAAAAGAAAACCATTTCAACACTGATATACAAATTAACATTACAACATTTATTCTCCGTTCCAAAAATAATTTTTATTAAATTTTTATATTATATAAAAAGTTTTTAATCGCCTATTTATATTATAATTGTAAATGCGAAATTCCCAAAATTACTTATAAATTTGTGAGGTTTTGAATTGAAATATTCAAGAATTTTACACCGCCCTTTGTGCCTTTTTGAAAATATAGAAATATCTAAAAATATTAATTTTCTAATATGGAAATTTTGATTTCTATAATTCAGTTTTATAATTTTCTATTAATTAAAATTTTTATTTCAATAAAATTTCGCTTAAAACTGTTCATTCGATATAATTCCATATCATATTAATAAACCTCGTATTCTCTTGGAAATAATAACATAGATATAGATGGTATTATATATTTCATATAGATGGGGAAAACAGTGAGCATTCACTTTGATTAGCTAACTTCGTTTCATCCATGCGTTCTGTCATGTTAACAAATTCTGTCATGATTTTAAATGTAAAGGGGTTGATGCTTGCTTACAAAACTTATTATTTAATTCATAATTTTGACAAAATATTCACCTAAAATTCTGCCACTTAATACATTATTAAAAGGATAAAAGTATGTTTCAGTGTAAAATCAATGGTTGATAAAAAATTATAACTCAACATTTATCAAACTAACATAAGTTTAATTTCAAACACAATTTCCAATTTTCCCCATGTAATGCAAAAAATATGCATTTAAACAGGACTTTTAAAACCAAATATCGTATCAATATGTCTGTTATTTTTGAATTAAAATATTAATAAATTATTAATCCTAAAGACAGTTTTTTTGAACTCATCACAATAACCAAAACCGAATAATTATTTCTTCTACTTAAGTTAAAAAATATTTTGTGTTTCTAAAATTTAAGGTCTGAAAAGACCCACAGAGCTGCAAGTTGGACCGCTCATAACCTGAAAAGCGAATCAAATGGAAATGTCCACCAAGTTTAGGAAAGTTATGATTTGGGAAAGCTATGTCTTTAAAAAATCGCAATGTTTTATTTATGCAGAGTTTAGCCGCTTGCAATAGATTCATCCCGGCCGAACTTACAGTTTTGTTAGACTTCTCTACTAGTCTAACAAAAGCTGGACTTTTGCAGTGGGTGTCTAGGGGTGTAATTCCAAACACATTAACGAAGCGCTGTTTTTCTCCCAACAACGCATATTTAATAGAGCACGGTTATACACTGAAGTGACAAAAGTCATGGGATAGCAATATGCAAATTTTCAGATGGCAGTAGCATCGCGTAGAACAGGTATAAATGCGCAGTGCTTTCATTTCTGTTCAAGTTATTCATGTGAAGAGGTTTTGGCGTGATGATGACCGCACGACGGGAATTAACAGACTTTGAACGCGGAATGTTAGTTGGAGCTAGACGCATGGGTCATGCCATTTCGGAAAACGTTAGGGAATTCAACATTCCCAGATCCACGGTGTCAAGAGTGTACCGAGAGTATGAAATTTCAGGCATAACATCCCACCATGGACAGCGCAGTGGTCGACCGCCTGCGCTTAACGACCGAGACCGGCGACGTCTGCAAGAGTCGTGAATTCTAACGACAAAAGCAACACTGCGTCAAATAACCGCAGAAATCAATGTGGGACGTACAAGGGACTTGTCTGTTAGAACTGTGCGGAGAAATTTAGCTTTTCTTGGGCTATTCCAGCAGAAGACCGACTCGAGTGCCTTTACTGACAGAACGACATCGCTTGCAGCGACTCTCGTGGGCACGTGAGCATATCGGTTGGTCCTAGATGAAATGGAAAACCGTGGCCTGGTCCGATGAGTCACGATTTCAGTTGGTAATGGTAGGGTTCGAGGTGTGAAGCCAGGTTACCCTGAGCCCCATGGACCTAAATCGTCAGCAAGGCACTGTTCAAGCTGGTGGTGGCTCCGTAATGGTGTGGGCTGTTTTTTAATGGCATGGATTTGTTCCTCTGGTGCGAATGGACCGAACATTGACTGGAAATGCTTATGTTCAGCTACTTGGAATCACTTGCAGCCATTCATGGACTTCATGTACCCAAACAACGATGGGACCTTTATGGGTGACAATGCGCCTGTCACCGCGCCACAACTGTTCGCGATTGGTTTGAAGAACATTCTGGACAATTCCAACGAATGATCTGGAAATAAATCGCCCGACATGAGTATCCCATCGAGCATTATGGGACATCATCGAGAGGAGGTTTGTTCGTGCCCAAAATCACTGCACCATCAACGCTTTCACAATTATGGACGTCTATCGAGACAGCATGGCTCAATATTCCTGCAGAAGACTTCCAACGACTTGTTGAGTCTATGCCACGTCGAGTTGCTGCACTTCGCCGGGCGAGGAGGGCCGACGATATTAGAGAGGTATCCCATGACTTTTGTCACTTCAGTGTATACAGCAATATTTACATTAATAATTATTACATAACAGCCATTTTCTCTCTCTGATTGACGCAGCCCGCTGCAGTTTCGCCGTCTGCCAGCGTTCCCTTACCTCTTTCTTCATCTACGGGGCCCTCTCCCCTTCTCCCGGGGTCAGAGTTCAAAGTTGAATACGCCCCCACATTGTAAACAGGCTCTGTCAAAGACAAGCAACTGTAATGTGTCGCCCCCTGCTGATCACGACACAAACAAATCCTACATTTATAAGAAATTTTTTATTTTTATATATTTATGTAAATATTAATCAATGATTTTTTATTCTGGTTTTTTTAAAGGCTTGACAGATCAAAGTAAATATTTTCCAGGAAACAGTTCCATTATTTTGGCCTGCAACATTAAAATGAACTATATATATATATATGCAATAAAACATAAATTAAGAGTTAGCAAAATATATTTTTTACCTTCATTTACATTTTGTGTGGTGTTCGTGTCAGTAAATTCATTTGCCTTTTTCATTTTAGATTTTGCTTGAATGTATTAAAATATCTTTTGTTTTATTATTATCCAATTGTTAAAATATATATACTAGCTATGCATTTAGCATTTTGCTATTCCTTTTTTGTCTTGATGCTGTACTATAAATATCTCTGAAAATGAGAAAAAACGTATTAATGAAAAGGTTTTAGGACGAATTAGTAAATTATTTACAACCATATAACATGAAAATATATTAATTAAAAATAAATATTTATTTTACCTTCATAATCATAAAAAGTAGATAAAGTTATACATTTTTCATAATAAAATTATATTTTAATAATAAGTAAAGGAGATGAACAATTAAAAAAATAATTTTAAACTTGTCTAAATAATTTTAAACTAGTATATAGCTAGTATATTTCTGTTTGTTTTTAAAAACTAAGTAATAGTTAGTTAGTATAGTTAAGTAATTAATGAGACTATAATAGATATTTTGGGACCTGAATGGCCGAGTGGCTAGCGCTCTGGCGCTCGGTGCCACAGGTTTCGGGTTCGAGTCCCAGCGGTGCCATGGATGTGTGTAGTGGTTCGGAATCCATTTTAAACCGTAGGTCCCGGTCTAACAGGATCGTAGAGCGTTGCGGGGGCATTGTTACTCCGCGTCCGTGGCTTACCTTCAAGTTACAACGCGCCCCCTGGCCAACACAAAGTGAATAACGCCTGTGCAGCGCTTGCCTTAAGGCATCCAAGACCAAGCTGTCTAAGTGTTTGCCAGCTGCATTGGAACAAAAAATAATTGATATTTTTAATGGACGTAAATTTTTGTTTAATTTTCATCTTACCAAATATATACAAACAAAACCCAATTCTATTTTCAAAACATGAATATTAACAAATAGCAAACAATAATTAAACATTTGACAGCCTATATGGAAGCAATGGTGAAATATGAAATATCATATCACTAATTTATAGCAGAATATTGATTTAAGTCGATTTTAAATTTATAGTGGACGAATAAATGTTAAGATTAAACTAGTTTAATTTGTCCAACAATTTTTCTCCAGAGAATTTAGCAAAGAGCCTTGTAAGGGGGATTTAAAACACAACCGAGTAATAAAGGGTGAAATTTAATTTTGGAATGGTATTAATTACAATAAAAGTAGTTTTTATTATTAATATTTAAACATTTTTAATTAAAAAATATTAAAAGAAAAATCAGGTGAGGAAAGTTTCACAATAACTACTATACATTTTCATTTAAATATTCTACTATACTTTTGCAATTTTTGATGTGAATCTCCAGTACAAAGTGTTGCCGAAATAAGATGTTCATTTTTACATAACAAATAGGTGAAAAAATGCCTTTGATTTGACTAAAAAGTACCTTATTTATTAGAAAACTTAAATTCAAGCATGTAAATTCAATGTTTTATCAGATGATTTTGAATGAAACAAAATCAAAAACAACTTTGACAAATGTTTATGCATGCTATAAGTAAGTTGTAAAATTGTACATAGACGTGGTAAGAAAATGAGCAGAGAATGATAAGACAATGGGGCCTGAATGGCCGAGTGGCTAGCGCTCTGGCGCTCGGTACCACAGGTTTCGGGTTCGAGTCCCGGTGGTGCCATGGATGTGTGTAGGGGTTCGTAATCCACTTTAAACCGTAGGTCTCTGTCCTAATAGGATCGTAGAGCGTTGCGGGGGCATTGTTATTCGGCGTCCGTGGCTTACCTTCAAGTTACAACGCGCCCCCTGGCTAACACAAAGTGAATAACGCCTGTGCAGCGCTTGCCTTAAGGCATCTAAGACCAATCTGTCTAAGTGCCCGCTGCGTTAGAAAGAAAAAAAAATGATAAGTACTTCATTGAGAAGTGCTGCAAAAAAAAAAAAAAAAAATTTGACAAACAGCGAAGTTTAGCCATATTGAGTAAGTACGAAAACAAATTGTCAAAGAGTGTGAAAAAGAGACACTGATTGAAATCTGGGTAAAAATATGTGTCTCTGTATGTGTCTATAAATATGTATTTTGTCTTGTCCTGCAGACAGAACGTGACAAAATAGGAATTTTGATATTTACGCCTGCTAATGCTGCTTTATTTCGATTTATCTAAATGCTGTTGAAATACTACAGATAGAACAAAGTTGAAGTTTGGTTTGTCGCTCCACTTTAATTTTGTGTACACTTTAGGCTAATTAAGCCGAGACGTACAGTTTAACGCGGACCCCGAACCACTAACAAAACATCCATGCCACCGCCAGAACTCGAACCTGAAGCATATCCAGAGCGCAAGCCAGTTGGCCATCAGGCCTCAGAACAAAAGTGAAAGTTAAACGTCTATACTCTAAAACTTGAAGTTTTTTTATTCCTTTGCTTATGGTGAAACATCAATTAAATTTTAGAAGAAAGGAATCATTTCACATACTTTCCAGTAACCAAACGAAAACAAATAAGTTGGACAAAACATGTATTTTGTTTTACACATTTTTAAATATATAAAATAGCCTTTACTTGATTTGACTTGACTGATATTAATACTGACTGACGATACCGACTACGTCCTTGACTGATTTATCTCGATCTATCCAATAGCTCCTTCTGAAAAAGAAAAGGAATAACTAGTTAAATGGTGTCCATATTAAATAGAACAGCCTATTAACGAATAAAGCAATTTCCCCCTATTAAATTTTAAAGAATCGAAGAAGGCAAATTGAAAAAAGTTTCGTAGATTTCGTCTAATATCTAATATCGATCTGAATTATAGCCTTTTGAAATTATTCTGTCTTGAGATCGATTTTTTCCGCCGAAATTCAAAAAGTAGATAAATTAAGATATAAAAACAAGGACATGTAATAATAAAAATGAAGAAAAGAAGATCCAATTGATTGAAACTAGAACTGGCTGAATTATTATTATTATTTTTTCTAATGCAACTGACAAAACCTTGGACAGTTGTCTTGGATGCCTTAAGGCAAGCGCTGCACCGACGTTACTCACTTAGCATTAACTAGAATGCGCGTGTACCTTGAAGATAAGCTACGGACGCGGAGTAACAACAACACCGCAACGCTCTACGATGATGTTAGACCGTGACCTACTGCTTAAAGTGGATTCCGAACCACTACAAATATCTATGGCACCTCCGGGACTCGAACCCGAAACCTGTGGTACCATAATGAATATGACCATAGAGCGTCACGGAGTCAAGTCCGACTTCTACCTACGGGTGCTCCATCACAATAGAAACTGCCTCTATTTCCCTTCAACCTTGAATTCATACGGATTCACGGGCTTGGTCTAGATGTTTACCAAGTGGGATAGGAAACAACAACATTTTTAACATTCGAAATTGCTTGAAAAAACCTTGGGAAAGGGAATGTATCACTCCGCGGGGATTGTGAAATGGTATACAGAAAACGGCAGTAGTTATAATTCCCCATTTCTACTAGCTGGATGGTTTAAATGGGGAAAAACTGTTGCATCACAGAATTCTCACAATGGCTGGACATGGCAAATAGTTGAGATTTTTGCTTGCCATTAATGGCAGAAGATTACGATATTTGCTGGTTTATGATGTTTGTTCTAATGCATTTTAAGTGAGAATTGGCTATGATGCAATCACCAAATGTTAAATTTTGTTTCAAATGAAGAAATGTTACTAGAAATATGCGAAGAGTTTTAAACAAAGTGCTTGGCGACAAAGCCGTGGACAGTAAATAATAATATGGTTGTTTAAAATTTTCGTATTTTGCAAGTACATTGTAGATTCAGGTTTGATTGTCAGCAGTTCTGCAGGGTTGGTTTTTAAAAAAAACTTTCAAAATTGACAGTTCGAAAAATATTCATAATCGCCATTGGAAGTATGAAAATTTTTCGAAGCCATTAGAGGTAAGTTTTATACATATATTAGTTTCAATGTTGTAATTGTATCTTTCGAATAATTTCTTTTAAATATAAGCTTATATACTTAAACCATAAGAAATAGTACTGTAAAGAAATATATCTATATGATTACTTTTCATTTGGCTTTTTTTTATTTAGTTATTCATGAACCAAATATACAGCAAATTTCGCATTTCTGTAACAACTATTAAAAGGCCAACGGCCGTACCATGCTGAATATACCGGTTCTCGTTAGATCACCGAAGTTAAGCATATTGGGCGCGGTCACTACCACCTGGGAAACTGCAACCTGAATGGCCGAGTGTCTAGCTCTCTGGCGCTCGGTGCCATTTTCGGGTTCACCATGGATGTTTGTAGTGGTTCGGAATCCACTTTAAGCCGTAGGTCCCGGTCATCTATGACTGTAAGAGCGTCACGGAGCAAAAAGTCAGGGTTCTACCTACGGGTGCTCCATCACAACAGAAGCTGCTTCCTTCCCCTTCAATCATGAGTCCATATGGGTTCGTGGGCTTGGCCAGCCAAGTGGGATAAGAAACAACAACAACACTATTAAAAAAGAAATAACTATTACTAAGAGTTTAATAGTTATTAAAGCAATGATGCAATCACCAAATGTTAAATTTTGTTTCAAATGAAGAAATTTTACTAGAAATATGCGAAGAGTTTTAAACAAAACGCTCGTAGATAAAGCCGTGAACAGGAAGTTTCGTATTTTGCAAGTGCATTGTAGATTCAGGCGTGATTGTCAGCAGTTCTATTTGAGTGGTTTTAAAACAAAACTCTCAAAACTGACAGTTTTAAAAATATTCATAATCGCCATTGGAAGTATAGTGCAATCTTTCGAAGCCAATAAAGGTAAATTTTATACATATATATTCGTTTCAATATTAAAATTGTATCGCTGAATTTTTTAAAATACGATTATATACTTAAACCATATGAAATAATGTAATGAAATGTATCTATATGCTTATTTTTCACATGGTTATTATTATTTTTTTTTAGTTATGCAAATATTTCACAAACTTCCAATTTCCGTAATAACTATTAAAAAAACAGATTTTAAAATAAGATTATTAATAATATCTTTAATAATGATATAATGATATAAATCGCCATTTCATGTAATTTGCTTGGAATCTTTTTAAATATAATGTAAAAAAAAAAAAAAAAAAAATCGATGTTGTACCTTTTGATCTACAATTGAATGTGAAAGTCTTTCGGTGTATTTAAGAAATCTTCACTTATATTTTTATCTTTTAAATATCATTTAAGGAAGCGTTACTATATCAATATTATATCGATATACAGTATGGATTCTATAGCAACTAACAAAAGTGTGCGAAAAATAATTTGGGAAATTTCATTGTTTTATCTACTTCCTTTTCCGTACAGTGCTGTCATACATAAACAATAAAAATTTTATTGTTCGGAAAAAGTAAACTGACGTTTTATTTCCGCTGAAACCGCTCAGAAAGTTGTTAAAGTGTCTGAAAGCTTGCCTCTTATTGTTTTTTTAAATAGGATGCAAGTATTGATTATGTAAATTATTTAAATTTTTACTGTTGAAAAAGTAGGGCCTGAATGGTCGAGTGGCTAGCGCTCTGGCGCTCGGTACCACAGATTTCGGGTTCGAATCCCGGCGGTGCCATGGATGTGTGTAGTGGTTCGGAATCCACTTTAAACCGTAGGTCTCGGTCTTAATAGGATCGTAGAGCGTTGCGGGGGCTTTGTTACTCCGCGTCTGTATCTTCAAGTTACACGCACCTCCTGGGTAACGCAAAGTGAGTAACGTCTGTGCAGCGCTTGCCTTAAAGCATCCAAGACCAAGCTGTCTGCTGTTGCCAGCTGCATTGGAACAAAAAAAAATAAACTGTTGAAAAAGTTTTTTCTTAAGTAATTTAATTTTCAAATACAGCATTATGAACTGAATTTGAAGTCGTCCATTTTAAGATTTTATCAATGGTTGATTTAGTTGTACTGAAATATAGTTTCTATGAAATAAAATCTGAAGTTGTACCAAATTTGAATTTATCAACAAACTGTGTGGGGAAAATAAATCAAAGAATTGTAGGAAATTTTCAATATTGTAGAATGCTGCATTCGTATTAACGATAAAAATTTTCTTGTGAGGGAAAAAGCAATTAAATTTTTTTTCCTGATGAAATCGTGGAGTAAGTTAAATTGCTTGGAATTTTCCATCTTACTTGGAAATTGTTTTTGAACATGTAATGTTATCCGCTTTCTAAAATTATTCGTATATCTCATATATTAATAATATAGATACTTATATATAAAGATTTATGTTTGGTAAAAAATATTGATTTACTAATTGTAAATTCAGATTATTTTTCTGTTGTGCGGCTTGACGGCCAATTGGCTAGCTCTCTAGAATTTGGTATCGCAAGCTTCAGGTTCGAATCCAGGTAGTGGCATGAATGTTTGTTAGTGGTTTGGAATCCACGTTAACTGTAGGTCCGGGTCTAATTAGCGTAAAGTATGCTCAAAATGACCGTAGAGCTTCAGACCAAATCTCTCTGTTGTGGTTTACATTTCTTCTTCATTGGCGCAACATCCCAACGGTGGGCCAAGGTTGATTTAGAGGTTTACTGATAGATTTTGAGACAGATGTTTTCTTTATGAGGTAGGGTTATCGGCTGTACACCCAAGATCCATAGTAGACCGAGACCTACGGTTTAAAAGAAGCGGATTTCGAACCACTACAAACCTCCATGGCACCACCGGTACTCGAACACGAAACCTGTGGCACCGAGCGCTAGAGATTTAGCCGTCAGCCCCTGATTTACATTTCATTGATTAAATTAGTTTTTAGATATTTCAAGATTAAAACAAAGAAATCAGATGAGTTAAAAAAAGGATTCATTTGGTAGGCGCGCCCCAAATGTTTTCTTCTTCTAAATATCCTTTAAAGAAGTTTTACAATAATACTAAACCCTAAACTGCTCTCACGAGATCCATAAAAGTAAGCTCATCTCTCTGTTTCAGAGATCAAGCTGTGAATTTCATTATTCAAGCAAGTAGATAATAAAAGTTTATGATGTTGTCAAAAAAAAAAAAATTACTGATGGTGGTAATTTTATTAAATTGCTAGGTAATTTTATTAATTACCCAAAGCACGATAACACACGTACGGCAAAAATGACACAAATATGTTTCTAGTAATCGAATATTCGGAATATTTATATACACTTCAATAACTGCCCTTAGAAATAATTACTTTTGTACCTAAAATCAATTCTTTGTTTCTGATTATTTTCTTTTAATTTAAACTGCAAATTTAAAGAATGAAACATTGATTGCGAAATGAAGATTCGAATGTGCATATTGCTTAATATCTTCATTTTAAGATATTACTTTCAATAAGTGATCAAAAAATGCCCAGATAAAAAAAATTATTTAATTTCCGTAAAAACATTTTGATTAAAATGTTTTCTTGAATTTAATCTTTTAGTTTTATTACTGATTGATTGAAATTTCTTTTTACATTTTGATTGCAAAATTAAAAACGAATAACAAGTATAATTGAATAAAATAAAATTAAATGTCTCTGTTTTAATCAAGACCGCAGACGATCGGAAGATTTTATTTCATTAAACGCTTATACCTTTCTAATCATATTAAATTTTCATTTATTACTAGTCTGAATATTTCTATTTTATTATGTAATACATATTGCTACCTTGTTACAAAAATGATTTGATATTTAAATTATTCATAAAAACTTTCCATGTTAATTAAAATGAGTCTGCAAAATTTCCATAATTCACAGTGCCTAAGGAATAGTTTCTTTGTATATGAATATTTAATCCTTCTTTCTGATAATCTCACATTGCAGAATAATTCTGTGGAATACTTTTAAAGCTGCATTGACCTATATTAATTAGTGAATCAGTTTGAGGCATTCCTTTCATTATTGATATCGATTGCATGACATTTGAAAATTTGACTGAATTTATAAAGAGTTTAAATAAATGGGAAGTTGATAGAGCAGTGCCTATTGAATAGGAGGAAGTGGGCTTAATGATACAGTATAGCAGGTGGTCTGTAAATGCATATGCGGATTTCAATTGATTTGGAAGCTTTGTTAGGTTTGTCAATTTAGTTATACTTAATACTGAGGTTGCAAGTAAAGGATTCCTCTCTATTATGAGCCTCATAATTTTCCTTTTATTAAATGCTTCAATAAATGAAATTGATATTAACACATCAATAAAATTGTAAAGGTGTAGTGCACTATTCCAGAACTATTTTCATACCGGAGACCTTTACATTAAGATTGGTTCTTTTATTATGGATTCTTATTTACCATGGAAATCTGCTATAGGGCTTACAATTTTTTTTGTGTTAAATCAACATGAAATTAAAAAGATAGTTTAATAAAAGTTGTTTGGAGGAGAAACCATCTACAAATGCAAATTTGGTTTTTTCGAAATCCTTAAAAAAAAACACACTTTAACATTATGCTCTAATAGCTTAGTTTTTTTCTGGAAAAAGGTGCTACAAAAATAGGTGATTCTTTCAATTAATTTTTCTTTTATAATTAAAAGTATGTTTCGTACAGATAAATATTCTTTTTACTAATTGAATATATCGATAACATTTTTTTTTGCTAATATTATAGCTTAAAAATTCATTTCTTCTGAAAGTGCACTTCAAAATTTGTAAATTATTCATTTAATAAGACATTGATTTAATGAAATTCTAAGCATTGCTATTTAAAAGGTACAATGAAAACTCATATTTTAGTAAGTTTGGTAACATTTTAAGAGCATTCTAATTTATTATTCAAAGCTAGTGTATTCTAAGCTGTTTTTAGAGCTTAGAAAATATCCCAAGCATACGTTAGCCTTATGAGGTTTACAATTACACTAAACTTTGCTCTCAGAAAGTTTTACAGAAAACCATAAACTTTTATTGTTTAAAACAAATAGTTTTAGCTCATGAAATCAATTAATAGTCTTTAACTAAACTGGTGTTTGCTTTTAATTTACTTTTAAAACAAAATCTTTATTTTAAAGAAGTTTAATTTGATGTGGTAAATGAAAATACTTGGAGGCATTAAGATGTCATTTATTACTATGGCGATAGACCCTTAAACCATTCCTTTTACGAATTTTGCGTTTGCTGATAAAAAGGTTTATTTAAATTAAAATAAAGTACTCATTAAAGTAACTTTTCTTTGCTGATTAGTATAGATATTTTAAATTATAATTTTCAAATATAATTTTTTTAAAACATAATGGCCATTGTATATGAGCAACGAAACTATGCTTTTATTCTGTCTTGAGATCGTAAATAAGGAAATATAATAATAAAAATGTTGAAAAAAAATTCCAGTTGATTGAAAACTTGAATCGTTTGAATTATAATAAGGATAATTTTAGCCAATTAGGTGATTTAAAGATGCATGAAAAAATTATCTGCAGATTTCTGAACTATTTGCAAAAATTTTAACATCCGAAATTGCCTGAAAAGTCCTTGAGAAAATGAATGTATCACTCCGCGTGAATAGTGAAATGGTATACAAAAAACGGCAGTAGTTATCTTCCCCATTTCTACTAGCTGAATGGTTTAAATGGGGAAAGAACTGGTTGCATCACAGAATTCTCACAATGGCTGGACATAACGGATAGTTGAGATTTATACTTGCCTTTAATGCAGACGATTGAGAAATTTGTTAGTTTACGATGTTTGTTCTAATGCATTTTAAGTATTAGCTAGCAATGATGCAATAAAGTAATGTTCAATTTTGTTTCAAACGGATAATGTTACTAGAAATATGTGAAGAGTTTTAAACAAAGTGCTTGGCGACAAAGCCTTGGATATAATAATATGGTTGGTAAAAATGGTATAATTGGTAAATAATAATATGGTTGTTTAAAATTTTCGTGTTTTGCAAGTACATTGCAGATTCAGGTTTGATTGTCAGCAGTTCTGCAGGGTTGGTTTTAAAACAAAACTTTCAAAACTGACAGTTCGAAAAGTATTCATAATCGCCATTCGAAGTATATTGCACTTGATTGAAAATATTTCGAAGCCAATAGAGGTAAGTTTTATACATATATTAGTTTCAATGTTGTAATTGTATCTTTCAATTAATTTCTTTTAAATATAAGCTTATATATTTAAACCATAAGAAATAGTAATGAAAGGAAATATATCTATATGATTATTTTTCATCTGGCTTTTTTTTTGTTTAGTTATTCAGGAATCAAATATACAGCAAATTTCGCATTTCTGTAATAACTATTAAAAGAAAGCAGATTATAAAAGGATATTTAATAATGATATAAGGTTATCAATCGCCATTTCATGTAATTAATTTACTTGCTAAATCTAACGTAAAAAAAATTCGACGTTGTACCTTTTGATATACAATTGATTGTGAAAGTCTTTCGGTATAGTTAAGGAAACTTTACTTTTATTTTATCTTTAAAATATCATTTAAAGAAGCAGTACTATATTAACATTACATCGATATAGTATCAAATCTATATCAACTAACGTTTGGGTAATTTCAATGTTTTGTCTACTTCATTTTCCATACAATGCTGCCATACATAAACAATAAAAAATTTATTGTTTGGTAAAGTAAATTGAAGTTTTATTTCAGCTGAAACCGCCGAGAAAGTTAAATTGTTTAAATTCTTGCATCTTAAAATGGATTTTTTTAAAAAAGGAAAATGCAAGAGGGGATTATATAAATTTTGAATAACTTTTTTCAATTTTTACTTTTGAAAAAGTATTTTCTCTTAAAATAATTTAATTTTCAAATGCAGCAATATAAAATGAATCTGAAGACGTCCATTTAAAAATTTTATCGATGGTTGATTTAGTAGTACTGAAATATAATTCCTTTGAAATAAATGCTGAAGTTGAACCAACTTTGAATTTGTTAACAAACATAATGTAGAAAAATAAATCAAAGAATTTTAATCTTCTATATTGTAAGTCGGGGCCTGATGGTCGAGTGACTAACACCATGCCACTTGTGCCACATGCTGTTAATAGTGGTTCGGAATTCACTTTAAACTTTAGCTGCCATTTTAAAATGGCTGTAGAAAAAGGCTGTTGTGCCACTCATGATAATATTGTAGGTCTAATTAGCATCAATTGCAGAAAAATGACCGTGGAGAGACAAACCAGGTCTATATTGTGGGATGTTGTATTTATTTTAACGATAAAACCTTCTTGTGAGGGAAAAAGCAATTAAATTTTTTCTTCTGATAAAAACGAAGAGTAAGTTAAATTGCTTGGAATTTTTTTTATCTTACTTAGAAATTATTTTTGAACATGTTTTCTGCTTTCTAAGACTATTAATATATCCCAAAGGCAAAATATACATACAAACATACTGTAGATTTGTGTTTGGTAAAAATATATATTTACTAATTGTAAATTAAGCTAATTTTTCTTTCTGTTATGGTTTACATTTTTTTTTCATTGGCGCAACAGCCCCATAGTGGGCCATGGCCGTTTACCTACTGGCAGATTTCGAAATAGGAGATGTTTTATTTTTTACTGGGTAGGGGTGTTATCCATACACATAACAATCATATTAGACCTGGATCCACGGCTTAAAGTAGATTCCAAACCACTACAAATCTCCTGGAGTACAAAGTAGTTCGCCTCCACATGGTGTACTCTGGGTGATGCAAAACGAACTACACGTCTACGTTTAAGATCATGCCTGGATCTAATGGCACTGCAAACCACCTCCCATTTTGCAGTGCACTTGACGATGTCAATTACGACAAAAGCTACGAGGGGATTGAAAATCTTTACTGGTCGGCATGGGGTCTAATGGTCGAGAGGTCACAAACGGGCGTTGGTTGAAAATAACTACAAACATTCTTTACACCGGACCTGAATGGCCGAGTGACTAGCACTTTGGCGCACAGGTTTCGGGTTCGAGTCCCGGCGGTGCCATGGATGTTTGTAGTGGTTCGGAATCCACTTTAAACTGTAGTTCCCGGTCTAATATGATAGTAGAGCGTTGCGGGGGCATTGTTACTCCGCGTCCGTGGCTTATCTTCAAGTGACACACGCCCCCTGGGTAATGCACAGCGAGTACGTCTGTGCAGCGCTTGCCTTAAGGCATCCAAGACCAAGCTGTCTAAGTGTTTGCCAGCTGCATTAGAAAGAAAACATTCTTTACACCGTCGGGACTCGAACCCGAAACCTGTAGCACCGAGCGCCAAAGCGCAGTCACTCAGCCATTAGGCAATGGTTCACATTTATTGATTAAATTTGTTTGTAGATATTTCAAGATTAAAACAAAGAAATCTGATGAGTTAAAAAAAGGATTCATTTGGTAGGCGCGCCCCAAATGTTTTCATCATCTAACTATCCTTTAAAGAAGCTTTACAATAATACTGGATCCTAAACTGCTCTCACGAGATCCATAAAAGCAAGCTCATCTCTCTGTTTTAGAGATCAAGCTGTGAATTTCATTATTCAAGCACGCAGATAATAAGAGTTTTTATTGTGCTGTCAAAGAACAAAAGAACATTACAGATGGTGGTCATTTTATTAAAATGCTTGTTTTCAATTACGCGGAGCCCGATAACACACATACGGCAAAAATGTTACAAACGCATGTTTCTAGTAATCGATTCGGAATATTTATATACACTTCTATAACTGCCTTGGGTCTGGATGGCCGAGTGGCTAGCGCTCTGGCTCTCGGTACCCCAGGTTTCGGGTTCCAGTCCCTGCGGTGCCATGGATGTTTGTAGTGGTTCGGAATCCACTTCAAACCGTAGGTCCCTGTCCTAATAGGATTGTAGAGCGTTGCGGGGGCATTGTTACCCCGCATCCATAGCTTATCTTCAAGTTACACGCGCCCCCTGGGTAATGCAAAGTGAGTAACGTCTGTGCAGCGCTTGCCTTAAGGCATACAAGACCAAGCTGTCTAAAGTGTTTGCCAGCTGCATTAGAAAAAAAAAAAAAAAAAAAAGAATAACTGCCTTAAGAAATAATTACTTTTGTTCTTATAACCGATTTCGTTTTTGATTTTTATTTATTTAAACTGCACATTTAAAGAAGGAAACATTGATTGCGAAATGAAGATTCAAATGTGCATAATGTTTAATATCTTCATTTGAAGATGGAGCTTTCAATAAGTGATACCCAGATAAGAAATATTTTAATTTCCCTTAAAATATTTCGATTAAAATGTTTTCTTCAATTCAATCTTTTAGTTTTATTACTGATTTGATTCAATTTCCTTTCTACATTTTGATTGAAAAATTAAAAACGAATAACAAGTATAACTGAATAAAATAAAATTAAATGTCCCTGTTTTAATCAAGACTGCAGACGATCGGAAGATTTTATTTCATTAAACGTTTATACCTTTCTAGTTTTAATATTAAATTTTAATTTATTACTAGTCTGAATATTTCTATTTTATTATATAATACATATTTCTACCTCGTTAAAAAAATGTATTTGGTATTTAAATTATTCATACAAAACTTTCCATGTTAATTAAAATGAGTCTGCAAAATTTTCAAAATTAAATATGCCTACGGAACAGTTTCTTTCTATATGAATATTTAATCATGCTTTCTGATGATCTCGCATTGCAGGATAATTCTGTGGAATACTTTAAAGCTGCATTGACCTACATTAATTAGCGAGTCAGTTTGAAATATTCTTTTCATTATTGATATTGATTGCATGATATTTGAAAATTAGACTGAATTTATAAAGAGTTTAAATAAATGGGAAGTTGAATAGGAGGAAGTGGATTTGATGATATTGTATAGCAGGTGGTCTGTAGATGCATCTGTGGATTTCAATTGATTTGAAAGCTTTGTTAGCTTTACCAACTTAGTTATATTTTAATACTGAGGTTGCAAGTGAAGGAGTCCTCTCTTTTTTGACTCTCATAATTTTCATTTTATTAAGTGATTTAGCAAATGAAATCGATACTAAATAAAATTTGTGGCGCATTAAAGGTTTGGCATACTGTTCCACAACTATTTTCATACCTGAGAGATTGATATGAAGAGGGATTGGCATTTTCATACCAGAGAGATTTCATATCATAAGATTGGTTCTTTTATTAAAAATCTCCAACGGTGAAAAGGTATTATGCAAATTCAGTAGAATTTGTCCTCACGCATATTTCGTATTCGTCGAAATAAAAGTAACAACCACTTCGTTTCAAGGTGTAAGAGTTATTTTGTTCTATTTGCTTACATGAAAGCAATTTTCGGTACTTACGTATTAACGCTACCTTGGCTACAGTTGCGCCAATAAAGAGCAATCTTGTTGTTCGCACGCGCACGCAGTTATCTTTTGAAATCCAACCGCAGCTACAGATTTGGAGGTTTTAAATGGAATTCTGCTTCCCTCAAACCAGTTGTCTTTTCTAAGTCCCACATGATAAGCACACTGACTGAAATTGCATTTCAAAACTTACGTTTACCAAAATAAAGTTTCATGTCATGGGAATTGGGACATTTTCGTTTTTTTGGTAAAAGTATTTCGCTCCTGAAAAAATAAAATTGCATCTTGTTCTGTTTCTGGCAAATCCCAAATAAGCATTTTCGTAGCTCTAAAAAATGGCGTCAAAAATCAGCAAAATCTGTAGCTGTTAGATTGGTGGCACTTAAAAACCGCCAAATCTGTAGCTGTTAGATTGGCGCCACTTAAAAACCGCCATATCTGTAGCTGTTTGATTGGCGACACTTAAAACCGCCAAATCTGTAGCTGTTTGATTGGCGCCACTTAAAAACCGCCAACTCTGTAGCCAATGTAGCGTTAATACGTAAGTACCCAATTTTCTTTAACAGTTTCTTAACTGTGAATCGAATGAGCCGAATGCTCTAGCGTGATACCACTAAAGTCGTAGATGGTGGGATTTGGAGGTAGTTGTATGAATGCCATAGGGCGTTTCATAATTTATAATACAGAGCGTGTACAGGCTTTTATTAGCCTATTATATAATCTATATCTGCAGAGCTGTCCTTTACATAATGCATAATCCTCTTTGTTGTCACTCTTGAGACAAACTCGAATTTTTTTACTTCGAAACTCGCCTCTCAAATTTCGTTTATCTAGTACAGGGGTCTCCAAACTACGGCCCGCGGGCCAAATCCGGCCCGCCAGTGTCATCCATCCGGCCCGCGACAGCGAATAGCTTATTGGTGCTGTAATGAGTTGGATAAAATAACACAGAATGATAATAAATCGGTTTTATTGACTTGCTAGGTAAAGCTTAATGGCAAGCATAATACGCAGAAAATTTAAGTTAAGCATAACAGCTAACAAATAATTGAAATGAATCCCACCAACATTATAAACTAGTGAACATCCAGCTGTTACCCTCGGTAGTTATGTTGGTGTAAAGAGTATCGCATATGTGAGTATATCGATGTTTGGAATGTGTATATATCCTGAATCAAACATAGGATTTTTATCCTGAAAATCCCTCAGGAACGGAAAAGCTAAATGAACGCGAACGTAAACCGCGGGGTATCCACTTGTAAAAAAAATACTAATGAAATTTGTGTAATTGTGATTTTTCACTGACAATAGTGGATCAATTTTACTTGTATCAATTATTAAAAGAGATTTAAGATGCTCATCGGTTAACTTAGATTCTTTGTGTACTTCATTTTGGAGAATGTTTTCTCACACAAGTAAGTAGTAACATAGATTAATTAATGAGTTTTTAATTTTTCGGCCATTATAGATAATGGCAGAAAAATTGAAACGGTTTTGGCCCTTGGTACTTACTGGAATAATCTGTATGGCCCTAAGGCTGGAAAGTTTGGAGACACCTGATCTAGTACAACTACCCCTTGATGTTGGGAGTTTATTTTTCGCCACTAGTTCTCTTTCTTCTATTACAGTAATGATTGAATTAATCTCTCATATAATACGTTCTTTTAAATTATCAATTCGATTAGCTGCTAATAAGATAGCTGGGCATTTGATAATTAGCATATTAACAAGAATTAGATTAAAAATATTTGGATTCTGTAGATCTCCATTTTTAAAAAGAATTTTGCCAATTTTAGAATTTGGTGTTTCGTTAATTCAGGGATTTGGATTTAGAATTTTAGTTCATGCTCTTGAATATTACTAAATTTTGGAAAAAAATAGATCACTCATTTCAATTAAGAGGTATCTGTTCGTGTATTCTGATAAAGATTGACAAAATTATATATATAATTCATTTATTTTCATTAATTTTTGTTGTTTGATTTATTACAAATTTTAATAATAGATGCTCCAAGCATAAGGTGATAAGAATAACGTATGGATTTATTGAAAGATGTCGAGTTAATTACTTAATTAAAATTAATTGGAAATTATAATGAAAGCTGATTAATTGTATTTTAATTGTATTTTGTACTTAGCAAACTGTTAGTAAAGTTTTAAGTAATTAAGTTTTTGTTAGTAAATTTAATTTTTATAAAAGAACATATTGTGCATTAAAATTTGAATTTGTGAGTAAAATAAAACTAAAGTATTTGTAAAATATTATTGAAGAGCCAAGTACAAGAAAAAAAGCATTTCCTTTCATATTACAATAAAGTATTTTAATAGTATATTCTAATTTCACATTTAAAAGGTGTTATATTTATTTATATACCGTATTTTTAAATTGTTTAAAAAATAAATCTTCAAAACTTAGTTTTAGAGATTAGATGATGATATTTTGATGTTATAGTAAGAACTTAACTCATTGTAAAGTTAGGAATATTAAGCTTATAATTCATTATGATAGTTGAAAAAAAACCCCACAAATATTATTACAGTAATATGATAATGGTTGATCTAATGTAGCTGGCAATAGAGAGACAGTTAATCTTTGTCATATACAAGGGCAGCACTGCTGTTACTCATTTAGCATTACCCAATGGGCACGTGTAGTTTGAAGATATGTTATAGACGTGAGTAACATTACCCCGCAAAGCTCTACGATCCTATTAGACAGAGACCTACGGTTTAATGTGGATTTTGAACAACTACAAACATCCATGGAACCGCCGGAACTCGAACCTGTGGTACCGAGCGCCAAAGCGATAGCCACTCGGCCATTAATTTGATAATAAAAATTATGTTAATTAAAAATAATTTTTGATAAAACGTCATTCATTTATTATAAAAGGTTAATTCTTTTTAATAAATTTGCCCCTTAACAATTGAACTATAATAAAAGGCTCCCGAAATATATGTAGATTTTGGTGATATTACTAGAGTAATATTCGAAAAGCAGCATTTACTATGGAAATCTTCTAGGGAAATTTCTTCAGTTTTTTGTATTAAATCAATATAAAATTAAAAAAAATACTGCTTAATAAAAGTTTAAAAAAAAAACCATATCTATGTGCAAATTTTTTTTTTTTTTTTTTTTTAGAAAATTCTTTGAGAAGAAAACCTTTATGCATTAATAGCTTAGTTTTTTCTGGAAAACAGTGGTAGAAAAACAGTTAATTATAAAATATAATTAAAAGAATCAAGAGTATATTTAAAACATTATTATTCTTTTGCTAAATGAATTTATCAATAACAACAAAATGTATTTTTGCTAACATTATCGCTTAGAAACTCATTCCTTTTGAAAGTGACTGACTTAAAAATTTGTAATTTATTCAGTTAATAAGAAATTAATTTGATGAATTTCATCATATAGGTATTTAAAAAAACAGTAACCGTTGGTAACAGTTATTCAAAGCTGGGTATTCTAAGCTGTTTTTAGAACTTAGAGAAGATATCCCAAGCACGTGCTAACCTTATTAGGTTTACAATTACACTACTTTGCTATCAAAAAGTATTACAGGACACCATAAACTTTTATCGTTCAAAACAAACAATTTTAGCTCATGCAATCCATTAATAGACTTTAATTAAACTCTGGTGTTAGCTATTAATTTCCCTTTTAAACAAAATCTTCATTTTAAAAGAAGTTTAATTTGATGTAGTAAATTAAAATGCTTAGAGCCATTAAGGTGCTATCTATTATTATTATGGCGATAGCCCATTAAACCATTCCTTTTACGAATTTCGGGTTTACTAATAAAAAATGTTCATTTACATTAAAATTACATTGTTGTAACTTTGTTTTTCATTTCTGATTAGTATAGATATTTATAATTTTCAATTATAATTTTCTTTTAAAACATAATTGTTATTGTACATAAGAATCATATAAATATAATTACAATATAGTTTAATAATGCTGTAAATTAAAAAATAGTTTATAATTTTTTTTCGAAGTTTAAACTCCAAATAACGGATATTAATTATGCAAATTGATTGAAATTCAGTTTTGTTAGGCCAAGGATTACACATGCAAGAAGGATCTGGTTTCTTGTATCCTCTTGCGGCAGTGTTGCAGTCACTACATTCAGAAGCGAAGAGACACGATACAAGTTATTAGAAGGCGTGTAAGCGTCTTGCATCGACGATAAATCTATCTGATGATAGTTTATTTGGGTTTTTTGGGATACTACACGAGTCTTTAAAAGTCCTCCCGGAAAGCAATGCCTACCTCTCATCGGTAATCGTTATGCATTACCATTAATACTAATGGGCGGATTACTTAGTTAAACTGCAAATTAGCTGATTTGTTCTGATAAAGTGCGGAATCATCTACAAAATAAGTTCTGCTCACTTTGCGGTGGTAATGTGCATGTTCATTTCCGAATCGTTCAAGTGCAAGATTGATGGATTCTTTAAACCATGTTTATTGATTTAGTTTATCAATTTGATTCTTTAGATATCGTAAAAAATAACATTTTGTTTTAGCAATTCAAATTTTAGCCAGTCCTGATATTTGTTCCTAAGGCATTTTTGCGGGACATGAAGGACATATACAAACCCTCATTGATTCCCGTCCTCCAACCTTCAAACAGAAAAAAAGTACATTAAATTTCTTGTAAATATTATATTTTTGTGCTCATAGATGTTTCCTTTTAGCAATTTCTAATCCAATATAAACTCTTCCTTTATCTGTATCTAGTTGGAACCGATATAGAAACATGTCGAGGACACAGAACAGAAAGTGGCAAATCCAACATGCAGGGGGAATACCTCGCTCACTTAAAAGATTGCACATGATCTTCGCTTATCATTACCTGCAATTTTTACAACAATTTCATTATCAAGGGTGAGGTCTGTAGCATGGTGCAACCTGTTATCAAAATTTGCATAGCAAGTCCACTACAACAGTACCAGTCTTGTACCGATCGCAGACCTCGCCGTAGCTGAAGTTTACTTGGAAGACACACATCAACAATTTGCCCATTCAGGTGATAAGGCTGTTCCATTTTCCTTCAATGGAGCCGTGTATTGTTGATGATGAATACAAGCAATTGATTAACGAAACGGATTTCCGTTAGTTTATAGGAACGATAATGTGCCAATTGAGTGGTTTACTCTTGGTGTTGGTACATCTGTGGGAAAAAGATGAATGAATGATCGTTAGAGGGCGCTGCGACGCCAAGTTAATTGGGCGAAAGAAGTGCGAGTTTGAGAGCGTGCTTGAAAAGCGAGAGAGAGGTAATCGTAGAAGTGTGAGAGGAATATTGATAGAAATTAAGTTGTACGGCATTAGAGATTAGAAGGTGTGGCATTGTTGTCAATTTGTAAATATTGTACAAAGTTTTAATTATTCCTAGTATGTGTAATAAAATAGTCATGAATTAATTCAAGAGAGCTGATTTATTTGAACCACCGACAACTTAACAACATTTGTGAACAACTAAAAGAACCCGGAAGTTGGCGAATTCATTTCTTCTACGTGTTTTCGTCAACATCTCACAAGTTATGCAAATGACCTGCTTCCATACTCTTTCTTTCTACCATTTTCTTAATCTTTGTTTAACACTTCCGTTTTTAATGCTATAATGATCGACATTGAAACTGTATTTGTTTTTCACTACGTCGATCATTAAGCAGTCCATATATCCAGGTGTTAACCATTTAACTTTTTAAAATTTTGCAACTATAACAGCTAGGTTTCGTTTCTTTTCATCCCACTCGTGTGTATTTGAAATATATGTTTCTCGAATTTTTTTGTATGTGTTGATAACGACAGTTAGATCAACGTATACGTATTTCGTAATTCTACAAATTTATTTTATATATGCTTGTACTATGCGATTATATTTGCACATATGTGTATATAGTGCTACTAGTATCTTACTCATACACTCAAGAGCCAAAACGTTATGACCACCTGTCAATAACGAGTTGGCCCACCTTTGGAGCGCAACACAGCTTCAACCCGCCTTGGCATGGATTGATACCACCACTTAATACCAGTTAAATACCACTTCCACCTGATCACGTGCCTTCCACGTCATCCAGGCGAGTTCATTGCAAAATGCAGGGGTGGTCATAATGTTTTGGCTCTTGAGTGTATATGTACTAATAATGCTAGCATACCACTACTTCAACTGGAAACATTTTATAATATATTGACAGTCATTGCAAAATAACAGGGTGTTATTCAATGGCAGGTGCCAATATTTGCATATAGAGAAAAATTAGGACAAATCGGACAACCTGATTTATGATACGAGATGTTCACAAAAGCCGTTGCGTCTTTTCGTTTTTGAAAAGGAGATTAACGCGTGCTGCCAATAAGAAAATTGGAGCTTCTTCATTATCTCCCTAAAATGAACGCACTGCTATTAGGCCACGAATGGGGCTTTTAATGTTCCCATATTTTCCAAACTCTCCATTATAAAGTTTCAAATAATCAACATTAGAATTAAAATGGGAGTAATTGTATGAATATACAATCTCTTTTTCTCAATCACCTTTCATGGCTCTGTATTCATCTATAGCAGGAACCTCGTATTCCAGAATATATTGGCCTGAAGAATGGAAGGTTTCTATTCTATATTAAATAGAACTGGAATTCAATGATTCAGCTTCTTTGGACCTCATTTGGAGCAAACCAAATATATGGGATGGATTTACAGAAATAAATTTTGAGCAGCAGTAGCATTATTCGTTTAAGGATCACTATAAGTATATATTAACTTATAGTTAGTCAATATTAGTTTAAGGATAGGTGTTACGTAAAAAGTGAATAAACTTCAATTTAAGATACATTATTTTTGCTTGTTTGTTAAGTTATCAGAATCTTCGATTTATTTACATACGATATAAAACATACGTACTTCTTATGCATTAACCAAGCAATCTAATAAACAAAGCAAGTCTGTCATATCGCTATCAAATCTACAATTTTAAAAATAGGGATTATAAATAAAAATAAATAATTTTTAACTTTTAAATAAATAGTAACAAATAATAATAAATAACTAAATTTAAATGAATAATAAATTAAATTATTTTTAATTAATAATTAATCAATAATTTATGTTTAAATTACTTCAATAACTAATTTAATTAATAATTAATAATATAATTGTTTAATTTTTAAAGTAGTGACTATAAGTAGTAGTAATGAAATTGTAACTAATCGGGTAATCCTTGCGATTACCAAGATTTCGATTATTTTGATACAGTCACTACAGTATTATATCATTATTAATATAAAATATATTCTCTGGCACTCGGCACCACAGGATTCGGGTCCCGATGGTGCATGTGGGTGCTTGTAGTGGTTCAGAATCCACTTTAAACAGTAGATCCTGGTCTAATATGATTGAAGACTATTGGGCGTAGTGCTGACTAACCTCCCGGTACTTGCGTATTAACGCTACCTTGGCTACAGTTGCGCCAATAAAGAGCAATCTTGTTGTTCGCACGCACACGCAGTTATCTATTGAACGCCAACCGCAGCTATAGATTTGGCGGTTTTTAAAATTCTGCTACCCTCAAACCAGTTGTCTAAGTCCCACACGATATGCACACTGACTGAAATTGCATTTCCAAAACTTACGTTTACCGAAATAAAGTTTCATGTCATGGGAATTGGGATATTTTCGTTTTATTGGTAAAATATTTCGCTCCTGAAAAAATAAAATTGCATCTTGTTGTGTTTCCGGCAAATCCTAAATACTCATTTTCGTAGTATTAAAAAATGGCGTCAAAAATCAGCAATTTAATGTTTGATTGGCGCCACTTAAAAACCGCCAAATTAGTAGCTGTTTGATTGGCAACACTTAAAAACAGACAAATCAGTAGCTGTTTGATTGGCGCCACTTAAAACCGCCAAATTTGTAGCTGTTTGATTGGCGCCACTTAAAAACCGCCAAATCTGTAGCTGTTTGATTGGAGCCACTTAAAAACCGCCACGTCTGTAGCTGTTTGATTGGCGCCACTTAAAAACCGCCACATCTGTAGCTGTTTGATTGGCGACACTTAAAAACCGCCAAATCTGTAGCCAAGGTAGCGTTAATACGTAAGTACCAGCCTCCTTGTAAAAAGAAACTGTCTCCTGTCCCGAAATCTGCGTCATGTCTGTAGTGCCAGAGAGTTAGTTAATGTGAAATATATTTTATTATTATTATTACTATTTACACTGAAGTGACAAAATCATGGGATAGCAATATGCAAATTTTCAGATGGCAGTAGCATCGCGTAGAACAGGTATAAATGCGCAGTGCTTTCGCAGAGCTTTCATTTCTGTTCAAGTTATTCATGTGAAGAGGTTTTGACGTGAGGATGACCGCACGACGGGAATTAACAGACTTTGAACACGGAATGTTAATTGGAGCTAGACGCATGGGTCATGCCATTTCGGAAATCGTTAGGGAATTCAACATTCCCAGATCCACTGTGTCAAGAGTGTGCCGAGAGTATGAAATTTCAGGCATAACATCCCACCATGGACAGCGCAGTGGTCGACCGCCTGCACTTAACGATCGAGACCGGCGACGTCTGCAAAGAGTCGTAAATTCTAACAGACAAGCAACACTGCGTCAAATACCCGCAGAAATCAATGTGGGACGTACAAGGGACTTGTCTGTTAGAACTGTGCGGAGAAATTTGGCTTTCTTGGGCTATTCCAGCAGAAGACCGACTCGAGTGCCTTTACTGACAGAACGACATCGCTTGCAGCGACTCTCGTGGGCAAGTGAGCATATCAGTTGGTCCCTAGATGAATGGAAAACCGTGGCCTGGTCCGATGAGTCACGATTTCAGTTGGTAAGAGCTGATGGTAGGGTTCGAGTGTGGCGCAGACCCCACGAAGCCATGGACCCAAACTGTCAGCAAGGCCCTGTTCAAGCTTGTGGTGGCTTCGTAATGGTGTGGGCTGTTTTTTCATGGCATGGACTTGGTCCTCTGGTGTGACTGGACCGAACATTGACTGGAAATGCTTATGTTCAGCTACTTGGAGATCACTTGCAGCCATTCATGGACTTCATGTTCCCAAACAACAATGGGATTTTTATGGATGACAATGCGCCATGTCACCAGGCCACAACTGTTCGCGATTGGTTTGAAGAACATTCTGGACAATTCCAACGAATGATCTGACCACCTAGATCGCCCGACATGAATCCCATCGAGCATTTATGGGACATCATCGAGAGGTCTGTTCGTGCCCAAAATCCTGCACCATCAACGCTTTCACAATTATGGACGTCTATCGAGACAGCATGGCTCAATATTCCTGCAGAAGACTTCCAACGACTTGTTGAGTCCACGCCACGTCGAGTTGCTGCACTTCGCCGGGCGAAAGGAGGGCCGACACGATATTAAGAGGTATCCCATGACTTTTGTAACTTCAGTGTATAGTCACTACTTT
>BPLQ01009666.1:0-405437 GCA_021605075.1 Caerostris darwini | reverse complement strand
ACATCAGATTTGAAAGTGATAAGAGTTCTTTATTAATGCAATTGTTAAAGAATATACATTTCTTTCTCTTGGTAACAGAAGTGCTATAACTCTTCTTGTGAGAAAAATGCGACAGTGCATAGAATTCTGAAACACGGCATTAAATATTCTCTACGGCTTTAGAATGGAATACTTTAATTTCACAATGAAGAAGTTTCCAATCTTTCAGTTGCAATTTAAAATTTTTTGCTATTTTAAAGCTATGAATTTAAATCTTCCACCAAATCATTCAGGATTCAATGAATGTGGTTGATTAGAAATGTTGAAAATTGTATCATTTGATCACCGTAATCAGCATTCTGATCTTTTCCCTCTTAGATTTTCATTTATATCAGCTATAACTGCATCCATAGAATCAGCAGATATTCATTGAGCAAAATTGCTAAAGGCAATAAAATCTATGATTTCTTTTTGTGGTTCTCCTGTTTTGACAAAAAAGTAAAAGTCCCATGAATGAATTTTCCATTCAATTCACATCATAAGAACTGCATAGTGTATATAGTAACAACTATTTTCCCATATAATTAAAATATTTTCACATGCAATACAACAACAACAAAAAAAGGTTCTCAATATTCGTTCTAGTCACCTAGCTTGCAATCAAATTAAAAGAGATATTCAAATGTGAATAACAAGTTATACTGGGAATAAAAAAAATTAAATGAAAGCCATTTCATTTTTAATTTAATTTAATATTGAATTAAATTAATTCATATTATTCATATTATTTTCATTATTAATTCATATTATTAATTATTATTTCATTATTTTCATTATTATTCATTATTTTCATTATTAATTCATATTATTTTAATTAAATATTGAATTTAAGTCACCAATTATTATTATTGTAAAAATATGCTTGCAAAAAATGTTTTTCAATACAAAATATGGATATTTCATATGTATGTACAAAAATAAAAATGAATGATTTCTGCAGAAAGTCTATTTGCCGTGTTTTAGAACAACTTTCTCTGTAGACAGATACTAGACACTTCCTATTAGATATCTTTTTATAAGCAACTTTTTCTACACAGAGAAATTTCCAAACTTGTTAAATATTTAACTAATTATTGTTTATGAAAAATTATTTCTTCAAACGAAAAAGAAATTTAATTATTGAAAGCCCGCAGTAATTCTTTTTTATAAAAGAAACTACACAATATATTTAATATTTTGATTTCTAATAATACTGAAACGAATTTAATTCATATTATTTTAGTCCTTTGGCAACAAATGTTCATATATTTTTGACACGAGATAGTATAAGTCTTTTTAAAAAACTGGCAATTTTAACTTTTTTTTTAAAGAAATTTGAAATTATTTATAACAGTAACATAAAATTAAGATAGATATATAGTCAGTTACATAAAATTAAGATACGACTTTTAAATATTTAAATTATGATATTGTTATATTTTGTATCGAACTCATAGTGTTATTCACATAACTTTAACTTTATTAATGCAATGTTTAATTAAAAATCCAGTTATAAAGATGCAAGGTTTTAAATAATGCCCATACAGTAAATTTTATTTTATACCTATAATATTAATCAGAAAAGTAATATATATATATATATATATATATATATATATATTATATATATATATATATATATATATATATATATATATATTTATATGCAAAGGTGTAGTGGCTTGGCGTCGTGCAAAAATGGTAGTATTTCTAGTTCACTCCTTGCCAGTTCTCTTTGGTTTTTAACATTTAATGTACTTCCTCTTACATTTTAAAAACATTTGAATGAGTTTAATTTTTAAATTCCCTCTTATGAGCGTAAAAGTGAAATAAGGATTTGATAAGTTTCGTGTAAGCGTTAAAATACAGAGAATCCAAGAATTATTGGACACATTACAAAATACAAAGAATGCGAAATGTGGAAACACTTTCAGATTCCCTAAAAGCTTCCCGGAAGGCAGTCCTCCCCTCATCACCGGTCAGTGGGCTACTTGTGACATACATTAACAGGACTCTCGGGAATTCACCATGTTTAACAACAAAAATCTGTGCATTTAAATTTGACACCAAACGATATTTCAGACGTCGTCATACAATATATATGTAGGAGTTTGTTTGTGTGGTAACCAGCAGGCGGCGACACTTTAGCGATTGCTTGTCTTTGACAGAGCCTGCTTACAACGTGGTGGAGTATTCAACTTTGAACTCGGACCCCACGAGAAGGGGACAATAGGACCCCGTAGATGAAGAAAGAAGAAGAGAGAGCGCTGGCAGGAGCGATTGGGGGGGGGGCTGCGTCAGGCGAGAGAATGTATTTATCCCTTAATTAACAATTAATGTAAACATCATTGTAAAATATAATGTTATTAAATGGTTTTATTTAAAAGTAACGTCCCGTTACAGCGTTTTTGTATGTCAAATCTAGACATCCACTGCAAAAGTACAACCTTTTGTTAGACTGGTAGAGAGAAGTCTAACAAAACTGTAGGTTCAATGAATCTATTGAAACCGATGTAAATCTACAAAAATTGGGGGCTCGGCCGGGATGCATCTTTTTGCAAAAGCGGCTAAATCTACAAAAATTGTGGTTCGGCCAGGATGAATCTATTGAAACCGGTGTAAATCTACAAAAGTGGGGCTCGGCCGGAATGCATCTTTTGCAAGCGGCTAAATCTACAAAAATTGTGGGTTCAGCCGGGATGAATCTATTGAAACCGGTGTAAATCTACAAAAATTGGGGACTCGGCCCGGGATCTTTTGCAAGCGGCTCTTTTGTGGGTTCGGCCGGGATGAATCTATTGAAACCGGTGTAAATCTAAATCTCGGCCGGGATCTGCAAGCGGCTAAATCTATTTGTGGGTTCGGCCGGGATGAATCTATTGAAACTGGTGTAAATCTACAAAAATTGGGGGCTCAGCCGGGAAAGGTTATATATATATATATATATATATATATATATGTGTGTGTGTGTGTGTACAACCTTTTATTTAACATTCGGAAATTTCAAATTTCTTCCTTATTTTGCTTATTTTTGAGAGAAGGCTGAATGTGGGGCACTTCAAAGTTTTACATTGAGATTCTGTGAGTGCTCGCATCTCAAGGAAATGTTTTTCTCTCTCCCTTCCCTCCCAGACTTGAACTCCGACTCATAAAATACCTTACAAATTTCAACAATATTTAAAAGACTTGTGACTTTTCATTTTATCTACAGAATCGACTTTTCTTTCGACTACTCTTTGCACCAGTTTCAGGGCTGCCTACATATTACATATATGGGAAGTATTTTTTAAGAAGTGGAAGAATTTTCATACCAAATCAAATCCTTTGAGATAATTTAAACTATACTAACAATAACTATTAATTAATGAGATTGTGTTATATATGTGATAAAGTTCTAACAATATAGTTTTAATTATTTAATTTAAAATTTGCATTATATTTGCATAAAATGCTAATAAAATGTAAAAAGATTCATTTACATTCACATAAAAAACATTTACACACAACTTTTACACAAAAACAGAGGCACTGTTGGACTCGAACCTGAAACCTGTGGCACCAATATATATATATATGAGTGGTCCCCGCGAATTTATATAAAAACAGATATCAATTTAAAATTTAAATATCAATTTTCTATTCAAGGTCAATTGCCAAAATTGAGAAGGATCAATTTTAACATTTTTTACAAACATAGCATATAATTTTGACTCCTCAATGTACAAGTTACCTACAACTTATGATTAACTCTGAAGTTTATTGAAACCAATCTTCCAACGGCATCTTCCATCATTGAATTGAGCAACCGAACAAGTTTTTTGACTGAAGAAACCATAAGCAAATTAGAATTTAATGTCTTAATCATTTATCTGAAGCAATGCCATCCTACAACGATATCCATAATCTTCAGAACCCTTACCTGAATAATAAAAAGTTATAAATCATTTAAAAAAAGCATAACTACTTGAGTACGTCAATACACCATGTTGGTGCGAAAGCATCGCAGTTAGACAAAGGCATTGACTGGACACGGACTCGTGATAAAAAGGCTGAATGATTTCGTGAAGTATCACGACTCTTTGGCTCTTCTATGCTGTACTAAATAGTTCTTTTTATTAATGCAGTAGCAGGTGGATTCAAATAATCCTCATTAAACCATGAGTAGGCAATTAGTAGGTATATGGTATTTTTTTATGGCATTTTATGCACGTGACGTAGCTTTTATGCTACAGTCTAATTGTTTGGTGCATTTTCCATGTTTGTTTCTTGTTAAATGTATCTATTTTGAACATTTAAATTAATTGGAAATATTTGAAGCAGTATGTTTCGTTTATTTTAGTAATTGCAAATTAGTTAATTGAATAGTACATTAATTTATTATTGAGTAGTGGATTTATTTATTAAGTAGCAAATGTATGCTATTTGTATGCCGTTTTTCAACGCCCATGACATAAATTTTATATTACAAATTAATTATTCTATGCTATAAATGATTAATTTATTAAGTAACACATGTATGCTATTTGTATGGCGTTTTATAATGCCTATGACATTGATTTATATTAGAAATTTAATATGTTCTATGCTACAGATGATTAATTTATTAAGTACCAAATGTATGCTATTTGTATGGCGTTTTTATACTGCACATGACATAGATTTTATATTACAAATTAATTATCCTGTTCTTATAGTTGATTATTTTATAAAGAAGTATGCTATTTGTATGGCGTGCTTAACAATACCCGTGACATAAATTTTATATTACAAACTAAATGCTCGATAAAGAGCTCTTTTCATATTATATTTCTTTTGATAAATGTATCTATTTTATTATTTAAATTAATTAATATATTTAAAAAGCACTATATTTCATTTATTTTAGTAACTGCAGATTAGTTAACTGAGTAATAGCTTAATTTATATTTACAGTTCATTAAGTTATTATAGCCAATTTATGAGATTTGTATTGCATTTTTTTTACATTGCCTGTGCCTTAGATTTTTATATTATAAAAGTAATTATTCGAAACATTTGTCATATATTATTTTTTAATAATCCTACATATTTTTTAATATTTAAATTAATTGAAAATATTTAAAGCAATATGTTTGGTTTATTTTTTAGTAATTGTAGATTAATTAACTGAGTAGTAGATTAACTTATTATTGAGTAGTTGGTTAATTTATTAAGTAGCAAATATATGCTATTTGTGACGTGGCATTCTTTTACAACGTATAGATTTTATATTCCAAACTAATTGTTCATGCATTTTTTCATATTATTTTTTAGATAAATGTATCTATTTTAATATTTAAATTTATTTGAAATATTTAGAGGAATATGTTTTCGCTTATTTTAGTATTTGCAGATTAGTTAACTTGATAGTAAATCAATTTATTATTGAGTAGTCGATTGATTTATTAAGTAGCAAATGTATGTTATTTGTATAGACAATGGCAAGGACATAGGTTTTATATTCCAAACTAATTGTTTGATGTTTTTAACATATTATTTTTTAGATAAATGTATTTATTTAAATATTTAAATTTATTTGAAATATTTAGAGAAATATATTTGATTTATTTTACTAATTGCTGATTAGTTAATTGATGCTAAACTTATCACTAAATATATAAGGGTCGAAAATGTTTATAAAATAAATATTCTAAAAATGATATTAAGATATTAATCAGATATTAAAGATATTAAAATGCAAGATGACATAGAATTATATTACAAAAGTTCTAATTGTTTGATGTTTTTTAAAAATTATATTCTTTTGTTAAATGCATTTATTTAAATATTTAAAAAATTGTGCATTATATTTAAGAATATATATTTGATTTATTTTTTAGTTATTTCCGGTTAATTTTTTGAAGAAATAAAAACGATGCTAACACTTTATCAGACCGAAGAGATATTAAAGAAAAACATGTAACTGGTTTTTAATAAATATTTAAAAATGATATTAAGTTGCTTTTTTAATCAGATTTTAGTCTTTAAAAAATGATTTTAAGAATATTAATCAGAAATTATTTGACAATATGATTGGTAAAAGTCAACACTGAATTTAGTTCAATAAATATAAGTTTTAAAAATACCGAAGAGAACATTTAACCTAAAGTAGTGTTTTTTGTCTAGTTTATTAAAATTGTTAAAAAAAATCATTAAAGTGTTTTATATTTAATAGTATTGAAATTATTTGATTTAATGATGAATTTTGTACTATCATAAAGTATTGAAATCAAGATAAAGAAATCATAAATTTTTTTTGAAGAAATAAAAAATACGATGTTTATATTTTATCAGAACCGAAAGTATTTTACTAAGAAGTACTGAAATTATTTGACTGGTTTTCATTTTTTTTTAAATAACAGTATTGAAATTATTTTACCTAATCGTTAAATTTGTTACTATGTAATAGTATTGAAATTATTTGGCCTAATCATTAAAGTTTTTTACTAAGTAATGGAATTGAAATTATTTGACCTAATCAAAGTTTTTTAAAATTGAAATTATTTGATCTAATCATTAGTTTTTTTACTAAGTAATTGTTTTTAAATTATTTGACCTAAGTAAATAAACTGATAGAAGGGAATTTTAAACTACACAAGAAATTAAATTAATTTATAAAAATTTCTATAAAAGTATAATTAATATATTTTATAAAAACAATTTCTACTGCAAAACATGTATTTTCTTTTAACCTACCAGTTCCCCATGTTCCCTTTCTATTCTATGAAATGTGTGAGTAAACCTATTTAACCATCAAGAGGTATTTAAAAAAATATTTTTTCAGTAAGATAATTACTTTTCCCAGGCTTATCTCCTCATTTACGAACAACAATACCAGAATATGGTTCAGAGAAAAGCAATTTAGAGTAGAACTATTTCTTTTAAAACAAAATCATTACTTGTTGAAAAAGTCTTCAATCTTAATATCTTTGAAACGAAAGAACCACCGACGTTCTTACCTTTAAAAATAAAAATAAAAAAAAAAAGCGAGAGATCAGTATCTCATTTCCGCCCTTCTCTCCCACCCCCCAACAACCCCAAGCTGATCGAATCCAACATCCCATAAAATAAACACCACCAAACGATTCTTTGTTGCCCCCCATCTTAAAAAATAAAAAACAAACAAAAAGAATTCCTAAAGAAATTGTTCTTTGAGAAAGCTACTAATTCCTAAAGACAGAAAACCGAAAATACAACAAAAAATATATTTAAAAAAAAAAAAAAAGCCACCAAACGAACAAACAGAACCACGTTCCAACTTGGGGAAGGGGGAGGGTGGAATGGAATAAAAAAAAAAGGTGAAGATGCACCTTGAGACAAATCGTTTGAACAGCCCTTGAGGTCAGCGAGAAAAACAGTAACCTCCCCACCATGAAGCAGTATCTCACCGATTCTTCCCCACCCCAATTGGCAAGGTCATAATACTACTTTTACCCTTTCTTTCCCCATAGAATGCTTTGGAATTTTTCAGGTATGTTGCAGTCCCCCTCCTTTTTCTGTTGGTATATATATAAATATATATATATATATATATATATATATATATATATATATATATATATATATATATATATATATATATATATGGATGGATGGATATATATCCACATTTCTTCCCCCCTCAAAAGAATGCTTATCTTAATATGTGTGGCCTTATCGTCTGCTTCCCACGCTTCCTAGAGATGGATTCGACTCCCAAGATGATGATGATGATGACGACGGCGATGATGATAATGACGAGCATGCTCCTTTCCTAAAAGGATCGGAAAAGATGGCTTATTGAAAACTTCAACAGCCTTTTGTGGCCCTATTCTCGCCTGGGGAAGGGATGAAAAGAGTTCTTAAATGGATGTTCGGTTTTGAAATCGTTTGCTAAGCGATTTGTAAGTGGAAATAGAATTCCAGTGATGCATCGTTGTTGAAAAATGATGCTATGTCAGCAAATGAGTCGTCCATTTCTATGATTTTATGTCTAATTGAAAACTTTTTATTGAGTGTTTTGATTATTTATGATAAGATGTTTGTAATTTTTGTTTTAAAAGCATAGGTTTCCTAAAAACGAATGTGTAAAAATTATGGATTTCAAACACAATTTGATTTTTAAAAACCTAATATTATCACTGATATAAATGCTGAGAATTAAAAACATATTTAATTATTTTTATAGATTTAAATAATTGCATCCTACTGAATAAAACCATTATTTGCTAACGGCTATTAGTAAAAGGGCATTTGGTGACTAATTAAATAAGCAGATGTACTTTTTGCCATACATACAAAAAAATTCACAATGATATGCATCACCGTATATATCTAAATTAATATCCATAATGATGCATATTCCGATACCTAAATAAAAAGTAATATTCATAATGATGTACGTAATCGTATATACCTAAAGTAATGAAGATGCATATTCTGATGTCAAATAAATATTGATAATGATATACGTAACCACATATACTTAAAGTAATGTCCATAATGAATCATATTCTGATACCTAAATAAATATTCATAAAGATGTATATGGCCGTATATACCCTAAAGTAATGACCATAATCACGCATATTCCGATATCTAAATTAAGTAATATTCATAATGATCTACATCACCTTATATACTTAAAGTAATGACAATAATGATACATATACTAAATAAGTATTCATAATGATGTACATGACCACATATACCTAAAGTAATGTTTCATAATGAATCATATTCTGATACCTAAATAAATATTCATAATGATGTACATGGCCGTATATACCTAAAGTAATGACCATAATCACGCATATTCCGATATCTAAATTAAGTAATATTCATAATGATCTACATCACCTTATATACTTAAAGTAATGACAATAATGATACATATTCTGATGTCTAAATAAGTATTCATAATGATGTACATGACCACATATACCTAAAGTAATGTCCATAATGAATCATATTCTGATACCTAAATAAATATTCATAATGATGTACATGGCCGTATATACCTAAAGTAATGACCATAATCACGCATATTCCGATATCTAAATTAAGTAATATTCATAATGATCTACATCACCTTTATATACTTAAAGTAATGACAATAATGATACATATTCTGATGTCTAAATAATATTCATAATGATGTACATGACCACATATACCTAAAGTAATGTCCATAATGAATCATATTCTGATACCTAAATAAATATTCATAATGATGTACATGGCCGTATATACCTAAAGTAATGACCATAATCACGCATATTCCGATATCTAAATTAAGTAATATTCATAATGATCTACATCACCTTATATACTTAAAGTAATGACAATAATGATACATATTCTGATGTCTAAATAAGTATTCATAATGATGTACATGACCACATATACCTAAAGTAATGTCCATAATGAATCATATTCTGATACCTAAATAAATATTCATAATGATGTACATGGCCGTATATACCTAAAGTAATGACCATAATCACGCATATTCCGATAGCTAAATTAAGTAATATTCATAATGATCTACATCACCTTATATACTTAAAGTAATGACAATAATGATGCATATTCTGATGTCTAAATAAGTATTCATAATGATGTACATGACCACATATACCTAAAGTAATATCCATAATAATGCCTATTCCGATACCTAAACTGAGTAATGTTCATAATGATGTACATAACCACATATACCTATTCAAGATATATGCCGCCCGTATATACTTAAAGAAATATTTAAAATGATGTATGTTGTATTACATAAATAAAGTAACATTCATAACAATTCGTACTTAATTTTTATAATGATGTAATTTTCGTAATTACATTAGTAATTTTTATAATGATGTACGTTGCTATATATATTTTATTACACACACTTATGCTTTTCTGGTTTGACAAGTGAATCACTAGTCTCATACAATAGATACCTCCCTTATGTGGGTCTATGTTATTTGTTGAGGCTTTCTGGCACAGAAATTTAACATGGCAGACATCGGAACTGTTGGGCAATTCACGAGAATTGATCAAAGGTTCTTAAGTTCGATGTTTAACTGATCTCTCATAATTCAAAACAGGATGCACTAATTACCCTATCTATTGTTATCAAAAAAATAGCTGCAATTTATTAGAAAATTGATGAAATTAATTGTGATGATCAATGGTTTCAAGAATCATGAGTTTTAAAATTATCAACAACTATTGCATTTCTCATTTGTACTTTATTTATTTACTTTCACAACAAAATATTTATGCTAAAGTAACTTTATTTCAATATTGGATCTTTATTAAGTTACAGTTCAAGATGTTTGTTTTCAAATTCCAGGCCGCCTGATGGCCAATTGGCTAGCGCTCTAACCTTTGATACCACAAGCATCAGGTAAGAATCCTGGCGGTGGCAGGGATATTTGTTAGTGTCTCGCAATCCACGTTAAACTGTAGGTCCTGGTCTAGCTAGCCTAAAGCGTGAGAAAAAAATGATCGTAGATCGATAAACCAAATCAAATGGCAGAAATTATCCGGCTCGGGGCTAAATGGTATCAGGTTCGACTCCGTTGGAGGCGTCAGTTGCAGTCACCTGCATTCAAAAACGAGGTGATTTGATGGCATGGACAATTGTAACAGCATCTGTAACGCCTCTGATATCGACAGTCATGGTTCTCGTTTCGTCTAATATGATTGTTGCGCATAGAGCTGACAACCCTACCCTATGAAATGAAAACATCTCTTGTCTCAAAAATCGGCAGTAGCCAGAAGGCCTTGGCCTACCATGGGGCTGCCCCGTCAATGAAGAAAAAGGATATACTTATCGATAACATAAAAAATATTATTTCTAAATATAAAGAAATTAGACAAAATTTTTCTGTAACATTAAATACACATATAAACTGACAAGTGAATTTTCTTAATTTAAAAAAATAAGCATTTTACCTGTGCATTTCTCATTGATCAAAACCGTATCTAAAGATTAGCAACGAAAATAACTCATGCAGATATTTAATTTATTTCGCTACAATAAAATGAAAAGTGAAAATTTGTACAAAAAGTAAAATGAAAATAATAATAATAATAATAATGTTGAACTTATATATTAGAACATTCGAAGCAAACATAAAAAAAAAAAATTAAATAAAAGACAGTAACAACAACAGTAATAACAGAACAAAATTAATAACAAAGAACAAAAAACACAGTAACACCTCATTCCTTCAAATGCATCTGAATACTTTATTAATGAATATATCTATCTATCTATCTATATATATATATTAAATATGAATTGTGATTCACAAAGGTAAATAAAAACAGCTGTGACATTCGAAACTCTTTTGCAGACGTTTTTTGAATAAAATAATTCGAAAAGACAATTTAAAAAAAGAGTATTTATTTAATCAAAAATAAATAATAAGTATTTCTTCGTGGTTTATTTACTAATTTTAAAAGACTAAATAAAATTCTTATAAAATTAAAGAAAAAAATATAACTTTATGTGTTATAGATTTAATTTTTGAAAAATAAACAAAAATCTTGCTATACATATAAAAATAACTATCTCAATTTTAAGTTCAATTGAAGTTTACCAAAAGACTTTTTCAATTCCTTCTATCAGCTCACACTCTCCCTATATATATCTTGTTCAAATTTTCAATCGTTCATAAAATACTTTTATTCATCCACTCAAGTTCAGATACATTTTTCTTGAACTTGTAGTGGATGTTATATGTTAATACAGTTTATCAAATATTAATTTATTAATTTAATTTAATTAATTCATTTTAGCTTTTTTTAGATTTAAATTGCATATATCTACCAATTGATGGCGCCAGATAAATTTTAAAAAAATGAATGGAAATTATTTATAAAGGACATTCTGCAATATAGTGAAAAAAAAAGTAGAATTGACATTAAAATTTTTTTTTTTACATAACTTGTTTTGAATAAGAAAAACCCAACAATGAATCTTTGTACTTTGGATTAGATGGTTTGATTTAATGGTTTTTCTTATTCAAATAATATGGTAATATGGTAATATTTGACCCCTCTTTCAAACGACATTTCGTTCATTTAAGTACCCTGAAATTGAGAAAATTATGCTCAAAACATTATCACCAAAAACCGCTTTCACGTGACCCTGTGCCAGAATTTTTTATACCTTTTTATGTAAGATAAATTCTTCATCGAAAATACTTCATTTTTAAACAATCGAAAAATATTTTTAATGAATCCATTTACTTAATTTTAAAATGAATTCAATTTATTGCAATCAATATCATACTTTTCATTTTACAAATTCCTACCATAAGAAATTTTGTTGTAATCAAAAAACTACTTAATTACTTTTAATACTAATGTATTTCATAATTATTTATTTATCCCACAAGAATTAGTTTTCTAAATAAAATCTCTGAAAACTCGATTTAAAAATAAGGTGATCTGGGTAGATTTTCTAAATATTAATTTAAGTCATAAGACATATTTTTTTAAAGAATACTAAAAAATATGATTCGGCTCAACAGCCATTCATTCAATAAATTATCATCAAACAATTAATACCAGCGCTAATTCAGTCTTCAGGGTGTTTCAAGATCAAACTAATTTCAAGCTTCAATATGTTTTATTTACAACATTTTTGTTTACTATGATTTATGACGTAGGTAGACAACAAATTTTTTAATACATATTTCTGTTCGTTTGCCTAAAGAAAGTAGAATTCTAGTGAAGAACTGAATATTTTTTTTCCCCCTGAAAAGGTAGTGGTAGGACAAATAAGTTCGGAAACAATGATTTAACAGATTAGTTAACAATGATTAGTTAATGAAGCTGTCAATTTGAGATCCCCGACATAACACTATTTTATTGCCAAGCCTCTTTGTCATCGTCAATTTCATGAAGTTCAGAATGTTTTGAATGATTAAATTAATATTTTAATCATTTGAGGAGTTTTAAATATAGAAACACATTCCTTTATCACATTATTGCATATTTTCTACGATGTCTTGGACATCATACCAACATAACATTGTGTTCATACACGAGAAAAATATATTAATAAGAGCAATTTGAAGAATAAAATTTTAAAAGATTATTAATTGTCGAATTCTGCTAAAATGTATTGCTACAGATACTTGCGATAGTGCTGCCATCTCTTGCTTATTACTGACAACTATTTATTAAATGATGGAGGGTGCTGTGATTTATAGTAATAACAACTGTAAAAATTTCGTTAAAGTTTGAAAATATTTTTTTTACATTAAAAAAATATGTTTCTAAACTTTTAATAAAAATTCAAAAGAAATATCGAATTTTTTTTTTTTAATTACAGAATTTTTTTCCATATTATGTATTAAAACATTTAGGAAAAAAGACATATCCATTTCTTTTATTAGAAAATTAAAACATCAAATATTATATTTTAAAAAGATTATTGAATTATTCGTAATTATTTATTATTAAACCCCATTTAAAATTTTTTAATGTTTTTTTTAACTATAAAAAATGCCAAGTAAAAAGAAAGAAAAAGATTTTTCAAAAATTACATTTATATTTATGCTAATGTTTATTATTAGTGAAATACGAAGTGGAAGGTAATATTTTTAATTATCCTTTCGAAAAACTTACTCTCAACTTATTTATTTACTTATTTTATTTTATTTAGATTAAAGATTTAAATTCCATTTTTTCCTAGATAAATGATAATATAAATTTTTATAATTATTATAACTAATAATAAAATGAATCGATCCTCTTTCTTATTAATCAGATAACTTGTGTCATTTAGTAAAATAATTTTATTTCATTTTTAACTTTTGAACTAACGTAAAATCGTGTCATTAGTTTCAAGAAAAATTCTCAACAGTCTTTCTGAAAATTTATAAGGACAAATTGAAAATGAAGAATTTAAATTATATTTATACATGTAAAGATTTTCTGGTAATTGCCTATTAATATTTTTAAGAAATTCTTCTCTTTTTTACATTAGAAAAGAAAACTTTATTTCCATGTTATATATATATAAACATATGTCGTTATATCGTGAAAAATACCACAATAGTATTTTTATTTACCTAAAGTAATAATATAGAAATAAATAAAAATACTACATTTTATTTATATATTGATAAAGAGTTTATTTAAAACAAATGGTACTTACGTATTAACGGTACCTTGGCGACAGTTGCACTAATAAAGAGCACACGTGCCAACCGGTTTTGAATCGCGACGTTAGATTGGCGACACTTAAAAACCGCTAAGTCTGTCGCCAAGGTACCGTTAATACGTAAGTACCTAAAATATATATGAAACACTTCATTTAAAATCAAAACGCTTTCAAAATATTTTTATTCGAAATAATAAAGATTGGCGACACTTAAAAACCGCCAAGTCTTTCGCCAAGGTACCGTTAATACGTAAGTACCAAACAAATATTATATTGATTTAAATAAAATAAAATAATTACAATTAAAAAAATTGTTGTTATCTAAAATATTTATCAAAATAATCTAAAGATGGCAGCACGAGAGCATAGCATTAATAAGAAAAAGGTTTCGCTAGATGGCAGCACAATCTGCATCTCAAGTTGAATTCTTTAAAAATAGTGTATTTTTGAGTAAATAAAACTATTAATCTTTATACGTTATATTTAATAGTATTAATTAATGAGTAAGATCAACTATCCAAAATAGGCTGTAATTCAGAATAATTACGTATAATTGGAGCTACCATAATTTTCCGCCTATAATTAATTCATGGAATGACATTATTAATTCATGGAATGACATTATTAATTCATTATTAATTCATGGAATGACATTATTAATTCATTATTAATTCATGGAATGACATGGTGCATACATTAAAAAAAATATTTTTTCGAATTTCTTGATGCGGACTATATAGACAATTAAAACTTTTCGGGTGGACAAATTGTTAAATGACTTCTGATGATTAAAATTTTTTGCTTCATTAAAAATTGTAAAAATCGCTGAATAGCAAAGTTTTTAAGAAAATTTATTTCTTTTTAAATCGGATTCATTAAAAGTTTTTGAAATTATATAATATTTCCTTTTATTATTAAATTAACTATATTTTTGCACTACGTTATTGTAGATTGTATTTGTTGTATTTTTATGAAATATGGGTTTTAAGCATTACTTTTGTTTTTACTATTGTTCTTATACGTTTAATTTTCCCAGTTCTCATTCAGTTAAATATATTATATATGTTTGATTTATCGTATTTTTATACACTGAAGTGACGAAAGTCATGGGATACCTCTTAATATCGTGTCGGCCCTCCTTTCGCCCGGCGAAGTGCAGCAACTCGACGTGGCATGGACTCAACAAGTCGTTGGAAGTCTTCTGCAGGAATATTGAGCCATGCTGTCTCGATAGACGTCCAGAATTGTGAAAGCGTTGATGGTGCAGGATTTTGGGCACGAACAGACGTCTCGATGATGTCCCATAAATGCTCGGTGGGATTCATGTCGGGCGATCTAGGTGGCCAGATCATTCGTTGGAATTGTCCAGAATGTTCTTCAAACCAATCGCGAACAGTTGTGGCCCGGTGACATGGCGCATTGTCATCCCTAAAAATCCCATCGTTGTTTGGGTACATGAAGTCCCTGAATGGCTGCAAGTGATCTCCAAGTAGCTGAACATAAGCATTTTCAGTCAATGTTCGGTCCAATCGCACCAGAGGACCAAGTCCATGCCATGAAAAAACAGCCCACACCATTACGGAGCCACTACCAGCTTGAACAGTGCCTTGCTGACAGTTTGGGTCCATGGCTTCGTGGGGTCTGCGCCACACTCGAACCCTACCATCAGCTCTTACCAACTGAAATCGTGACTCATCGGACCAGGCCACGGTTTTCCATTCATCTAGGGACCAACCGATATGCTCACGTGCCCACGAGAGTCGCTGCAAGCGATGTCATTCTGTCAGTAAAGGCACCCGAGTCGGTCTTCTGCTGGAATAGCCCAAGAAAGCCAAATTTCTCCGCACAGTTCTAACAGACAAGTCCCTTGTACGTCCCACATTGATTTCAGCGGTTATTTGACGCAGTGTTGCTTGTCTGTTAGAATTTACGACTCTTTGCAGACGTCGCCGGTCTCGGTCGTTAAGTGCAGGCGGTCGACCACTGCGCTGTCCATGGTGGGATGTTATGCCTGAAATTTCATACTCTCGGCACACTCTTGACACACTGGATCTGGGAATGTTGAATTCCCTAACGATTTCCGAAATGGCATGACCCATGCGTCTAGCTCCAACTAACATTCCGCTTTCAAAGTCTGTTAATTCCCGTCGTGCGGTCATCATCACTTCAAAACCCCTTCACATGAATAACTTGAACAGAAATGAAAGCTCTGCGAAAGCACTGCGCATTTATACCTGTTCTACGCGATGCTACTGCCATCTGAAAATTTGCATATTGCTATCCCATGACTTTTGTCACTTCAGTGTAAACTAAATAAGATTTTTAAAAGTTGAAAACTATTATGCTAGATTTAAGATATAAATCATGGGTATAAAAACGGAATTTTATTGTTATATGATAAGTTAAAGAAAATTAATGAAACATTAAATCTCAAATAGACATAGGCAGAAAAAATAAATAGGAGAATTAATATGGATTATATCGACCTGGCAAAAAAGTAACTTCAATTTTCCCCATTTAAGTATATGGTAAAAACCGAACGTACTTTTTTGCACACTGTACATGAAAAATACAAAAAAATAAAAAAAAGTAAACAAATTCACTTCAAATAATTCGTATATGAAGTAATCGTTTTATAATAACATTTAATTATTTTCCATTTGTTACGAATATCATCATCATCAATAGCACGACAGCCCAGGGTGGCCAAGGCTTTCCTTTGAAAAGATTTCCATGCATTCCTCTGTTTGACAATGGTGCTCCAATTCTTAACCTTTAGTACAGCAAAAAGCTTCTTCAACTGCATCTATCTAGGTCGTCCTTTCCATTTGTGTCCCTGTGACTTTGCCAAAACAAGACTTTTTACTCATTCTAAATGCATGAGCAGCCCAGTTTGATCTATTGATCTTAATAAATTTTAAAATATCTGGATCTTATTTCTGCGCTGTACCGAGTTTTAATCCTACCTTGTTGTACCTTTAAAATCTTCCGCTCAAATATACCCAAATGGGTCTCATCAGATCTGCCAAAGTCCATGTTTCAGAGCCATAGACCAAAATAAGTCTAATAAGGGCTTTATATAACTAGAATGTAATTTTTCTCTTTATGAACTGTGATTGTTTTGAATACCACAACTCTTAATTAAATGAAAATATTTAAAAGTTATATATATATATATATATACACTGAAGTGACAAAAGTCATGGGATACCTCTTAATATCGTGTCGGCCCTCCTTTCGCCCGGCGAAGTGCAGCAACTCGACGTGGCATGGACTCAACAAGTCGTTGGAAGTCTTCTGCAGGGATATTGAGCCATGCTGTCTCGAAAGACGTCCATAATTGTGAAAGCGTTGATGGTGCAGGATTTTGGGCACGAACAGGACTCTCGATGATGTCCCATAAATGCTCGATGGGATTCATGTCGGGCGATCTAGGTGGCCAGATCATTCGTTGGAATTGTCCAGAATGTTCTTCAAACCAATCGCGAACAATTGTGGCCCGGTAACATGGTGCATTGTCATCCATAAAAATCCCATCTTTGTTTGGGTACATGAAGTCCAGGAATGGCTGCAAAGTGATCTCCAAGTAGCTGAACATAAGCATTTCCAGTCAATGTTCGGTCCAGTCGCACCAGAGGACTAAGTCCATGCCATGAAAAAACAGTCCACACCATTATGGAGCCACCACCAGCTTGAACAGTGCCTTGATGACAGTTTGGGTCCATGGCTTCGTGGGGTCTGCGCCACACTCGAACCCTACCATCAGCTCTACCAACTGAAATCGTGACTCATCGGACCAGGCCACGGTTTTCCATTCATTTAGGGACCAACCGATATGCTCACGTGCCCACGAGAGTCACTGCAAGCGATGTCGTTTTGTCAGTAAAGGCACTCAGTCGGTCTTCTGCTGGAATAGCCCAAGCAAGCCAAATTTCTCCGCACAGTTCTAACAGACAAGTCCCTTGTACGTCCCACATTGATTTCTGCGGTTATTTGACGCAGTGTTGCTTGTCTGTTAGAATTTTACGTCGTTACGGCGTAATTGCAGACGTCGCCGGTCTTGGTCATAAATGTAGGCGGTCCACTGCGCTGTCCATGGTGGGATGTTATGCCGGAAATTTCATACTCGGCACACTCTTGACACAGTGGATCTGGGAATGTTGAATTCCCTAACGATTTCCGAAATGCCATGACCCATGCGTCTAGCTCCAACTAACATTCCGTTTCTGTTAATTCCCGTCGTGCGGTCATCATCACGTCAAAACCTCTTCACATGAATAACTTGAAAAGAAATGAAAGCTCTGCGAAAGCACTGCGCATTTATACCTGTTCTACGAGATGCTACTGCCATCTGAAAATTTGCATATTGCTATCCCATGACTTTTGTCACTTCAGTGTATATATGCTTAGGATCTTTTAGAGTTGAACTTTCCAGTCACTGCTTCAAACTTCATGGATGCTGTCCTAATTTTATCTACTTTTCAACCAATTAAAACTTATAACATTGTTTTCTTTTCTGAAATAATAATTTTATAAAAAAATATTTACTTCACTGTTGGTAGTAGGATGAACAGTACAATATGCAATGCTATTGCGTTTGAAGCCAACATTCAACACTAGGATCCGGTGAAAAAACATCTATCAAGTCAAATTATTACGCAGAAATCTTGCTGTTAGTGGTTCAAGGAAAGTGGTTCTTCTACCTAACAGTGCCTTACGTTTCCCCTCCTCGATCTATGACTTATTATACCGACTTCCGGCCATGCCTCTTTTTCTTAATTTGTACTACGAATGATTTTTTAGTAAATAATAATAGAATTTAGTATAATTTGATGAGTTGGATTTTTAAACTGACTCCCAACTTTTACAAAAATGCTCGAATCCTCTGGTATTATACACGTCTAGCATGATGAGGATTTACGATTCGTTGAAAAATGTGTCCACCAGAATATCAACATCTAGGCTTTTCAGAATTTCGACTTTTTCCTTAAACACGAGGGCTAGTTTTATTCTTACCTACATCTCTGTCATAGACATAAATAAGCATGCATCGTCATAGACAATTTTTGGGCATCCTTTTTGAAGCTATGAACTGAGAACTCTCAGTTAAAAACCTATTGAGTTAACTACAAAACTGCTTCAAAGCGGGTTTGCACTTGGTACTAAAATCTTACATTATAGTATAACGACAGGATCATTGTATTGTATGTTATTAATATTGGTCTGGTGCATCATGAGAAATGCTAGTATGACGAAAATCAAAGACAAACAGAAGCTCGATCTATGTGAAAAACTTTATAAAAAATTTTCATAACTTGCTATGCTATATATCATTTTTCTATGTGTATTTTTTAAATCAATTTTATTACCATAAACTATATTTTAAGCCTTAGTTTCCGTCCTAGACACAATGCATATTAATAGAATAAATACGACCGCAAATCACTCTGCCATCAGGCCTCAATACAACAGTTCATTGTCTTTAATTCATTATTCCGAACGGAAATTAAAAGATGGTTTAAAAAATAGTGATCAGAATTGATTATCTGAGATTAAATCCTTTTTCTTCACAATGTATTTTGCGCGTCGGATAGGCATCTGGCATCTATTAAATTTGGTGATGCTAAACAGAATAAATTATATACATATATTAAATGTTTTAATATGAAATAGTTTAAAATAGATATTATATATAAAAAAAACAGGTGGAAAACTGTGTTTTTTTTAGAAATCTATTGATCTTTTTTCCAAAATCTATTTATCTCAACACAGGTTTAAATTTACATTTTCAGAAACACATCTATTTTTTGTTTTAATTAGTACACTTGAAGAGGTCTAATGTCTAAGAAATTTGGTGACTGAACTAAAAGAATTTATCATTGATTTTTTTGAGAAAGACAGAGCTCAACTTCACCCATGGTTATGAAATTGAGGTAAAAAAAAGGAACAGTTTTCCATTAATCATTCTAAGTCTGTTGGAACTCTTTATTGAACAACATTCTGATAGCTTCCAGTTTAAAGAATCAAAAACGTCGTCCATGGGACCGTTTTCCATTGTTGCTCGAACACAAAAGGCTGCAAGTCTCGTGCCTCAATTGCGTGGGCGTTTAACCCGGCTTGTTGACATCCAATCCGTTCACAACAAAGACTCAATTTGCCGACCTTAAAGGGGACAACACCGGGAAAAGGCTCTGGTAGTTTTGGGAAAAAGAACCAAAGAGAAACTGATGTTAACAGGTAATCTCTGGTACTTAAATATTATCATGATATCAAGTAGCAATTATATGCTGCCAGATTTGTCAAGGTTTTAAGTAAAGCGTTTAAAAAGTAATGGAGATAAGTTGTTTTATTTTGTTACTATTTTCTTATTCATTTTTGGCTTGGATTTAAAAATTCAGTTTTACTAAGAAGGAGAGGAAAATGACAAAAGAATGTGTTTTCAAGTTAATAAAAAATATATTTAAAAAAAATGGCCGATTACGGCTTAGTGGTAAGGTGTGCAAAGTGATGAAGTTTTAAATTCGAATTCGCTGGTGGCATCCGTTGTAGTCAAGGCTTTCAGGGAAAAAAAAAAAAAAAAAAGAGACATTCTGCATTGTCAATCTAGATTAATCAGGCTGGATCAGTTGGATTATTTGGTAAATACTAAGTAATTGCAATTATGCCTAAAAGTCGTCTCGAAAGACGATGTCCAACTCTTAACATAGCATATAAGACTGTTCGTGACATATATGAGGCGAACAACATGGCATATATGACTGTTGGTGACATGTATGAGGCGAACAACATGGCATATATGACTGTTCGTGACATATATGAAGCGAACACAAAGCCCATCAATGTTCAACAACAACAACAAAAATTTTCTTATGATAAATGAGTACAACCTCTTAAAAATAACAAAAATCATTTTTATAGTTTTTGAAAATTAAATTCATTTTTTCTTAAAATTGCTTAACCTTCAGATAATTAATATTATAAAATAATACTTTGCTAACTAATAAATTAGACTTAAAAATAATAGTAAAATAAATCATTATATCTGAACTGATTTGGTGAAACTATTGAAACTGATATTCATTTTTTTTTTCTTTGAATATGTAAAATTATAATTACTATTACAATAAAAGAGTGTTATTTAAAATTTTGCAGTCACATATTCATTTTCTAAACAATTTAATATTTAAATCTTCCCCATTAAAAAGACAATTATTTAGAATTTTTGTTAGAGAATACTAATTTAATTAAAATTACAAAACATTTTAGGTATTCCTAAACTCAGCCTGTTAAATAGATTAAAACATTTGTAAATATATAGAAAAACTTAGTCAATAACGAATGTAAGAAAACTATAAAGTAGCGCTGAGAAACACAATTGAAAAAAATTATAAAACTTCAAACTTCTATTTAACATGAAATAGAATGATGATTTTTAATTGAAAGAAATTCTCAATGATGATTTTCAAAAAAAAAAAAAAAAAAAAAAAAAAAAAAGTACTATAGAAAATTTAAAATGCTTTTTAAAAAATGAAAGAGATCAGTCGCGTAAACTATTGCAAAAAAATTCTATAGAAGATGGTTGGTTCCATTTTGGCTTAGCCATTCCATATTTTTGCGGAAAGGCTGAATAAAATGTCGCCAAGATAATGAAGGCGCGTAAACAGTTATTTTTTTTGTTCAAGGTGTATTGATATATGAGCTCGAGAGACCGTTGACAGCGGGTAAACACTTTTGTTGATGTGTTTATTCCAGGAGGGATGAATTTATGAGGCCTGTTCGAACAATTTCAGTGCCTTTCTCTTTCGAAAATGCTTTTGAATTTCAAAGAAGCATAGTTTACTGATCCGGTTGAATCATAGAACCTTCAGATATACACTTATGTTTACTAACTTTTGGATTGTTTTCAAAATAGTAGTTAATCTTTTTTGTTTATTAAAATTTTTTCAAAAATGACTGTCGGTTGTTTTTCGAATGCTAACCCTTTTAAGCATTTTTTTGTATTATTCACTATTGAAGTCATTATCTATTATAACAATAGAAATATAGTAGATTCAATGTTATCCAGAGCATAATTATGAAGAAATCAATAAATTCCATTTGTATTTTGAGACTAAAATTTTAAATATACCTACAGATGTGGCATTTTGGGAGGTTCGTACTCTCCTTTCGAACTCAGGGCTAGAAACTTTTGGTCTAAGGATTTACTTCTGGCATGAGGTGTAAGGAGCCTCATGGCGAGTGACTAGCGCACTCGCGCAGGGGGCCACAGGTTTCGAGTACGAGTCCTGGAGCTGTCATGGGCAATTGTAGGGATTCGAATTCACTTTTTAAACAGTAGGTCCAGTCTACTATGACTGTAAGAGCTGACAACCCTACCTCATAAAAGGAAGCATCTCCTGTTCCGAAAACGACCTGTTAGCCAATTGGCTATCTCTCTGGCCTTTGGTGCCACAAGCATCAGGTTCGAATCCTGGTGGCGGCATGGATGTTTGTGAGTGGTTCGGAATCCAAGTTGAACTGTAGGTCATCCTGATCTAATTAGCCTAACATGTGCACAAAATGACTGTAGAGCGGCAAACCAAGCCTGTCTCAAAAATCTGCCAGTGGGCAGACAGCCTTGGCCCACCAAATGGTTGTTGCGCCAATGAAGACGTGGAATAGAAGTGGAAGATTTTGGTTTGTCATTATCTTTCAGGTTTCGAACCTGATTCTACGGAAACCCAATGTTTTATCTACCAGGCTAACCCCTCCCAAAAACGACTTTAGGAAGCCGTTTTTTTAATTCTTCGATTTTTGAACATTGTTTTAACATAAAATATGTTTTATAGATGAGTCAATCAGTTTAAAATGCTACTCAAAATACAAATTTCTACAATTCAGTTGTGTGGTCATTTTTAATGTTCTTGTTACGTAGCCATTTTTTCAATTCCTTCTATTAGCTTACACTCTCCCTATCTTGTTCATCCTCCCGAATCTTGTTCAAATTTTCAATCGTTCATAAAATACTTTTTATTTATCCACTCAAGTTCAAATACATTTTTTTGAATTTGTAGTGGATGACACTCGATGTTAATACAGTTTTTTTTTTTCAAATATTAATTCAGTAATTAAATTTAATTAATTAATTATAGTTTTTTTAGATTTAAGTTGCATATATCTAACAATATATGGCAACGGATTAACTAAAAAAATGAATGAAAATTATTTATAAAGCACTTTCTGCAATATAGGGGAATAGAAATTGACTTAAAATTTTTTTTTTATATATTACTTGTTAATTGTAATCATTGAAACACCAGAAATGGCAGCTACGTCTAAAACCAGAGAAATAATTAGCTGAATCTGAACTTATTAGGGATAATAATAATTAGGACCAGGATTTATACAAGAAACAACGTATTGATAATGTTAAAAGAAATTTACGTAACAGTTGAAGAATTGTTGAATTTATTTCATTGAAAATATCCTCTATGTGCGTAAGTAAATAAAAAAATCTTTTATTGAAAAAGGTTTTTTATCGATGAAAATAGTACAAAGCATTATTTATTCATAAAAACAATTTATTCCTTGAAATTGTTTTAAGCATATTTTAAAGGCAGAGAAGGTTTACAATTACCAATTTTGTTTACAATTCCTCGACTTCTCAAATTTTAAAATGGGTTTTTGCATTAGGATTTTGTTTATTTGGGCTATGAATGGATTTCGGGTAGCTGCTTGCAGTGTAGTACGAAAGAAAACCGTATAAATCCCACCCAACAACTTAACTATTGATACCAGACACTTTACACAAGCTATCATTGTCATAGAGAATTTTCATTTTTGTAATCAGAGATTATAACATATGCCTCCATAGGAACATGAACATTGTGGCGATATTTTGGAAAAAAGATCAAAGAGATTGGATAAATTTTATCCAATCCCTCTACTGCAGATCGCTACTTCTAAGAAACTTGCCAAGAATTTAACATACATTAGATAAAGATTTAAAGTGCAGAGATTTGTAAAACAATTAATTGTTTTATTAGAATTGTTGGTACAACAAGCTATTCTTGGAGGTATTAAGGAAAGTGATTGTTGGAGAAGGCGGTACAACGCAGAAATTTATAAATGCTATAAAGATCCAGATACCATAAAATTTATTAAGATCAATAGATTAAATTGGGCTGCTCATGTATTCAGAATGAATGATTCAAACCGTGTAAAAAGGCTCGTCTTGACAAAGAGGAAGAGGATGACCCTAGTTGCGATGGATAGACGCAGTTGAAAAAAGATTTTACTGTACTGAAAGTTACGAATTGGAGGACTTTCCCTCCTTTCATGAGACCATATGGGTTCTTCGACTTGGTCTAATTGCCACTGTTTACCAAGTGGGATAAGAAACAACATATGCATTTGAAGATGGACTAATTAACTTTGGTGAAATGTAATTAATATGTATGGATATGATTAATATATTAACCGGAGATTAATATGCGAGAGTTACTTGTTTAATCGTCCCTTGTAAATATAGTAATTAAATCTAAACAGTGGAACAGGACAGTGGTTTAGATAAATGAAAATGGGACATCCTGTACCACAAGAAAGTGATGAGCAATTCATTTGAATTTTATTTTATATTTTGTAACATATACATAATTTTTCACCTAAGAACAAGTCTACAGCAACCAGGATGGTAATCCAGGTTTCTTTTATTGCTATAGGATCTTGTTTATGAATCGGTTTTAGCTTTCTTATTTTTTTTTATAGAACAAAATATTTGGGGAATCTTTTTTTCTCTCGCCCTCCCCCCTCCCTGTCCTTACATTTTTCAAACTCACTGACAAGAAACCATCTTCCAGCAAAGAAAAATATCACCCACTAAACAGTCGCAGTTCCTCACACCTCAAAACAAATAGCGCCTCGTGACAGTCAACCTTCCCCCTCAACCCCAACTTGTTTATTTTAATTCCTGGAAGGGACTGATGTCACTGATGGACCCGAAAGGAGGTTGTAAATGAACCCTCAAAATTATCTACCCCCCTCCCACACACGTCTTTTTATCATCCTCCTACATTTATTTTTATTTTTATTGCTCTTGCCCCCCTCTTTTCTTCTTGCTTTTGCCCACTTTGCAACACTCCGAGAGGTCGAGGGTTCACAGCTGCAATAGCTATTCCCCGTTACCCTTCATTTGTTAAGGGATATGAGACGAGGGGGGTGTAGGGATTCTTTTTTTTGGGAGGGGGGGAGTGCGTGTGTGCCCAATCTTCCTACGTGTCTCGTGTTTTTTTCGAAGGGGTTTGAAGGGGGATGAAGAAATGTTGCAGCAGAATTTATTGTGGGTTTGCGGCGGTCGGTTTGCCTCATTAGAGTCAGTCGTCAAATCGGCAAACAAGTCAATAAAGGTCGGCATTCTCAGCATAGCGATGCCGAGTGATATGGTGCGGGGGTGGATGAGGACAAACGATTTTTTGGAACTTAAGATGGGTTTGTTGTGATCGATGGAAATCCTCATCAACATCACACTTGAGTCGTTACACTTGCAATCATGGAAGACAGACCGTTCTACTGAAATTTAGCATTCTCCGAAAGGAAGTTTTGTATTGCTTTTGTTTTGTTTTACTGAACAAAGTAATGAAAAAAATATTACAAAGCCATTCATGCATTCTGGAAGGAAATTCCTTTGCAATTACGAAAAGAGATATGATAGCATTTGATTGTTAGTCTTTAATTTTTATTTCTGCTTTCTCAGTATACGACAAGGATATATATAGATATATAGAGATTTGTATGTATAGATTTCAGGTGTATATATATACCAGAAATCTATACATCCTTATTGTAAATACTGAGAAAGCAGAAATAAAAATACAACAACTAAGTACTAGTATATCTTTTCTAGTAATTCCAAATGAATTTCCTTCCAGAATGCATGGAGGGCTTTGTAAATATATATATATATTTTTTTTTTCATTTTTTTTCCAGCAGATAAACTATATATATATACATAATTGATAAAGCTGTCCTCAGATGTTATAATTATATATATGTGTATTATATATCTATATATATATATATATATATCCGCCAATGAAATATATAAGGATGGAAACAATAATATGGATATATGGATGGAAAGGTATGCTGTGAAGGAACTAGGGTTTCGTATATTTCTTACATTTTGCATGCGGTATAGATTAATTATAGGTTATTAATAACAAAGTTCATGATAATTAAAGTTTGTGTTTATCTTTCATATATTTTCTATGAAATAATTTCTTTTTTTTTTTTTTTTCATTTATTTAAAGGGTTTCAATTTTTATCTATAATGAATCCAGAGAGTTTCATATAAGTGATGCTTTAGATAAAGTATTGTGTATTAATTAGCAATATAAGTATACAATAATATATATTAATATATATAACTATTTATTAATTAATTAAGAATTTAAAATGAATTATATTTTAAGACATATTCTACTAGATTGGATAGGAGAGTCGAGTACCTGTGCACGCAGTGCACATCTGCTCAGAATTCAAATATAATAAAAACAAAGTATCACAGAATTAGCAGGAATTAAAAAATTTAAAGCAAACAGTTAATAGGAGGGAAAGAAGTTAAAAAAAATATATATATATATATATATATATATATATATATATATAAAAAGGGGGGGCGAGCAAACTAGAAGATGACAATCAAGCAATATCAAAATACATAAATGCCCAATAGAAGCATATAATACGTAAATACATAGCAGACAGACATATAAACACATATATAATGAAAATAAATATGAATTATAAATATACAAATATACAATCATAAAAATAAAAAAATTTAAGGAGACAGAAAACATACGAACAACATTTGAAACTGAAGATCGGAAGTAAAGTTTGTTACTGCAGGGTAGAGTTTGAAGTTTTCAGAAATGGAATGTTTTTGTTCTTTTGTCTTTTTAACATAGTTCCGCAGTACACACTGCCAAGGCAGAAGAGAGGACGATAGGAGATTTCTTAGAACTGAAGAGTAGTATTGAAGATAGATCATAGAAGAAATTAGGGAGGCTTGAGGTCGTGATTCCATCCTGTTGTGTAATATGGATAATGGTATTTACCTTCGTTGTGGGCGAAGAATAATTGAGCCTTAATTAAATTATTTTTATGGTTCTTGATATTTAGAAACAACTTTCTTGAAAGCTTCGCAATATGATCGTCTATTGATTCTATTTGTAGGTCATGATGCAGCACGTCATTTCGAATGAACCAGGGAGCTCCCGTAATTATTCTGAGAATTTTATTTTGGATAACTTGGATTTTGTTTCTGTTTGTTTTTTGCAGCAAGGCCCCAGATGGGTGCTGCATAAGTCAGGATTGGTCTAAGGACTTGTTTGTATAAAAGAATTTTGTTTTTTAAAGATAAAGTAGAATATTATGACATATTCGGTTTGAATTGCATGGTTAAGCGGTTATTTAAATTCCTTACAAATTTAGCAAGCTGTTCTTAAACAATTCTTTCAACATCTTCGAAAATATTTTGAGAACATTTTTCTTATTAATGATCTACACAAACAATAAATGAAGAATATTTTTTATAGTTACAATTAAGAAGGAAACTAAGAAAATTGGTTGTAGAATTAATTAATAATAATTAATAAATTAAAAATGTTATTATTTAGGAATATTATATTAAAACATCATGAGTGCTGATAAACCACAAGTTCTTTACTTTCATCCTTAAAAAAAAAAAAAAAAAAAAAAAAATTGTGGTGAATAATTCATGGTGAATTATAGGTGACTTTAATTTTAAATTTAAGACAATCTTTTTTAATAGTGACCTACGCAGTCTAACTCAACAATAAATGTAGAAGAAGAATATTTTTTTAATAGTTACAAATAAAATAAAACTGAGAATATGGGTTGTAGAATCAATTAATAAATTAAAAGTATTATTATTTAGAAATATTATATTAAAACATTATGAGTGCTGATAAACCACAAGTTCTTTATTTTCATCCTTAAAAAAAAAATTGTGATGAATTATTCGTGGTGAACTTTAGTCGACTTTAATTTTATATTTGAGATAATTTTTATTAATAATGACCTACACAGTATATCTCAACAATACATATAGAAGAATATTTTTTGTAGTTACTCTTAAAATGAAACTAAGAATATTGGTTGTAGAATTAATTAATAATACTATTAAAAAATTAAAAATACTATTATTTTTGCTTTGAAATAACTATAATTAAAAATAATTAATAGAATTAAGTAACTATCAATAAATAACTATAAAGAATTTTAGCGATTTTAATTTTAAATTTATGGTGAATGTTAATTTTTTAAATTATTGTTATTTTAATTAAGAAAAAAAAAAACCCAACATATACATATAAGTATCTTCAAAGTAATTTAACATCTACATTATTTCTAATAATTAACAAATTAATAATTACTTTCTAAAATGTATATTTTGTTATATTTCTTTGATAAACATTACCGAGACAGCTGCAATACTACCCACCCAAAAGAGCACTGGCGTAGTAAAATAACAAGAGTTTCACGAGCATATAGTAGAACTCGCCTCGTTGTGCACGCTCGAACATGTGAAGTGCTTGTTGAACACTCTTACGTAACGAAGGATTAAGGATTAGCAGGTGATTGTCATGCAGATTCATTCTGGCAGCTGATAGCTTCCCGCACACACAATGGCCGATAATTTGCATTTTCCAAAAAAGTAAAAAGGAAAGGATAGTAAAAAACGTTGTACTCGAAATGTAGCCTTCGCTATGAGAAACAGATTTTTTTCATCTCTCATTTTCTCTCTCTCAATTTTTCTTATTTCTCATCTGTTTGTTTGTTTAACGTGTATATTAAACTTTGAAATTTATTATTTATTTTTATTTAGAAATTTTGTATTGTTCTAACAACGAGTTTCCTATTTAACTTACTTATATTAAGAATACACAGATTGCCATTCTTTCATCAAAAAACAAATTTACTTTAAAAAGTCATATGATACGTAGGCTTCTTTTAAATTTTCAAATTTTGGATGATACAGAAACTATGTATCAGATTTTGGCACATAGTTTAATGTAAAAGTGAACGCTTAATTTTTTTCATTTGTTTAATTTGCATTAAGAACCGTTTATTTACAGAATGTGTCCACAAATTAAAGTAATCAATTTTTTGGCGTTTCCTTTACTCTTTCTTTTTTTTTTTTAAGCTTAAGATTCTACTTTTAAAAGACATAAGATAAGTAATTTATTTATTAAGTGTTTCAAATTTTGATGAAAAATGAAAACATAGAGCATTATTTTGCACTAATAAGAAAATAAACATATGTAAAATATATAGTTTAAATATTGTTTCCTAATTTATTACAAATTAGAGAACATTTTCAGTAATGCGCTAATCTAGATGCAGGGTATCTAACTATGTAAATATTTTTATTCTAATCTCTTTCTTACACTAACACAAAAGTCTCAAATTTTATTTGCTTATTAAGACATTAATTATCGTCAAATGTTTGTTTCAAGAATATTTATACATATTTAAAGATATTCTCTAAAACATTTTCCGTTTTAAAATGATGGGTAACAAAATTAGCTGTGATTGTAACGGAACACTCTTTGAGTCAACAGGTCTCTTCTTGTAAGAAGCATTTTTAAAAGCAAATAAAAAATTTCACACACACATATAAGATAAAAATTACAGAGAAAAACAATAGAGAATTTTTTAAAAAATTATAAATAAATGATAATAATAAAACAATGGACTAGGGATTTTTCAGGAACACAATCAATTTGTATGCAAAGCCATAATAGCATTCACTATGCATAGATTTTTTTTGTTAGTGCGATCAATATAAAATTTTATAGAAGAGAGAGAAAGACAGAGAGAGAATAGAAAACAAATTTATTCAAGATCTGAAGTGTGCATAAGTTACAACGACTGTTAATTTTTCATTAAAATCTGAATGACTTAATAAATAAATTGCCTATCATATGTCTTTTAAAAGTAATAAATCACTGATCTCTGTCAACATGAATTTGAACAGAACTTAGCCATAAGAGTGGCGCATAAAAAACATCCAAGAAACGCAGTAAAAAATCAAATAATCAAAAATTGATTGTTTACTTTAATTTGTGGACATATTCTGTAAATAACAATGCTTAATTCCCCCAAGTAAAATAAATTCTGTTACTTCTTTAACTAGTTGATTTTGCAAGTCATATTTTTAGCCATTCTACGATAATATTACAGGTCATATTTTCAGCATCATAACATCATATTTTTTTTTCTGTTATAAAATATTCTTTGTATTTTTTTTTGTTGGCTATCATACATATTACAGATTCTTCAAGCTTACTATAGATTTTTTTTTTCTATCGTTTACTTGATGTAAAACTGGAATATTTTATTTCAGGAAAATGAAGATATAATTTTACCTTAAATTTAATTTTCCAATAATGTCAATATTTTAATAATACTTAAATTTTAAACTCATCCTGATTCAAACTATTGGTGAAATTGAAAATCCTTAAAAACCCCTTCCGTCAATATTTTGAATATGGTGCTAGATTTGTTTTGACTTACATTCTGTTATGTAGCGAGAAGAAATAACAGAGTTTTTAATGTTCTGGGGGTACGTATTTTTTGTATATTTTGTATACGTGTATTTTTCTTTCTTTTTTATGTTCCTGTGCAGTTTTTGTAGTTTACCTTTTGATGTTTGTATGTTTAAAATGATTTTCAGTTTCATTGCTGCAGCTTATGAGAAATGCAAACTTAAAGAGTACCACAAGAATAAATTGATAAAAGTTTAATTTTAACTTTTCAAATCAGCTTGTTTATCTGTGAAACATATTTTATGTTAAACCAAACATCTGAAAATATATAAAGAAATCTGTTATTTTATATATAGAATTCTCATAACTTAAGTACATAAAGGATGCAATTGATCTGTAGATGTTATGTTTAATCTAACAATTATACACTTAAAAAAATTAAAATTTAAAGGATGACTCAGTTGAAAAAAATTTCATCTTAACATTTCAAATCAGCTTGTTTATCTGCAAAACATATTCAATGTTAAAATAAACATCTGTAAATATATAAAGAAATCGTTATTCGAGATATAGAATTCTCATAACTTAAGTACATAAAGGAAGCAATAGATCTGCAGATATTTATCATTATGTTTAGTAAAACAAATTATACAGTTAAAATAAAAGATACCCTCTCTTTAAATAAAAAATGCCTTGAAAAATTACCACATGTTGAACCTAACAACTTAACAATGAACACGTGGCACCATTTTTACAATGCACGCGTTACAAAATTGATGCCCAAACAGTAGAACACTATTAGTACATTGATAGCGAATCTCCCTCGCATTGAAAAAGAATGGCAAAATATTTACTCCATTATATCTTTTCACTCCATTGAAAAGGATAGCACCATACAGTTACAGTTACTCAACACACACTATCTGCATAGAGCAAACAATAAATCACGCATTGTGCTCCAGTTGCAGAACGTGGATGACACAGGGACAAGACAGTATCGAAAACGTTCCATCCACCCTACTGGCTTTCCATAAAAGAGGAGGGGGGGAGGGTTGTAATCCACCTCTACATTCGATTTATCACGATCAGGTGAAAGAGTAAGTATTATTCTTCCACTTGTGCCAGGGATAGTCGCCGTACCACCCTTCCGGGGTTAGAAGTACCCCGGTCTATGGTGTCTATTCTGGCGTTGATCCCTGTGTCTATTGTGAGACGGTTGAGATTGAAGGTGTAATTTTTCTCATGCGATCTGTGCTCTCAGTCAGATTCGAAGGGAAGCGGGGAATTGAGGGGTAGGGTTGTTGGTGTTTGTGATTTTTGTCGCGGGAGAGGATACAAGTTGCTATGGGGACCTTGTAATCTTTGGGGACTTTTTTTTTTCCTTCACAGAAGTGACTTTTGAATGGTATTGTAGTCCGTCAGATTCTGCATCGACACGGATAAGATTTATTCCATTGTAAATGAAAGTGGGAGATTTAATTCTTTCCGCTCAATTTAAATGGTGTAGCGCTGAGCTCCAAATGGAAGTTTCGAAAATGGATATTCATACATTCAGAAAATTAGGACAAAGATTATTATTAGTAGTTATTTTTTAAAAAAAATAGAGTCAGCCCATATATTAATATAAAAATTTTGGTTTTAAAAATAAACTAAAAAAAAAAAAAAAAAAAAATTCTCGGTAAAATGTTGAGATTTAGGCATGCTGTTTTGGTTTTTTGTCTTGTTTATTTTAAAATAGAGTCAATTTACTAAAAAGTTGGTTAGTCAGGCATGCCTGAATAGTTTCTTTTTTCTTTTTTCTAATGCAGCTGGCAAATAGACCGTGATCTTTCGCCATAAGGGCTGCACCGATGTTACTCACTTTGCATTAACCAGGGTGCCCCCCGCAACGCTCTACGATCCTATTAGGACCGGGACCTACGGCTTAAAGTGGATTCCGAACCACTACAAAAACCCACGGCAAAGCCGGGATTTGAACCCGATACCTGTGGTACCGAACGCCGAAGCGCTTGCCATTCGGCCATCAGGCCCCTACATCCTGAATAGTAAAGCAGAAAACTTAAATTCGAGAATCACTATTCTGTAATACTAAATATATTATCAAAATAAATGAAATTGCATATTGCTGCAACTAACGATATTTAATTGAACGAAAAGGATGCATGCTATTGGTTATTTAAGTATCATGGGATTCATTACACCACACACCTTGACGAATAAGAATTGTACACAATATATAATTTAACTGACAAATTAAATTTGAAAAAAATATTTCCAATGACATGTCTTATTCAAATATAAATGATTTAAATTTCAATTTTTTTTCCATTGAAGGGCACGTATCGACTTAAACAGCTTGAAATCCTTCAATCATACTGAAAATATCATTAATATCGATTGTTTAAAATGGTATTGAAAATGAAATTTAATTTGCCAATGAAAAAAAAAAAAAAAAAATACCGATAAAAACAAGATCAAAATTGCATTTATTATTAATCATGATTTTAATGTGGTTTTTTTTTAATTCCTTCTATTAGCTCACACTCTCCCTATATATATCTTGTTCAAATTTTCAATCGTTAATAAAATACATTTTATTCATCCACTCAAGTTCAAATACATTTTTTTTTAACTTGTAGTGGATGACACTGGATGTTAATACATTTTCTTCAAATATTAATTCGTTAATTAAATTTAATTAATTAATTTTAGTTTTATATGGGAGAAATATTCACATATTCACGCTGCTCTTTCTTCTCATTTGCTCATCATTAATTAATTAATAATTAGTTAATCTCTTTTTTGTCATAACTAATTATTAATTATTTTATTCATTCAATTATTAATTATTTTTATTCATTTAATTATTAATTATTTTATTCATTCAATTATTAATTATTTTTATTCATTTAATTAATAATTATTATTCTTTTATTATCAAATGTTTTTATTATTCATTGAATATGTATTATTCAATTTTTAAAATAATGTAACTACAAATTGGAAACATAAAAAATCGTCTGATTTTAATTTATTCATTTAATTATTAATTATTTTTATTTTATTATTAAATATTTTTATTATTCATTTAATATATATTGTTCAATTTTTACAATAATGTAACTACAAATTGGCAATAATATAAAAAATCGTCTGATTTTAATTTAGCTTATTTTTCTGGATATTATTATTCTTAATTTTTTACGTTTGAAATTTGAAACGATCATGTTTGAGTATTCTTGTTAACGTATTCTATATTTTTTAATTTTAAATGATCAAAAAATTTTTAATTAAATTTGAAGTATAGCCTAATATATTTGCTTTTATTATTTTTATCGTATGTATTTGCTTTTATTACTTTTGCTTTTATTATTTTGCTGTAATTCGAGATTGCTGTTCTTTTTTTTTCAATTCCTTCTATTAGCTCACACTCGCCCTATATATATCTTGTTCAAATTTTCAATCGTTCATAAAATACTTCTTATTCATCCACTCAAGTTCAAATACATTTTTTTTTAACTTGTAGTGGATGACACTTGATGTGAATACAGTTTTTTCAAATATTAATTCAATAATTAAATTTAATTAATTAATTATATTTTTTTTTAGATTTGAGTTGCATATATCTACCAATAGATGGCGCCAGATAAACTTAAAAAATGAATGAAAATTATTTATAAAGGACTTTCTGCAATATAATGAAAAAAAAAAAAGAAGGAATTGACTTTAAAAAATGTGTATTTATATTACTTGTTTATTGAGTGAAAAACAAAATAAAACTAAACCAAAACATATCTAAAAACCAACACACAGATTTTTTTGTAATGTGTATCCATCTGATGACTTTTAGTACAGTGAAAAATCACAAGAGTTATATATTTTCTATAAAACAGAATTACGACAACAAAATATAATAGCAATAATAACATTATAATGTTATGATTATATTTAATAATTTCGTCATAAATGTAGAATAATTATAAATAGAAAGATAATTATAATTATTTTATATGTGGCTTTTAATAATTTAATATAATTAATTAATTTTATAAATTAATAATATTAAATTATTAATTATTAATAATTTTATAATTATTTTATATGTTTTTTTTTTTTTTAATTTTTAATCTTTTAATCTTTTCTTCTTTTTAAATACGATCAGAAATGTTCAAGTTAAAGGCTCAATCAATTTATTATAAATTAAATATTTATTTAATATGATTTTATTTAAATTACTAATCCTGATTCTCTCTTTATATTTTATAGAGCATGTGCTCTTTATAAATTAATTCTTTAAATTTTAAATTCTGGTAAACTTTATTAATTTATGATACGAAAGTGCAGGGTACTCCAACAAACACCAGCCTTTACTTATGAATGGTTAAAATAAAAGTAAAAGAAAGAAAGTTGAAGGTCATTACATGTCGAATCTCTTTCGCTGCATTCATAGCTAGAGTCACATCATCGAATGACAAAAATGTCTTCTGGCATCCCATGATTCCAATTGTTCGAGATATGAAGAGAAAACCCGTGAAACGTTTGCGTTGTCCTAATAGTCATTTAGCAATATTTCAGTTTCTTACAAATAGGAAAATTAATCGGAAAATATTTTTACAATTGAAAAAGATTGTTATATAAAGTCATATTGACAAATTAACAAGACTTTCTTAAGTTTTTTAAGATTAACAATTCATATTCAAAGAATTTGAAGGAAACATCCCACACCACAAATGATTCTTGATATTTCTAATTACATAGATTATTTTTAAAAATAAATAGACTTATAAAAAGGAATAAATGGACTTATAAAAAGGAAACTTGGATAAATCATCAAATAATATGACTTATCCAACACAAAATGCCTTTTTCATGATTGAATAAGTCGTATCTTCGCTCACTCGTCACAGATTTGCCACTCTGACAGAGACACACGCTCGGTCCGGCGGCGTGAAATTCGGAGGGCCGACGTGTCCGGGCCCCGATAGGGAGATTCGGTTCCGAGCGGACGCATCGAATTTGTAGAGGATGAGGGACACGTGCCCCGAAAGGTGCGTGATTGACGTCCCCGTGAGCGGCCCCTCCTTCGGTTGTTTTTTTTCGCGCCTCCGGTGCTAATTCCTCAGGATTCGTGATGGGTTAATTATCACTGGAGCCTAATCGAATTGGATGGACGGATTTTGGGGGGTCTTCCGATTCGGAGATTTATCTCCTCCTGCAGGAAAGGAGAGAATAAGGAATGCCAAACATTTGATAAAGTCAAATCTCTGTTTAACAAATCTTTCTATATCTGTTTTTAACTTTTTCCGATTTATGGACTTCTTTTGAGAACAAGATGATAGCACGTAATATCATATTATTATTACGGTCCCATCTATTAAGAATACATTGATTATAATCGTACTACGAAATTATTAAATGGAAACAGACATTATATACCAGACTTCTTAGGTTTTAAATTTTATTCCTATGGTCTGTAGTGGCTTGGTAGTTAATAGGGTGAGGTGTGGTTCAAAACTCGACAAGCAATGCCAGCCGATATCTTGTGTTTCTATACCGGGAATAGGCAAGATTAATTCGCAGAACATAAAGTCTTTCCATCGGACAAAAATCAGAAAGGCCCCAAATCAAGGTGTTCAAAGTTGAGGTGCAAAATATGGGTGCGATGTAGGCACCACGGGTGTATCCGAGAAATGCTGAACTTCTATATCTCTACTTTTCTAGTAGCGAATGACTTATGTCAAAGTGCTACGTTATTCGAAAACAACCACAAAATGTTCTGTTCATCATAATTTTAGCTGAAACTTAATCGGCATAAATATTTTTTAATTATTTTTCATTTAAATTGCATCAAAAGTATTTGATGTAATTATTTTTTAAAAAAAATTTTAATAATAATTTTTTCATTCGTTGTGCTGGCAAAAAAGTACATTCGATTTTTACCATGTAGCTAAATTGGTGAAAACTGCAATTATTTTCTTGCCAACTCAATAAAATTATTCTTATATTATTTCTTTTGCATCAAATGATTTATATTTTTATTTAACTGAAATTATTAATAAATATAGATAAGGAATATTTATAAATAATGTCAATTACAATCAAGTGAAAATACACAATACCGGAGTTTGGTAACTGAATGGACACTGCTTAAGAGTTACCGAATAGCATAAAAAACTATGCTACATGACAACCTGTACATAACTGTATACTTGGTAAGTTGGAATATTGCTGCTACTAATAAATTTTATGAAATAAGAATGCTTATGATAAGCAGAAATTTTTAAGTTATGGGGCTACTATTATGGGTTGCAAAGATATGTTATTTTTATTGACAATCACAACAAATATGTTATAATTTATTGAGCACATTCCTATGCGAATAATTATACTGATGATTCGATAAATTATTTAATATATACTTGATTTTTATTTTCAGCATCTGATTAGACGCTAAGTTTAGTTAGAGATCAATAAAAATAAGGATAACCCTCGACTCCTTGAATTAGCCCCACGGATTCATGGATACCTGATTAAGTATCCATTCATTTATCAATATAATTAGCGTCTTTATCATTATAAATTATGATTGCATAAATTAGAAGAGAACAATAAAATATTCGAATCATTCCATTTGATTTCACTTCAGACAAATAATTCATTATCCACTGCAGTTAAATCTGAATATAAACAGGGCACATGATTGCTGATATATTGGATGAAATAGAGTATAACAACTAAAAGATCTCGTCGAAATTTATAAACTTATGTAGTTGTATTACAAATAATAAAAATAAAAACATTTTATTTCTATCATTTTAAATTTTTTTATTTAAAAAAAAAAAATTATTATTTGACACTTTATAACAATAATGTGTCTAATAATTTTCGGTGCTCACCTAACACAATAATCGATAGATTTCTCGGCCAGTGCTTATTAAAAATAGGCCATATATTAAAAAAAAATCTAAATTGATCGAATACTTGATATTACTATTTATTAAACAACTGATTCTAATCAACTCAAAACTGTTTTGGCGAATTCATAACTTCGCCAAATCACTCGACTTTTCGCAGCAACCTATCGCGTTAATCCAATTGAGTAATCAGTTTGGGGGAACAATAGAAGGCGGGCAGATGTTCCCTTTATTCTCCTAGATTAAAAAAAAAAAATCACCGAACAAAAAAGGGGAAGATCTCGCCACACAGAAGTGCCAAGACGCAAAGCCATCGCGTGATGCCAACTTAACTTCTTCACAGAATGGTTAGTTAGCGGCATCACAATATATTTGCATCTGCTGATAGTATCACGCGAACTCGCAAAGAGGGAGACAGATTGGCCCATTTTAACACCTGATAATTGGCGATTTGGGCTGAAGGCGATGACGAAAGTAACGATGGGGTTTGGGAGGAATAACTCAATGGAATAATTTGGTTGGTGAAGGCTGATGATTAAGTCATGAAGGAGGCCAGTTTGAAGAAGACATTGATGGTTTAAATTGGAGGTTAATTTTTTTTGTAGTATTTTTTATGGGTTCTATGGATTTCGCCCCCCCTTCTTTCAAGTTAATGGATCTGGGGAACATTTGAATTTTATTGTTGTTGCAGATGGATGAAGTATGATCGTGCTTTTTTAGTGTACCTGGTTATAAATTTTGAAATAAATAATAATTTGAATAGGTTTGGTATATCACTCTACGGTCTTTTTTTGCATACTTTAGGCTAATTAGACCAAGACCTAGAGTTTAACGTGAATTCCGAACCATTAACAAACATCCATGACATAGCCAGGATTTGAACCTGTAGCCTGTGATAGTAAAGGTGAGTGTGCTAGCTAATTGGGATAATAATAATAATAATTTGAATACGATGCATTTCGAATATTGCAAGAAATCAAAGAAGGTATACATATATAAATGAAAAATATTCATATAAACAATATAAAATTAAACTGTTTGTTTGTCTTGTGCTTGTATAAAAATTCACAATTTTCAGCTTGGAATTTTCTAATTCATACGACAAGGCCTTATAAACGGGATGAATCATAGCCTTATCATATCGTGACGATCATAGCCTTATGACATACCTAAAACCGTAGGCTACTTTAAAAGTTGATGATTTCCAAATCTTCCCCTGATTTACTTTTCTTATTTTCTTCTTGTCTATTAATAGCCTTTGGTACCACACTTCAGGTTCGAATCCTTGCGGTAACATGGATATTTGTTAGTGGTTCGGAATCCATGTTATACTGTAGGTTCCGGTCTAATTAGCCTAACATGTGCAAAAAAATGAGGGTAGAGAGACAAACCAAACCTTATCTATTAAATAAAAATTTTACTTTTATTGCCACCAGATGACGTCATTTAAAATATTATAAAAATATAAGGCAGAAACTAACACTGATAACAACTTTCCATTCTTAATTCTTTCTAAAACTCAATTCCAGGCATTGCCTAATCTTGTAAATGTAGGATTACTTTTCATCGTCTACAACTGTCTTGTCTCTTCCTTAACGTTTATAAGGTAATTTATTTTTCTTTCACATCAAATTTCGTCAACTTCTGAAGGCAAAAACATATTTTGGTGGCGGTTCTATCGAAATATTTGTTTATGAAAGTTCTCAATCTACTAGTCTTCAGATCTAAATCTCACAGGTTGCACACATAAACTTGTAATTCACACTTCAAAATTTTATGGACGTTTTTCCATTTAATTAGCCGGATTACAAACAGAAAATTTTACATTTTTCTTTCACACCAATACACAACAATGGAATCATGACCTCAAGCCTCCCTAATTTCTTCTATGACCCATCTGCAATATTACTCTCCAGTTCTAGGAAATCTCCCATCGTCCTCTCCTCTGCCTTGGCAATGAGTACTTGCGGAACTATGTTAAAAATTTTTTTTAAGAAATCCATTTCTGAAAACATCAAACTCTACCCTTGTTTAACAAACTTTACTACCGATCTTCACCTCCAAATGTTGCTCGTAAGTTTTCTGTTTCCTTAACACTTTATTTTTGTATTTATATATCTATATTTTCTATTTATTTCCATTATATCTGTGTTTATATATGTCTGCTATGTATTTAGTATTTATGTGCTTCTATTGTGCATTTATGTATTTTTATATTGCTTACTTGTCCCCTAATTAGTTCTCCTTCACTTACTTTTTTCTTCTTCTTTTTTTAAACTTCTTTCCTTCCTATTAACTGTTTACTTTAAACTTTTTAATTCCTGCTAATTCTGTGATATTTTGTTTTATTATATTTGAATTCTGAGCAGATGTGCAATACTTGCACAGGTACTCGACTCTCCTATCCAATCTAGTAGTAGCAGATTACAGGAAGAAAATTGTGGTACTTAAACATGTTTTTGTCAATCTTTTACAAATTTTTATCACGTTACATTAAAATATGTCATTCAATAAGTACACCTTGCAGAACAAACGGTTCACTTTGCAAACAAATAGTTCAACAACCATATAATCATTTTAATTTTTAGTTACACAAAATGAAGTAATTTATTGCATGATTGAAAATTAAAATGAGAATATTAACAGGACGCAATTTTTCAGGAAATGATGTTACTGGCAAAAGGTACATTACCAAGGTACAAGACCAAGAAAAGCTATTAGAATAAAGCACGGCAAATTAAGTTATCAAAAGACCCATCTGCTTTTCATAGACAGCCTACAAATTACTGTCAGGTTAAAGACCACGATTTTGGGGGGCGAAAAGAGGAAGTGATTTTCTTTCAATAAACGTGAAAGAAGCCCACCCCTCCTCTTATACCCCCTCCCCCTGTTTTAGAACACCTCGCAGATTTTCCATCTGCATCTACCTCGAATGAGCAACAAAAGAAAGAAATCTGCTGCAAGTTACTTACTCGCGTATGAATGGCGGAATTGGAGATTAAAGTTAAATGTGTTCCTTTGGGACGGGATTAAAATTAAATTAAAGATGTTTAAAATTGAGAAAAGCAACGAAAGCTATCAGAATTGTAATTCGTAGCAGCGGAGTTTCAAACGCTCCAAAATGAATGTAGTCAAAACGGAGCCAGTGTCAGTTATCTTTTCATTTGAGAGTTTAGAATTTATTTTTCTGAATTGAATCGAATAAGCTAATTTAATCTTGGCAAACTGGATGAAGTGTTATTAATTAAGCGCATCTTTTGAATAATAAAATTGTTATTATAATTCTGAAAGTGTAATAACTGTAGTAACATGCGTAATTTTAAATCGCACATTCCTGTTTTTAAAAATCCAGATAATAAATTCGTATAAATCTGTAATAAACACTATAAATATATAAGTAAAGAACATTTTTTATGACATCGTGTTATATACTATAACAACTATACTACTGTGTCCAAACAGTAAGACCAATTTTCAATTTAAAATTCCCGGGGCTTATGCAATTTCAATTTTTTTCTTTTTTTTTTTTTTTTTTTTTCAATTTTTTTAGGTTGCTGGCACTGTCCTTCACATCTGTGTGAATTTTGACGACAAAATATTTATTAGTGTTTGAGTTACGACTTGGTTTTGTGAGACGTAAAGCTGATTCCGGCAATTTTTGAAATGTCTCAATTAAAATATTTTTTAGAAATAAAACCTCATTTTGTATTTAAAATAAAAAGCACATCTATTAAGCGATTAATAGTTGAACTGAATAGCTCAAGATCTTTTTTCTCGTAAAACCAAAATTGTCATTTTATTTAAAATGCTATCCCTAAAACAAATAACTTTCGATATATGTTTTCCAAACAGCAAATAATCGTTTTTTTTTCATGTGCATCAATGTTACCATCTTCCCTTCTTAACATCCGAAAAAAAAAGGATTATAGTTCTAATTATGCTACTACTAATTTCTCTTAAATAAAAATTATCACTTTATTTAAAATGCTATCCCTAAAACAAATAACCTTCCATATAGCTTTTCAAAACAATTTGTAAGCAATACTTCTCAAATAACCGTTGTTATTTTTTATGTGCATCAATGTTACCATCTTACCTTCTTTACATCCCCCTCAAAAAATTCACTTCCACCTCCTTTAAAATAACGATCAACAGCTGTTACCAACACCTCCAGGGGATATAATCGCACCCCCAAAAGTTGACTTTATATCCAGACACGAACAGTCCACGGGCCTACATTCTCCGAGTTGTTCAAATGTCACTCGTGTAATTTCGCTGATCCTCCAATGAAGTCCCATTCCTTCGCATTCAGATGCTATCGGCTTACTCCAGGGTCGAACGGTACTAGGCGGGTGACACTGTTAACAAATTACGGCGCAGATGCGGACCTAAATCATTCTGGCAGGCCTCTGGTTCTGAGGATGAGTTAGCCTGGATTAAGGGGAATGCCAGTTCCGAGTTTTGATTGTTGGTGGAATGTGAGAGGTCAATAAATTATGCCTCGTTTCGTTTGAGGATTTCGCGGGGGTTAGTTGACTGTGGTAATTGGATTTAAAGTTTTGTGTAATGAGGTTGTTGAGTATTGGTTTTGGTTTTTGTAAGGGTTAATGAATTGCGAAGTTAAATATCTAGATATCTATACACATTATATCCCTTTAAAGCATTTCGAAATGATTCGTTACATAAAGCCCTTGTCTTACCCCGAATCATTTGATAGGAGGCATTTACAATTTCAAAGCAAGTGTAGGTAATGATTTGAATTTCTACAAAATATATGAATTTCTTTATTAGTGAGAAATTCAGTTTTATATCAAGTTTACAAATACTACTGTAATACTTATTGATTAATAAATTATATATCATATAATGGGATTCAAAATTCATGAACTAACCTTTAAAATTTATGATATAATTATTTAGTTAATGAGAAATGTAGTATAGGATAGTCTCTGTAATCTTGACCTAATCTATACTTGACCTGTATTTGACTAAACATACTTCTTCTTTAAGATTCAAAGAATATCTAAGGCATTCGGAGGTTTTTTATCCATGAGTGATATAACACTTTACTTAATGCAAAAGTATCCCGTCCCAGAGGACATTTGTGATGCAAAGACAGAAGTTTGAATGTACATTTCGGCATTCTAAGGAATGTGGTAATTGAATTTAAAGTTGTGTAATGAGGTATTCCCCATGTTGTTGAGTATTGCTTTTGGTTTTTGTAAGGATTAATGAATCGCGAAGTTAAATATCTGGTATCCCTTTAAAGCATTTCGAAATGATTTGTTACAGGGAGTTTTATCCCTAATCATTTGGTTGGAAGCCTTAAAATTTCAAAACAAATGTTGATAATGGTTTGAATTTCTTCAAAATATATGAAATATTTCATTATCAATGATGAAATTAGGGACTTTTATATGAAATTTACAAATACAGTATATTTATTGATTAATAAATTATATATCACATAATATGATTCAAAATTTAAGAATTAACTTTTAAAATTTGAGATATAATTAATTAGTTTGTGAGAAATATAATATACAATAGTTTCTGCAATCTTGTCCTAATAATTTTGACCTGTATTTCACCTATAAACACCTCTCATTTAAGATTCAACTGATATCTAAGACATTCGTTCCTTCGGATGCGTTATATTTATGAGTGATATAACACTTTACTTAGTCCAGAAATATCTTTTCCTTTAGGGTACGTAAATACCTATGTTGCAAAGAGAGAAGTTTGTACTTTGCGGGAATGGTGGATGACGAATGGTTTAAAAATATATGGGAAAAGAGAGTTTCCATTGAATAAAATGATGAAAAATGGAATATAAAACTTTAAGATCACTCATTTTCTTTTATATATCTCGAAATTATGCCTACCATCATGCAACTAACTCAACATTCCTGAAGATCCTCTCACATTAGGGAAAAACGAATGAATAGTGTGTCCAACTGAAGTAGATACATCACAGCCTATACTATGTATGTTTATCTTGAAGTTGTCAATGATTCAAATAATATTCTATACTATAAATTAAGCCCATTGTTCCCAAAGCATATGATCTTCTATACAATACAATTAAAAGAGTTATTTTCAAAATTATTTTTTTTAATAAACCCTAATTATTTCTTTAATACTTCCTTAAAATCTTAAATTTTAAAAAAAAAAATATTGCTTATATTTTTAAGCAAAACAGACACATAAAGAGGCATGTGGCTGCTTTTTCATCTTTGGTGTAATGTAACGCTTTTTCTCTTTAAATTGATTAAAGTAATGCGCTTACTTAGATTCTGTCACCAGTAGCCAAACTTTCTGAAACCATTTAAAACCATCTTAGGAAGACAATCTCACAGTAAATTTATTACTTTTTTCTTTTGAACCAGATGTGTCCAATTGGGAATATGAAAGCTGATTCTCTGACAGTCTTCAAAAGGAGTCTCCTCCTACGTATTGCATGACATTCTGCATAATCTTCAACATCCTCCAAGTCCATTTCTACTCCTGAAACTGTCCTCCAATTGACCCTCTTTGCTCGTAAAAAAAACTGTTTAAATGACAGAAACTATACCAAGAAAGTGCTAAAAATTTCCTGTCAGGGTTTTAACCTTTCCTACTTAGCGTCTTCAGCAGCTGCTGTTGCGAGATTTATAGAGTTTTTGCTTAAAAATTAGAGGGGTTAAACATCCCCCCCCCTGAGGAATGGGGGCGTAGTCTTTGGTCCTTTGTCGGATGTGCTAACATTTTAACAGTGATTGGACAAGTTTATTTGGTTTATATGCTTCTGTGAACTTGTTGAACTTGGTTGGTCTTAAGGTGAATGAAGTCTGTAGTTTGTGAAAGGAAATATCGGATCTTGGAAAGTGTTTTATGGGAGAGGTTTCAGATTTCAAACGGGTGTCAAATTTTTGAAGTAGAAGAAATGTGTTTGTTACATGTTAAAAAATGCACTAAAGTGATGTTTATTTGTGAAACAGCAACTAATATCATGTCGAGTAGTTGCCACTTGAGATTGGAACTATTTCTTTTATTACTACTTCTCATATTACACAATGTAAAATTATTTTGAAAGTCCCATGTATTTATTATTATGTAACTAATTCATTATACTTTTAGTGATGTATTAGAGAAAAAATTGAAACTGAGACGGAATAGAAAGTGTAATGTTTTAATAAGACTATTCTGGTTTTAAATGAAAATAATTGGTGAAAATGTATGCAAAACGTTGTCATGGTTACTATTTAACAATATATAAATCTGAAATATTACATAATAACTTCTGCCCATCTTACTTCTGCCCACCCCGCCTGGTTAGTGGCACCTTACTCTACTCCTGGTCGAATCTCAATAGTTTAACCATTACAGCTCCAGCGTATCCAACATATTTCGCAACTTCCTATAACACAAATTCAACTCTGGATATCGAGAATTTAAATTCCAGTATCTCGAACCCTATCAATGATCGTTGAAGCGACCATAATCCAGTAATTTCCTCCTCCGAGCATAACTCTGTTTTACCATCACAATTCCGAAGTCTAACCACTACCAACTAGATAAAATTTGACGATAACCTATCGTCTAGCATTCCTGGAAATCCTAAAATAAACAACTCTTGTGACAAAGTTCTTAATTTTTTTAACTCAGCGATTTCATCTTCAATCAACCTCTCTCGCAATACTAGGGACGTGAAAACTGCTCACCATAAGCTTCCAGTAGAAATTAGACACCTCATCAGCATCAAAAATAGCACAAGAAAAAGATGGCACGAAACTAGATATCCTCTCTACAGAAATAATCTAAACATTCTTCAAAAGAAAATCAAAGAAGAAATTTCTAAACTTAAGAATTCCAGATGGAATGAATTCGTTAAAGGCCTTAACTCGGAGGACAACTTCTATTATATTAACCGCCCCTTTAAAAAAAAAAAAAAAAAAAAAAATCGATAAAATTCCATCCCTATTGGGAAACAATGATATGGTCTACACTCCCAGAGAAAAAGCGGATGTCTTCGCCGACAACTTGGAACTAGCATTTCAAGAAAATTATGAGCCATACGACAACAATCATATCTTTATGGTAGAAGACAACGTAGAAAATTTCATATCCAACATCTCGTATTCGTCAACTGCACCTCTCATCAACTCTAATGATGTCACGACTATCATAAAAAAATTATTTTAGGAAATCATCTGGACCAGATGCCATTCTGAATAAAGCTCTACAGTGCCTCCCTCTCCCAGCTATTACATTTCTCACCAAAATCTTCAAAAATGTATTATCAATCATCACTTCCTGGACTCACGGAAGCATGCAGTAATAAAGATGATACCTAAACAAGGATAGGATCATAAATTTCCTCAGAATGTTTGACCCATCAGTCTTATTAGTTGTGTTCTGAAAATTTTTGAAAAAATTATCTAGAAAAGAATTTCCAGCCACTGTATTGATAGCAATATCTTTCCTGCGGAACAATTTGGATTCCGTCCCCATCATTCAACAGTTCATCAGCTTTTAAGTGTGACTAACATTATTACTGAAAGTATGAATAACAAAATACGAACAGGCGGTGTTTTCCGGCAAAAGCGTTTGACTGATTATGGCACTGTGGCCTCATCTACAAAATGATTCAGCTTAAATTTCCCCATTACCTTATCCATGTAATCTACAACTTTCTCCAAAATAGAACATTCAGAGTCAGTATCGACGGGGTCTTTTCTCGTATTGGTCAAATTAAACCTGGCACCCCTCAAGGTAGCGTACTCAGTCCAATTATTTATAACATCTTTACATTCGACTTTCCCCAAGTTCAAAATAAGAGTACTTGCCTCTTTGCTGAAGACTCAGCAGTCGTAGTTCAGGGAACTACTATCAGATTCGTGACAAGAACTCTTCAAAAATTCCTTGACTTCCAGAAAGAGTGGAAACATAGCAAAAACTTATTTTTTAATTGATTCGGTTATAAAATGTTATTTTCAAATATCGGACAATTTGACTGGAAGTCATTCTTCACTAGCATGACGGGAGATTTTACGCAGAAGATTTGCTACAGTGCAACCACATTTTCCGCTACAATTCGGAACAAATATCTTAATGGGTGGTATTCTAGAAGGTACATATACTCATCGTGCCAACCCGATGGTTGGACTTTTCTTACTAACGATTTATATTGATCATTTTCAGCACAGACAGAATCTCTGTTCTGCTCTCTTTTGAGTTTTCATAGTGTTCTCTCAAAAATATCCTATACTTCGAACCGTATAATAGACTAGTATTGAAATAGTTTCTGTCAAAGAGATAGAAAAAAAATTCATTAAACCTTTAAATCACTGTTCGAATTATTTACATAATGTTCTAAATCATTCAGGCAGTTAAAAGACCCCCACACGGTTCAGCTTCCAGATGAGCATCAAAGCACCCCGACCTATGGCTACCCGCAGTGCTTATACTAAAATCATAAAAGGTCGCATAAATTCGAACCAACACAGCCTTCTGTCAATTATACAACCGTTACCCGAACTATCCGTATTCTATCCACACCCACAGTGTAAAAAAAAAGAACAGAAGAATTCTAAAAAGAGCGTAATATATAACAGGTTATTGATGAAGTGCCTTCCCATTGTTCGCCGAATACCAGCCTCAGACTTCCGCCCCCTGTAGACAGAAAGTGAAACTAGATACATTTTTCTCTGGTCCATTGTTTTGTTTTAAATGCCGACTCTTCTTCGGGATTTTTGAATCGCCATTTCCATGATAATAGGCGGCTCCTACAGAACACAATGAGATGACACCGTAACGCCATTTGGGGATGTTTCGGGGGAGGGTTGACAGGATTTGGGAGGCATCGCTGCTTTTTGAGAGTTTTGTGTTCACGATTTCAGATTTTATTTTTCAGGGACTATTATTGTTTGGATCATTTAACAAATCACAAAAATGTTTTTGATTAGAATTTGATAGTTGGTAATTTACTTGTAACAGTTTTGATTTTTTAATTAAATATTACAAAGAATCCATGTCTATCACAAAGTCTTGAACGAGGTTTATAGGAGCAATAGGAGTAAGTAACTTAAGGAGTTTATAAGAATAAGCAGCAGCTTATAGGTTTGGTTGGATTTGTCGCTCTACGGTCATCTTGTACACACGAGGGCTAAACAGACCGAGACCTACAGTTTAAAGTGGATTCCGAACCACTGACAAACGTCCATGGATTTGAGCATTAAGCCTGTAGTACCAAAGGCCAGAGTGCTAGATTTGGCCACTAGGCCACTGCAGCTTATAGGAGTAAGCAAAATAATTTACAGTGATAGAAAGTATGTGATATGTGATTTAGTCAATTTCACCTATCGATTTCATGAATTTAGGGTCAACATTCTGCATATAAATATATTTTGTATATAAAAGAGTATAAATTTGGTTTTAATTGGCACCAAAGACTTACGAAAAACGTTAGTTTAGAAAAATTATTTTAATAAAATTGCAATTTATACAACTAATTTTCCTTAATTATACACTTCCAAAATTTTACATCCAATTAGCTAACGCTCTGGCCATTGGTACTACAGGCTTCAGGTTCGAATCCTAGCTGTGGCATGAATATTTGTTAGTGGATCGGAATCCACGTCAAGTAGGCCCCGGTCTAATTAGTTTAAAATGTGCACAAAATGACAGCAGAGAGACAAACCAAATCATTTATGAGAAAAGGTTGTACATTTGTGTTATTTATAAGGAGAATAATTGTTAAAGTTTTGTTTCAAAATGAAATAAGTTAAAATTAAGTAAGTTAATGTACAAAAATTAAGTATTAATTAAATTAATTTTTTTAACTATATACTGCACATACCAAAATATTGCCAATTTAAAAAAATTACGGTACTGTACATTTAGAAGTTAAAGTAATAAATTAGAAATTTAAATTAATGAAAGATTATTTATGCTTTTTCATTATGAATAGTTGTGAAATAATGTTTAAAAAACTTAAATAAAAAGTAAAGCAAAACAAAAAAATATATTCTCTACGTAATAAAATATATTATAAAAAATATATTATGTAACTACTACCATTCTGTCTTACTATACATATTTTTTTTATATAGAATTTTATAAAACCTCACTTTCTTTTACTTCTGTATGTTAGATAATATAGTACTACTAGAGCAAATCTGTGATTTTTCTTTTTCGATTTACTCCAATTTGGCTTAAAACTTTGGCGACTTATTAGAACTTAATATCACGCCAAAGCGGTGTGAGGTATGATTTTTTTTTAAGCTCATCTTTTGAACATGACGGGGCGCTTCATCTTTTCTCTTAACCGAATGACAAATGATGACACCCCCTGCTGCTCCCTCAACACCAAATCCCCCCTTTCTATGACCCCTAAAAAGACATCTGGTATCACAATTACACCCCTTATACACTCACCCCTCTCCCTGCCCCCTTCCTCTCGTGTGATAGGGATACGTACAAAGTTGTGAACGCAGGCTTCATCAAAAGTTAATGATAAGCCGATAATTCAGTATTGGTTGTGCGGTGATTTATTTTCCATACAAAAATTAATAATGGAGTTTTTGATGGAGCAGATTAGAAAATAATGGTTGACGGTTAATTTTATTTCAACCTTATTTAAGAACTTTTTAATTATCTAATACATAAACTTGACTTATGTGACATCTATTCACATTGTTTGGGTCTTATGATATTAGAAGATACAATTTTCTTATCCGTGTCCATTATATTTTTATTTGGTGTGCAATTCAGAATAATAATTTTAACTAATTTTTAATAAAAAAACATTAATTTTCATAATAAAATTAATTTTTTACTATAATATCAATGTTTAACTGTTCAGAGATAAGAATTTTGGAATTGTGCTAATATATACACTTTTATCAATGTTTCGCAAGAGACTTAAAGTAAACTAAAGATCACCGAAAAAAGGGATTTTGTAGAAAATGAAAAAATTATAAAATCTAAATTAATGGCTTTATTTGGACATCAAAATACACACAAAATAATCTAGTTCACAACATTATTATGTAACAGCATTATAAAGCACTAGTATAACACTACTTAGTGTGTATCAACATTATGGAACACTAGTATGTATCAGCTTTGTGGAACACTAGTATGTATCAACATTAGTATGTAATACTACCTAGCAATCAAACTAGTCACTGGTTTGTAACACTACCTAGTAATCAACATTATGGAACACTAGTAACACTACCTAGTAATCAACATTATGGAACACTAACAACACTACCTAGTAATCAACATTATGGAACACTAGTAAGTAACGCAACCTAGTGTGTATCAACATGAGCTACCATCATCGATCGATAGACATCCAAACAACAATCAGTCGCCACACAGATATGCTGGATTCAGGAGTTACAGCAATTTTTTTCGGATTTGTTAACAGGAATATATATTTAAAAAATCATCTGGAATCTACGTCACTACCAAAAATATTAAAATTATCAACCCTGCAATACCTGATATAATTCAGGTTACTTGGATGGACTGTCGTTTATTTTTCAGAATGTGCTGAGAGGAGCTCACAGGTGTTATTAAGTATTTAATTATTTTCTGTATTTTGGATGACAAAACAAAAATTTAAATATAAATTTTATAGTCCATTCTTAACTTTGAGATTTATTATTATTTGATTTGTTATTTTTGAGATTTATTATTTTTTTTTATGTTTCTGTACATAATATTTACTGAGGCAGGACAACACCAATTCTTATTTGCATGTTTGCTATCTCGACAGATTCCTCATTCTGTTAAGTATACTGTGTGAATACATCCACCATAAATCTCATTCATTCTTAAACACGGTTCGTATTAAAATTCAGCAAAAAAGAAATTTATTAATTTGTTCTCAAATTCCAAAATAAACTTAACAAATTAAATCGTATACAGCAGAGATGATAAGATAGATATTGCTTTGGTCACAAACAATCACTAAAAAGTTTATTTAATTTCTTGATAATTGTAGACATGATAGATTCAGATAAGTTGAAAAGAACACTATTTATGGTTCCCGTGATACGTATGAATCGTGACATCTGTGAATGAATCTACTTTATGGATTCTTGTGATGTGAATGAATCGTACTCTCTGGGAATATTACTCATGAATTCCTTTGATATGAATTAATTGTGCTATCTTAACTTTATGTGAGCATCATTGGATTTGACATTTATCTGGATATTGTTATAAGCTATATTAAACTAGATTACTGTACATTTTGAGAATTTTGCTCACAAATTTTTCGGATATATATATATATATATATATGTAATATAAAATGCTTACGTTCACAAGTAAAGATACTTGGTTGTTTTTTCTGTGTTAGAGAAACAGTAAATTGTACTATTTTTAAATGCGAGTCAGCATGTACTAGGGCTAATGGCCGAATGACTAGCCTTCTGGTTCTTGGTGCCGTAGGTTCCCTGTTCGAGTGTCGGCAGTACCATGAATGTTTGTAATGTTTCGGAATCCACTTTAAACCCTAGGTACTGGTCTAATATGACTATTGGGCGTAATTCTGCTAGTAGGCAGACTGCTTTGCCCCACCATGGAGCTGTTGAGGCAATGAAGAAAAAAAAACATATTTTTTTCAAAATTAATTAAAAAATCATTATAGCCTCTTTAACAAACGATTTTTTAAGTGCATTAAAAACGTTTAATTAACTTTAAATTGTTAAAACGTTATCAGTTTTTAAAGTAACGTTTAATTAACGTTAATTTAAAAAAGTTAAATTGCCCTGTCATCATTACAGGTGATAAAAATAGTTAATTTAGTAAAAAATTAAAATTCTTATAAAGGAAAGAGATTAGGTACGTGAATATGTTTAAATATTTGAATAAAAATATTAATGAAATTAATTTTCTTCTTCATATATCTTTATAATAATTATATACATAATCAATATCATTGTCTATAGTTATATATAAATATATGCCAATACAGTTTATTGAAATTTTATAATTTTGTTCTTATTTTATTACCTTTAATGCAGTAAACATATTCATTAAATTTATTATAAAAACGAATTAATTTAAAATAAAATGTAAAGGAATTACTACATTGAATTGAAATATAATAAGAAGTTTAAAAGATTTATGGTCTGCTTAAATGGTTTCTTTTCAAAATTTGAAATATATATTTATAATTTAAAAAATTAATTTTTTTTTATTTGACTGTCTTTCTTAAACAGAAAAATCTTCAGATTTTCGTAAACAACCCTCTGATAGTTTCCAATCAAACCATTTCTTTTCGTCCCTATCTTTTTCCCTGTTGGGGAAATTACCAGCAAGCCTTCTTCTTTGGCTCGGACATTTTAATTAAGGGCAACGCCAACTCGGAAAAGAAAAAGTCCTGGCGCAGTTTTAATGATTAGGGGGTCTTTGTGGAAAGTCACTTTCTTCTCACCTCTAAGCCCTCTTTTCGAGAAAGCACAATAAAAATTAAAACTCAAGAATCTTTTCATTTTGGCGTTTAGCCTCCTCCTCCAAGGTTTCTGCCTAAGGAACTTAAGCCCTTTCCTGTCTAGAGTTGCACATCCACAATACAGCTTGGCGCAGTTTCTTGTCAACTTTGCCATTGATGCACTCGCAGGTTGCCGAAATGTGTGCTGGTGGGGATTTCGAAGCCAAGAGTGTCGCCAAATGCGGATTTTTTCCCCCTTTCTTGGAAGTGGCACTTAGTGTAACTAATTAACGAGGGAAATTTTGGTACTAATTATTATGGTTGTTAATAGCTAATCCAAGATTTTGGAGAGTGCATTAATACAAGATTTTGGTAGAAACAAATTATTCATGATTTTGGCCCAGACAATGAATCCAAGATTTTGGTAGAAACAATTAATTCATGATTTTAGTAGAGGCAATTAATTCATGGTTTGGCATTTTGCGTAACTCATTAACGGGAGAAATTTTGGTACCAATTATTATGGCTGTTAATAACTAATCCAATATTTTGGTAGTGAGAATTAATTCATGATTTTGGTAGAGAGAATTAATCCAAGATTTTGGTAGTGGGAATGAATTCAAGGTTTTGGTAGAGACAATTAATCCAAGATTTTGGTAGTGGGAATGAATTCAAGGTTTTGGTAGAGACAATTAATCCAAGATTTTTGAAGAAACAATTAATTCATGGTTTTGGTAGAGGCAATTAATCCAAGGTTTTGTTAAAGACAATCAATCCATCATTTTGTTAGATACATTTAATTAAAGATTTTGGTAGAAACAATTAATTGATGATTTTGTAGAAACAATTAATTCGGGATTTTGGTGAGGTAATTAATCCAAAATTTTGATAGAGACAATCAATCAGAGATTTTGGTAGATCAATTAATCCAAGGTTTTGATAGAGACAATGAATCCAAGGTTTTGGTAGAAACAATTAATTCATGATTTTGCTAGAGGCACTTAATCCAAGGTCTTATAGAGACAAACAATCGGAGATTTTGGTAGAAACAATTAATTCATAATTTTGGTAGAGACATTATTTATTATTGGTTGAGGCACTTAATCCAAAGTTTTATAGAGACAATCAATCAGAGATTTTGGTAGAGACAATTAATCTAAGGTCTTATAGAGACAAACAGTCAGAGTTTTTTTCCAGGCAATTAATCCAATATTTTGGTAGAAACAACTAATTCATGATTTTGGTAGAGAGAATTAATCCAAAATTTTAGGACAGACAATTAATCCAAAATTTTAGGACAGACAATTAATCCAAGATTTTGGTCGTGTGAAATATTTCAAGATTTTAACCATAAAGAACCCGTATAAAAATTACCCATTCAAAGTGATGCTCGTTAAGGGCGAATACAAGGTGATGATCGTTAAGTACCAATACAAAGTGATGATCGTTAACTACCAATACAAAGAAATGATCGTTAAGTACCAATACAAGGTCATGATAGTTAAATACCAATACAAGGTTATGTTCTTAAGAATTAATATCATCTTTTTAGTTAATTAGCAAAATAATAAATAAAGTAAAAAAGTATAAGATATATCGATTGTATTAACGAATTTAAAAATTGAAAAAATGTGTTGTTTTTTGGTGACTAGGCAAACAATACTAATAAATTAATTTTATTAATTTTTAAAATTATTTTTAAAGAAAAGAATAATGCATTTTTAAAGAATTTTATTAAAGAAGTTGACATAAAATTAATAATTTAAGAAGTAGTTCTTTAAAAAAAACAATCATATGAAATTTATTTTTATTTATTAATTTGTATGGCTTTTTATTTAATTTTTATTTTTTTATTTAATTAATTAATTATTATTATTATTTTTGGCAAAAATGTTTCTGATGATTCTGTTGTTCAAAAAGTAGTACTTTATGGAGATCTGAAATTAGAAAATATACAAGATATAATATGAAATGCATATTACAAGACACAGATTTTCTTTAACAGATATCAAGCACTTCGGGAAATTGAAATAATTTTTTCTGTAGACTTTTTTTGTATGAAGTCTAACCATTGCACCAGGAGTGATATCTTGAAACTTTCATTAAAATTCAATAATTTGTTTTTAATTTAACATCCCATGGTACAACGTTGTAGATGTTCTGCAAAACATTTCCTGTTATATTACTTATTCTCCATCTTTAACTGCGAGATAAATGGAACCGAGTGATGACTAGTGAAGCATGTCGGTTGGATTGTCGGTAGCCAAAGTAATCTACTCGTTTATCGATCTCAGAAATCGATATAACATTGTATGAGATCGATTGCGAGTCTCAATAAAAATATTAGTCGTAATTGTACGGATAATGTTTAATTTGATGAATTTGGATTATCTTCCTCTTGAATTACAAAGCAATCAACAGGGAAGGAACACTTTAACATGAATAGCAATGTATATTATATTTCTGTATATAAAAGGCAAAATATTTGTCTGGTTTTTGTAATTCTTAAAACCTAGGTGCTATAGATTTAAATTAAATTGCGAATAATTAGTAATTATCAGCATAATACATATTTAAATAATTGTTAACATTACACATTTAAAATAATTGTTAACATAGTACATATGTAAAATAATTATTAACATAGTACACATTTAAATTAATTATTAACATAGTACACGTCAAAAATAATAATTCCGCACTTATTCCTTACATATCAAGCAAAAAATAAATAATAGAAGCTGAAGTCTAATTTAACAGAAAAATAATTTGTTGACCCTATATGCTACTTATTACAAAAGTACTGCAACAAATCTCCCTTTTTTGTGTTGTACCACTTTTAAAATTATTAGACACCATAATTAACAAAAATGCAATCCATTTCATATGCAAAATAAAACTACAACTTTCAAAATTGAAAGAAATTTTACTTTTGGTTGATTATTTCTAGAATTAATGAGAAATTTTAATAAAATTAGCTGTAAACATAGCATGATATAGTACAAAAAAGAACTCATGCGACAAGTATGTACACCTGCATGATCGTAATGGTACACTCGTATAACACCCTAGCACCTGAACGTCTAAAACACAACTTACATTATCAAACATAAAAAAGGATTAATAGGTAGTGTGGTTTCTTCTTATAGTTATGCAGTTATGGCAACGTGAAATGATACTGGAAATTAACCAGTTTATAAGTGTGTGGTGAAGGTTCTAATATTCCTCCAGCAACGCTGTTTCCAAGCCCTGGATGGTTCACAAAGGTTGAAGGCTAATTGCAATTATCTTCCCAAGAGCTGTCCGGACATTGTCAATAGGGCTCAGACGTGTTTTATAGGGGTGGTTAACCTATCCATTCGGCAAATATTTAAACTTTTCAAAAATTCGTCGTCTAAATGAGCCCTAAAATATGTCCTAGATGAAAACAAAATCAGGTAAATTTACTCTTGAAAAGGCGCACATAGTGTTCTAAGATTTCATCTCTATACTTCATAGTCACAGGGCCTTTAATAAAGACATAGAGGTCTGTGCAACGCTGGTGCAACTTGATGTGTGCCTAGATTACCAAACCTCTGCTGCTATACTTAGTATCTTTTTCAGTGGTCGGAGGGCAGGTAGTGTATTTCTGGATCGCTCCAAGTGTAATGGTTAGGTTTTCTGAGAATATGCGTTTATTGGGCTCAACCGAGACTCATCAGTGAGTAGAAAGGTCCTCCATTAATTTCTGGTCCCAAGTCGATGCTTCTTGTAGAATGTTGAAAAGCCTTTTCTGTGTACAGAAATGAGTAATACGCAAAACGGGTTTTCTTACAAAACAGGAAATTATAGTCTTTGAAACTAGAGGTCCTGTGGTCGCATAAAGATCTCGAGAAAGCTGACAAATGCTGCACTTCTATTACTTTACGGTGTAATGGCCAAATATCGATCTTCATTGGCCGTCGTGGCTCTTGAACGATTTTACCCAGGTTTTCCATCCACTGATTCGGTATGCTTAAATTGTTTCGATGAGTTGCATTTCTGATAATATAAAAGGAATAGAAAGCAATGAGTCTCTGGTAGTCTGCATTTGAGACTGCCTTGCTTCGAATCGTTTTCATTTAATTTTGAAATAAATATGTTGATTTTTTTGGGTCAATTCTAAATATTAATGCCATCAGATTTAGAGCTTTCTTAAAAAAAAATAATAATAATCTTGGAAATAGAGGCATATGTTTGTGTTTGTTTAGTTTTTAAATTAAAATTATTTTGAAAAAAAAATTAATTACAAAATTTTTCAACCATGAAAACCTAAGACTAGTTGTACGTCCACACTGATGATATTTTATTCTATTTAATAACACACATAACATTGCCTGGCAAAATAAATATTTATCTGGATGTCTGCTAAAGAAATTTTAAAAATTTTAAAAAAGGATAAAAAAATATGTAGAAAGAACTCAATTCATTTTAGAAAAATATTAAAATTGATATGTTTTGAATTTATGGAACTTTAAATTAACAGTTTACGATTGATGAGTATCTTCAAAACAGAGGCTATTATCATATGAGAGGCTGACGAAGTTCGTGGCTCAACAGAATTGCATGGGAAGAAAATAAAACTGATATTTTAAAAACGTTTGCAACAAAAAAATTTATATTTTGTTCTTTAGACACTTAAAATTAAAAAAAATTAATAAATTAATTAAAAAACTGGCATAAATTTTCCCAAAATTGTTGGAGAACCAATAAACTCTGCATTTTGTATAATTAATAAAAGTAGCATCCACAAGAACAATAACAACAACAAAAAAAAAAAAAAAAAAAAAGAATTTCGATCTGAGATCCGTTGGTTGCTCGTAGTAAGTTTTAATATTAAATTTGTAAGAAAGTTATGTCATGTTTTTAAAGAAATTTCAATTTCTTATATTTAAGCTCATAAGTGAAATTAATTAATGAAATTGACTATTGACTCTATGGTCTTCCTTCATCTGTCAACAAGGTCATTTATAACGAATATATAAAAGATCCCATCTTTTGAAGCCAGAAATCTACCACTACCCTCTGAATGTCCTGAAAATTTCGAAATTTTTTTTTCTTTACGAAAATTTTGCATCGGTTGGAACAAATGGTTGTCAGATGGTGCCAGGTTAGATGAGTATGTTGGATGTGATAAAACTTCATAACCTTCCTGGAGTTTCTTCTTCCTTAAAGCCACGTAAGGCTGACATTGTCATGTTGGAAGACAACACTTTTTCGGTTACACAGTGTTTGACGAAGTTCACGTATTTTTTATTCGGTCGGGTTAGCTGATCACAGTATAGGTCTGCTGCGACAGTCTGATCTAATTGCAACAGTTCAATGTGGATAGGACTTTGACAATCACACCATATACAAAGCATTAGCCTTTTTCTTTTATGAAAATTGGCCTTCGCAAAGATTGGATAGGCTCATATTGCTATCGAGCAAGCAAAGAAGAAGCAATGAATATTCGATCTGCCATATTTTTTTCGCTTTATTCACGCAGAATACAATGATACCATTTATAGACAAAGCCAAGTTTGTTCAAGTGTTTTTTAATTGTTATTTGTGTAACGTTTAACTTATCCCCAATCTCCCTCGTAATCATTAGTGGTTCATTACCCACAAAAAACTTCATAATGTCATCATCAATCTCCTTTGTACTTTCGATGCGAGGTTCATCTTGAAGCTTCATGCCACCTAATCTGAATTTTTCAACCCATCTTTGGACCACATACACTTAACTTTTGATGGTCCAAAGATGAAACATTTATGATCTTCTATTGCATTATGACTAAGTTGAAACTCACAAAGTCAAATATTCTTGCTACAGCTCTAGAAGGGCCCTGATTTCCTGAGGGTCCTTTGAAACTTTCCCCCATTCCACACTAATAATTGCTTTTTGTTTTCAGTTAGTGATTCTGAGTCTTTTCGAGGCATATTCGACATAAATATTCCCATATAACTCTTGGTCTTCCTCTGGGTCACTCACAAAGCACGGAAAATTTTCTTAATCCATCATATAGCTCTATTTTTAAAAAAATAATGAATAAAACAGCTGTAATATTAAAAATTAAAACAAGGAAATATTAGTTTTCGATTAATACCAAAATTAAACGAATAAAAGAAATTCAATTGGAGCAACAGAAAAACTATACTATTACTTTCTTACCAACCTAAAAATACTCGAATTCATTCAGGTATTGATTTCTGCTGCACTTTCTGAAATACATATTTCAGACAAAAACATGAATTCAGCAAAACAAATAAATGAACATATGTACACATCAATTAATGACAACATATAAATATACCAAATAAAATAACATATGACAACAATTCTACACGTAATTGTTTATAGAAAATTTTTCAAAGAAATTTTCATTTTCTTCTATTACATCAGTTTAGTTTTATTTTAGGTTAGTCATAATTAAAATGAATTCTTCTTTTTTTGAAATGGACAAAAAATGAGATTTTGATATAATACAAATCAAAAATTGCGTCTTGCAACAGATTCATTTAGAATAAGTCTTGCAATAAAATTCTCTTTCCAAACAACAGATTCCTCAAACAGTATGAAATCATATATCAAGGATTTTGAACTGTTAAAAGAAAAAAAGTTTCATAAATAATTTTTTTAGATGACAGTAGTTATTAAAATAATATTTAAATAGTTCAGTTTAGTTTCTAAAACGAATAAATTCCGTAGATAGAGCAGTGCAATGTCAGCCAGACTGTTTGGCTGGACATCTGATTTTCTCCAATTCAACTAGTAAATGTGTCAATTGTTAAAAATCCTCCTGTAAGTCCTCCACACTTTTAGAAGATGACGTTGGCTTACAGAAGTGTTGTCGTAATTAAGATGCCAATGGCTTAAGGACAACTTTTCAGTGTTCTCTCTGTTTTCAAGGTCCTCTGTTAAACAAAAGTAGAACAATTATTTTTGCCTGCGACTGAGTCTGTTGAAGAATCCAGGAGAAGACTTAGCATCCCTCAATATGTTTACAGCTATCTCTGTTTTTAAGGTCCTCTGTTAAACAGAAGTTGCAATCTATTATTTTTACCTGCAACTGAGTCTGCTAAAGAATCCAGGAGAAGACTTAGTATTCCACAATATGTTTATAATTCTTCATATTATATCTCACTTAGAATTCTTTACATTTTGCACCTTTTTAAACAATTCCAATTCTATCGGTAAATGTGGAGCGGAAATTCTTGAATGGCCTCCACACTTTTAGAGGTGACGTTGGCTTACTGACGTGTTATTGTAATTAAGATGCCTATGGATTAAGGACAACTTTTCAGTGTTCTCTCTGTTTTCAAGGTCATCGTTAAACAGAAGTGCCAATCTATTATTTTTGCCAGCGACTGAGTTGGCTAAAGTATCCTGCATCCCTCCATATATTTATAATTCTTCATATTATCTCTGACTTAAAATTCCTTACATTTTGCACCTTTTTAAACTAATGAACCTGAAACAATTACGAGATAAATCGCCAAATCTGGATCTCTTTCCTCATACTTCATTCTTCATCCTCCCCTCTATCACCCTTTCCTTTTCTTCACATATTTCTACCCCCTTCTTCTTCTATTTTTTTCTTTCTTTCTTCCTTTCTTTTTTGTTATTATCCTTTTTCTCTTCCTTTTACTTTTGCAGGCCTTCTTCCCCCTAGACCTCAAGAGAGGGTTAAAGCCCCCTACAGGAAGCATAAAGTGGCCAAGTAAATGCAATTTTGGCCAAATTAATTTTATCGCAAACGCCCGACTTTATTCAAATTATACCCCAGTTTTCGGAACGCATAAATTAAGGGGTATTAGGCCTTCCCCTCTTTTTTTTCCGAGCGCTGCTTTCTTTTCTTCCCTGGAAGAAATATAAGGGGCAAAGAAAAAAATAAATAAATAAAATGAAACGAAGAATATGAAAGGATGGATAGAAAAAAAAATGAAGGAGGGAAAAAAAATTAAAAATACTAGCTGCTGCTGCTACAGCTTCTTCTTCCACGATAAATAAGTAACAAGCAACAAAAGGACGAGAAAAAAATTGTTGCCACTGGAAATAGCGGATAGCCGTGAAAAATGAGATGGAGGTTTAACGCCGGTGGACATTTTGTGTTTGAAAGCATTTGTCTTCATCAGGCTATTTTTCTACTGCCTCCGTTTTTAGTTTGTTTCGTGTTTATTTATGTACTTACTTTTCTTTTTTTTTCTTTTCATTCTTCCATTCGCATTTTTGAAACAGTATTTTGTAGTTTTGAGTCTGCCGGAGCAAAAATGCTCATTAGCCCCTTTCTGACCAAAATTTTATCTTTTCCTTTTCAGAAAATTTTTTTACGCATTTTTCTTTTCTTCTATATAGACGGAAGCATGGTAGTGTAAAGTTTGTGGTGTCTACAGAAATTTATAAAGAAGTACAGGCTGTTCGTTTTACACATTCACATTATGAACGGTATAATGTTTAACATTATAATAACCATTGTAAGACTATCCACAGCTACATAGAGTTCTCTACCTGACAGTTCTATTTCCTCACAGTTCTGCACAAATTCTACTTCCTCACAGTTCTGCACAAGTTCTAATCCTTCTCAATTCTCTCGAAGTTCTACATCATCTAATCTCTCAAAGTTCTGACCATTTTCTGTGAGAGGTGGATATTTTATATTAACAACCATTTCCTGAAGTCCCTACTAATAGATCTATGACTGTGATCATAGACTACACACATAGAGTTCTCTACTTGACAGTTTCATTTCCTTACAGTTCTGCACAAGTTCTACTTCTTCACAGTTCTAATCCTTCATAGTTCTTTCGAACTTCTGCGCCATTCTAATCTCTCAAAGTTCTGACCAAGTTCTGCCTCTTTTCCATTCGAGGGGGATCTTTTATAAATCAGCCATTTCTGGAAGTCCCATTTAATAGATCCTTAAAAATAGATCATAGACCATCCACGTCTAGATTTCCTTAGTAAATTTCTGTGAATTATATTTAATTGGAAACTGTAAAAGGACCATGTTTAGAGGACATCCTGGCGGCGCTATCCTGTGTCTAATTAGTCTTTCTGATGAAATCATACATAAGTGGGTTTTTTTCTATTCTATTTATTAGTATATCTGACAGTTACAGTTATGAATATCGGAAACGTGGATGATTTATTGCATATTGGTGGGTCTCAAATTCTTTTTATGTTGCGCACAGTTTACCAATGGATTATAAAGGAAGGGCATATAGTATATATGAAGTATGATAATTAACATAATAAAACCCATCGTAAGACTATCCACAGCTACATAGAGTTCTCTACCTGACAATTTCCCTTCCTCACAGTTCTGAACAAGTTCTAGTCATTCACGGTTCTCTCAGATTGCTGCACCATTCTAACCTTTCAAAAGTTTTGACCAAGTTCTGCATCTTTTTGTTCGAATGCATCTTTTATATATCTCGCATTTCCGGAAGTCCCATTTAAATATATGACGATGATCATAGACTACCCTCATCTAGATTACAGAGTAAATTTCACAGGGCCACTAAATTTAATTGAGAGTTGTAAAATGACCATGTTTAGAGGACATCCTGGTGACGCTATCCGATACCTAATTATTCATTCTATTCATTTTTTCAATTCGATTTGTTAGTATATCTGACAGTTACAGTTATGAATATTGGAAACGTGGATAATTTAGTGCATATTGGTTTGTCTGGAATTTTTTTTATATCATGGACAGCTCGCCGATGGACTATGAAGGAGGACATTGAAACTTTGAAAAAGACAAGAAAAAGAAGCTTTGACAATATGAAGTCAATAAAGAAAATATGATTTAACAATAACCTTAATTTTAGCCTAATTTGAAAATCTTTAATATGAACCTTCTTAAATTTTTTTGGAATAAAAATTTTGAATGCAATATGAAAAGTTTCTCTGTTGCGGAAAAGTGAAAACTGCTCGTAAATGATTTTAACAAGCTGATGTAAGATGCTACAAATGTAGCTTTGCCAATGTAATATTATCATACGTCTTAATATATTTCTTTTGAAATTAAAATATTTACAAAAGCATAAATAAAAGATTCGAAAACTTTCTTAATATATTTGCGAGTTTTTTGTTTTCTAAACTAAATAAAATAATTTTTTTTTTACTTTATTGATAATGGTTTTCAGTAGAAAATAAATCAACCAATTTTCATCAAAACGTTATGAAAATAATTTCGCTTTCTATTCAAAAATTTTTTATACGATCTAATTTGATTTCAGACATACTCAAATGTGTATTATATAAAGTGAAAATAATATTCAATTTTATATCTGATTTTGATAGAAATTTTTTTTTTCTATATTTATAAATAACTGCCTGTTTTTCTGTGTTTAATAGCCGAATCATTTCTGATTGCCAAGATTAAGTAAGTAAGTAAATGCAAGTCATGTAAGTAAATGTTTAAGATATGTTAGATATGTTAAATAGATAAATAATGATAAACATCCAATATAAATAATGCTTGCCAACTACTCCCCCTAGCACCCAAAACCTACAATGATTGTTGACTCTGACCATATATAATGAAGCAACTCCTCCACGTGGTTTAAAACGAGCATCCAAGACAGGATAGTAAAATATGCTTTTGTATTTTCATATTCATAATACATATTCTAATAAGTCTAATGAAAAATATGAAATAGTAAGAGCATTATTGTATTGAAAGAGTTGATTTCATGATTTATTTGGATTTTTTCTGTTTTAATTTGGAATTCTAAGCATTCTTAGACACGAATTTAAAATTTTAATAAATTCATTTACATATACTCTATTCAAAATATCCTTAAAATAAAGCATTTTATCCATATATATATTGCACATTTCAAAGCACATAATTATAAAGTAGTCGGCACTTTTTTCAGCTATTTTTCTCAATAACCCCAATTGAATGCTTTAGAATTAGGATGAAAACCAATTACAAACTAAACTGACTGGAAATAATCTAGTTTACATTTAAATAACATGAATAAAAAGCAACTGAGCATCAATGGCAAATTCAATAGGAATCTGTGACAAAAGAAAATGATATCTAAAACTGTTATTTTCTTGCAAACTTCTCAATGACTGCAATTGAATGCCTTAAAATTAGGAATTAGGATGCACGGTAGTTCCGAACTAAACTGACTAAAAATAATCTAATTTACATTTAAAAAACATGAATTAAAATCAACGTAAAATTCAATAGGAATGTGTGAGATAAGAAAATGATATCTGAAACTGCTATTTTCTTGAAAATTTTAAAGCTCCATATTTAAATTTAAAGTTATGAACTTCAAATTACATGCTTAAATGAATAAATACTTCATTACTAGTAAATTATCTATACATTCAATTCAAATCCCATGCTTAAATGTATAGTTACTTCATTAGTAGTAAATTATCTATTAATGTATAGATAATTTACTAGTAATTTAGATTAAATGATTTATCACTTCAGATTACATGCTTAAATGTATAGATACTTCATTACTAGTAAAGTATCTATACATTAACTTCCAATCACATGCTTAAATGCATAGTTACTTCATTACTAGTAAAATATCTATACATTAACTTATCACATGCTTAAGTGTATAGATACTTCATTACTAGCAAAGTATCTATACATTGATTTCAAATCACATGCTTAAATGTATAGATACTTCATTACTAGCAAAGTATCTATACATTGATTTCAAATCACATGCTTAAATGTATAGATACTTCATTACTAGCAAAGTATCTATACATTAACTTATCACATGCTTAAGTGTATAGATACTTCATTACTAGTAAAGTATCTATACATTAACTTATCACATGCTTAAGTGTATAGATACTTCATTACTAGCAAAGTATCTATAAATACATTGATTTCAAAAGTATCTACATTGATTTCAAATGTAAATGTATAGATACTTCATTACTAGCAAAGTATCTATACATTGATTTCAAATCACATGCTTAAATGTATAGATACTTCATTACTAGCAAAGTATCTATACATTGATTTCAAATCACATGCTTAAATGTATAGATACTTCATTACTAGCAAAGTATCTATACATTGATTTCAAATCACATGCTTAAATGTATAGATACTTCATTACTAGCAAAGTATCTATACTTTGTTTTCAAATACCATGCTCAAATCACATGTCATTTACCATAGTACAAATGACGACGATTTCTGTGTCATGTGCGTTAGTTAGTATACAATAGCTAAAATTTTGTGGTTGTAGTTAAACAGTGCAATTCTATTCCACGAATTTGAATAAAATCCATTAACTCTCACAAATCAACACTTCAAGATTAACATGTTTTTATTATTATTATTACACAGTTAAAACCAAAACATTTTTACTCCAACTCATAAACACCATCTCCAAGTGCTTCTTAATTTTTACTTGATGCATTTCTATCCTAACCACACCAGCATGGTATGTGTTAATTCAGTGAAACATAGACCGACAACAAGGCCAGAAGAAGACTGAGCTGTTCCCATCCAGTTTCTTAATTAAAACAAATGGTTTCAGTGTAGAAAAAGGAAAGGAACTTTTTTTTTTCCCACGTCATTCTTCGTATGTAGAAGACACGAGACGATTTTTCACAATGCAGTTATTGTCGGCTATTGTATTAAGATGGTACAATGCAACACGGTGAAGGCTTAAAAAAAAAAGAAAAAGGAAAAAAGTAGAAAAGTTTACGCTCGCAACAATTATTCTTCATTTCTCTCTTACCTATTCCTCTGAGATTTTATTTATCTTTGAATTCTATTCGATTTTCTTTTTAGTTGAGGCAAGTAAATGCTTTATTTTGGGGAAGTTGGTTCTTGGTCTGTATGTAAAGTCCTAGGTTTGTGAAACTGTAGAAATTAATTAATAAAATGATTATGAAGTTTAATAGTTAACTAACAAGTTATATTCAATTACCTCAAAGAGATTTTGATTGTTACAAAAATCATAAATTATGATTGCTGTCCTTGTTTTTCTTCTATTTCTTTTTCAGGTTGAGGCATAAATTCAATGAGTTTGGACAATTTTTTCAATTCCTTCTATTAGCTCACAGTCTTCCTATATATATCTTGTTCAAATTTTCAATCGTTCATAAAATACTTTTTATTCCTCCACTCAAGTTCAAATACATTTTTTTGAACTTGTAGCGGATGGCACTTAATGTTAATACGGTTTTTTCAAATATTAATTCAGTAATTAAATTTAATTAATTAATTTTAGTTTTTTTTAGATTTAAGTTGCATATATCTACCAATAGATGGCACCAGATAAACTTGAAAAAATGAATGAAAATTATTTATTAAGGACTTTTTGCAATGTGGTGAAAAAAAAGTAGAAATTGACTTTAATTTTTTTATATATATATTACTTGTTTAATATCACTTCAGTTGGATAAAAGTTATAGATTATAGCATTGTTGAAATGGGAAGTAATACCACAATATTCAAGGATTATTATCCTACATTTGTATGGAAATATCTTGGAAGATTCAAGAACTCAGACTGGTCTAACTGATTGTCCAGGAAAGTTGCTCTGTCATAATCTTCAGTAGCACTTTTCCCACGAGAAGAGATATAGCATTCCTGTTTCCAGAGGAAAGGGATGTATATTCTTCAAAAAGTGCATAATAACAACCTATCACTCAAATCTGACAACAGATAAGCAGTGTCGTGGATATTTATACTGCATGAAATTAGTGTTTTGTTATAATGAGAACAACCTGTCACTCAAATCTGATAGCAGATAAGCAGTGTCATGGATAATGAGACATTATGAAATTAGAGATTGTCGGTTCAAACTTCATAAGTTGAAACGATTACAGATGGGATCTGGACTACGTCATGAGTTTCTGCATCGTGATTGGTGATAGACCATGGGTGGAGAAAGTATCCACTCCAATGACAAGTGAGGGAATCTGATCCTTGGAGCTAACCCCGGACCTTGAAGCTCTTGGCGAATTTTCTTGAAGGGCGGTTTTTGGAAAAGAAGAGGAAGAGAGTATTCTGCGACAAGAAGTATTGTTTATCGCTTTTTCTGTAAAATGACTGAACAGGCTGGAGATTCCGCCTGTTTACAAAGTGAGTCTCTTGAGGTTTTGATAATTAAGGTCTGCCGCAGACCGGGTGCATTAGATTCGTCGTAGACTTGAGAACTCTGAAAAACACCGACCTTGGAGTGAACTGCACTTGTGAATCAAATTATTATCTTTAATTTTCATTTCTTTTGAAATAATAATTTGTAATAATCTAGAGTTCTGTAAATAATAATAATAATTTGTAATAACCTAGAGTTCTGTAAATAATAATAATAATAATAATAATAATAATTTGTAGTAACCGAGAGTTCTGTAAATAATAATAATAATAATTTGTAATAAATAAAGCATATATATAAGGCTTGTAAATAAAAGTTAAAGTGTTTCCCTGAACCTGAAAGTGGCTCTTTTCTTGAAACGGTTATAGGTCTAGTACAGACCGAGACGTTACACTTCCCAGAGAGTACTCTTTTCGAAATAGGTGATTATTATAATTACGCTGTAAAAAACCAGCCCTATGCCCAACGCTCTACATACATATTAGACCGGGACCTACGGTTAAAAGTGGATTCCAAACCACTGCAAACATCCATGTCACCGCCAGGATTCGAATCTGAAACTTGTGGCACCCAGTGCCAGAGCGCTGGTCATATGTATAAAAATATTTAACATATAGTTTTTGAATTTTATTATTTCTAAGAAATTATTATTTCATAAATTTCAGAAATAATTTAGTTATTTTACTTTAATAAAATATTATTGTTAAATTTTTTATTGTTTAAAATGTTTTTAAATTACTGACATTTACCATAAGAAAAACCTTGCTTATAAAGTAAAAGCAATTTTAAAAAAATGTCAACAACTTAGTTTTAAACAATTAAAGTATTTAATTACTATTACTTTGTTGTATGTCTTTTGTAAGTTCATGGTATGGTATGGTGCATTAGAGGATTAATTAACTTTTCTAAAAGACGAAAAATAATATAATTATTAAATATCGTTTAAAAAATTAGATTTTAAACGATATAATTATAAAATATTGTTCAAAAAATTAGATTTTAAGCAATATAATAATTAAATATGGTTTAAAAATTATATTTTATTCACATTAATAATGTTAAACGCATCTAACTGTTTACTATATAAAAACCAGAATATCCTCCTCATAAATTTTCAATTTTGTATTTGAAATTTAAATCGAACATTTAAAGGTTCTTTAAATTCCGTGCAATCTTTTTTTTTTTTTTTTTTTTTTTTTTTAATTTGATGATATTTGAAATGTATATGTTAGAGTGTATGAATTTTATAATTAATAAACTCTAATTATAAAATTCATACACTCTTAACATTTTAATAAAGATGCATACTAAAATATGTAATAAAACTTATCAATAAGTAAAATTGTCTGGAAATTTGACTTTCACTTCATAAAAGTGCTTAAAAAATAAAATTAAAATCTAATTAAAAATATTTACACAAATTTTATAATTAAGTATTTTTTAAGCTCAAAAACTAGAGAAAACTCAAATTATTAAAACATATGTAGCATTTAAAAACTTGATAATTTATTTCAAAAAGTTAATTAATTAATTTTTTTTTTAAATATGGTTTTATATAACAGAATGTACAAAATTTTATAATAATAAAAGAAAATAATAGAAGATAATAATAATAATAATCAGAATAATAATAGAAGACAAAAATAAAAATAAATTTAATTTCACATCCCCTTAAATTACAATAATTTTTAAATCTCTTTTTAAATAGCCATAATTAAAAAACTACATTATAAAAAATTATTTTTCTATAATTCAATGTTAAAATTTAAAAAACTGACAAAACGCAAACTTTACAAAATATTTAACTTCAATTCAATTATAAAATGTTTACATATATTTAATTAGAAAGTATTTAACGTATTAAATGATAAAATTCAAAAAATAGATTGAATTGAATTGACAAATTATTCCAAATCAGAGTAAAACAAATATTAACTACAATTACATTAAGTTATAGACAGGCTCTAATACACTAACTTAAAATATTAACTATAACAACAACAAAAATCTTTAAAAGTCAATTACGTTAACTTTCGAATTATTATTTTAAATATGCTATAACAACTATATTAACTTAAAAATTAGTATGTTAATGTATATACAAACGTATAACTTAACTCAATAACATTAACAACAAAAAATTCTTTTAAAATCAAAATTAGCATAATATATAAATGTGAACTACACTTACTTTAACTTATATACAAACTCATATACATTAACTTAAAATATTAACTATGACAACAACAACAACAAAAAAAAAAAAAAAAAACTTTAAAAATCAATTACGTTTAACTTTTGAATAATTACTTTAAATTTTAAACAATTTCGTTAAACAACTACGCTGTTATCAAAAACTATTATGTTAACTTATATACAAACGTACAACCTATTTATTTACAGACTCATATACGTTAACTTAAAATATTCATTACAACAACAAAAATCTATACAAATCAATTACATTAACTTTTGAATAATTACTTTTATGAAATAATTTCGTTAAACAACTACGCTAATTTTAAAACTATTATGTTAATTTATATACGAACGTATAATTTATATACAAGCGTATAAACAAAATTAGCATAATATATAAATATCAACTACACTTACTCAAACTTATATACAGACTCATATACATTAACTTAAAATATTAATGATAACAACAACAACAAAACAAAAAAAAAACCTTTAAAAATCAATTTCATTTACTTTTGAATAATTACTTTAAATTATAAACAATTTCGTTAGACAACTCAGTTAACTCAAAAACAATTATGCTAACTTATATAAAACGTATACTTTATTTAACTTAACTTAAAACATTAATTTCAACAAAAAATTCTTTTAAAATCAAAATTAGCATAATATGTAAATATTGACTTCATACGACTCTTAATCAAAACTACCAAATTTTTCAGATGATAGATTTAACGACTTTTTACTTGAGCAACCTAACCGGATTAAACCGGTCCAGACACCCCCATTTTTTCCGTCTAAATGCTTCTTCGGATGCCAAGTAAATTTGCATCGTGTGCCCAGCCATAAAAATTCTGCTGGGCCACATGGACTGCATACTTCGCCATATAGTAGCAGTCCCCCATACCATAAAATGGTCTCCTATATAAACATTTGCGCGCCTAATCCCGAATTGAGATGAGGGTTGTCGAAGCGGTACCGAATGCTCACCTATCAGTATCAGAGCGTTTTCTGGTTCGTTGGGTTCAGGTTCAGTGGAGGGTGAACCGGAAGGGTGGGCAATTATGAGGAGTGTCACTTTGAGATATGTCAGCTCCTTTACTCCAGAGAAATGCCTGTAATGAAGCAATGAGATTAACAAATGCCCGTGCGTTGCCCACCTCACTTTGACAAGTGCACATATGGCGTATTTTGGGATGCATTTAGTATAGAATCTCAATGCTATTAGATTTTAATTTTTTTTTTTGTAACTTTTGTAAACTTTTACAAAATTTACAATAAATATGAGGCGTATTAATTCTGTAAATTTTGAAACATATAATCCTACAAATTTAATATGAGGTGTATTAATTCTGTAAATTTCACAAATTTAATGTGAGGCATGTTAATTCGACAAATTTCCAAATATGGAATTCCATACATTTATTGTGAGGCGTGTTAATTCGGCAAATTTTTAAATATGGAATTCTACAAATTTAATATGAGGCTTATTAATTCTGTAAATTTCCAAGTATAAAATTCCACAAATATAATATGAGGCGTATTAATTCTGTAAATTTCCAAATATGGAATTCCACAAATTTAATATGAGGCGTATTAATTCGGTAAATTTCCAAATATGGAATTCTACAAATTTAATGTGAGACGTATTAATTCTGTAAATTTCCAAATATGGAATTCCACAAATTTAATATGAGGCGTATTAATTCTGTAAATTTCCAAATATGGAATTCCACAAATTTAATCTGAGGCGTGTTAATTCTGTAAATTTCCAAATATGGAATTCCACAAATTTAATATGAGGCGTATTAATTCGGTAAATTTCCAAATATGGAATTCCACATATTTAATGTGAGACATATTTTCTGTAAATTTCCAAATATGGAATTCCACAAATTTAATATGAGGCGTATTAATTCGGTAAATTTCCAAATATGGAATTCCACATATTTAATGTGAGACATATTTTCTGTAAATTTCCAAATATGGAATTCCGCAAATTTAATATGAGGCGTATTAGTTCTGTAAATTTCTAAATATGGAAAATCTTATGTCCAATCGCTTACAAACCAATCACCAACCTCACAATAAATCTTCAAGAAAATAAATTTCAAAACTCGAATAAAAATTGCGAAAAATAAAAAAAGCGATTAGTCGGCTTTTATCCGCAAAATAACAGGAGGAAGTAAAGATGCATATCACTTAACACATTGCGCATAACTATAAGATGCATTCACTCAACAAATGCATTCACTCAACAGATGCATGTCACTTAATACATCACTCGAGGTGTTCCATTAAGTTCAACATTAACACAAGACGTTTCGTATGAAAATATGAAAGACCTTAATATGAAATGTTTAATTAATTTCAACTAGTATAAGGTGTTTCATTAACTTCAGATTCAACATGAAGTGCTACATTAACTTCAACTTTAAAACGAAGTGTTGTATTAAGACCAATTTTTAATCATCCACTCCATATTTCACCCATACAAATTCATCGACTACATCATAACCACCCATTCACAATACTTTCATACAAGATCCCTTAAAACTAGTAGATCGGAAGGAAAAAAAAAAGGAATACAAAAAAGCCAAAAATCGAACATCCCGTTTTTCTGTCTGCGAAATAAGCAGCCGAGGGGAAGACACCCATCACCCGACAAACGGCATGGAAAACCAGGCCGGACTGGTGGTGTGCATTCGCGTCAGTGCACCTTTAGGTTTCGGTTTGACTTCTGTTCAGGCGTCGATAAATGCCAAATAGCAGGGAGATCGTGTTGGGACACTTCGTAAGGGGGAGGTGGTCCCCGAGGGGTTTGACAGAAGGGAGCGACGATTCTGTCAATTGTTCAGAATTCGTCGAGGTGTGGGGATGGGCATTGTAGTGGAAATGGTAATGTTCAATTTATGGACAGCAGTGGCGATGTTGTGAATGTACAGTTTTTTTTTATTGTTCGTTTGAAATGAACTTAAATACAAGAAATAAATTTATGTTCTAAGCTAGTTCTTACTAGTTAAATGACTGAAATTTTCATATTTTTCGTTTCGTTTATTATTATCTGAACAAATTATCCCGATGATACTTGTATCTCATATTTGTATCCATTCAAAACATTACGCTTTAAATCGTGCTAGAGGCTCGCCTCTGTTTCAAAATAATGGCTGCCTGATGGCCAATTGGCTATGGCTTTTGGTGCTTCAGGTTAGAATCCTGGCGTTGGCATGGATGTTCGTTAGTGGTTGGGAATCCACGTTAAAATGTAGGTCAAGGTCTAATTAGCCTAAAGTATGCACAAAATGACCGTAGAACGACCAACCAGACCAAATAAAAATAATGACTTTACTTGAATGTTTTGATTTCTGACCAGATAATTCTGTGAATGATTATGAATAAATTTTTAAATCACTCTTCATGCCACATACATATTATAGCTGGAATAAATACAAAAGTCAATAATACACAAAGACATTTTGTTCATTTATTCCTTGTTAGTTAAAATTTATTGTATGATTTCCATCTTCGTATAGCAGATGATATGTGTATGCAGATATGTATGCAGATGTATAGCAGATTCTTCAGATTCTTCAATGGCGCAACAGCTCCATGGTAGGAGTATAGCAGATTGCTCTGATTATAATGTACAATATTACCTTCAAATTTTATGAAACTTTTTTAATTTTTCGCCATATTTCTTCATTCGAAACGCCAGTTTTCTTTTTTTATAAGATACAAATTGCATTACTTAGATTAAAGATAATAAGCACAAAACTTTTTGTAAAATATTTTTTTTAAAAATATTTAATTATAATAGATGCTTTATTAATTTATTAAATCATCAATGGATTTATCATTTATTACAATTAGTAATAAAAATAGTCTAGACACTGATTATTAATAATCTGAGCTCTAGATCCTATTGATCTCATATTATTACATGATGTCTCATTCCTTATTATTATTAATTTCTAATCTATAGCTAGAAGTGCTGATGAGTTCGATTTATTATGAATAATGCTTTTGTATCCTGAAAATATAATCTATTGCAATGCTAAAAAGTTACCAATTTGTCAGAATTTTGTAAAGAAAGCATTTCTTTGTGGCAAGTATGGATAAATTTTTATAAAACTATACTAGTATATTTTTATGCAACAGAGATCGAGTTACTAGCTACATTACCTAAAGTTAGAATTTCTCATTACCTTGCTATTAGTTTATTCTATAAAATGTGTAAAGCGTATCCTATGTAAAAAATCGTTATTTAAGTTACGTGTGTCTCAGGAACATTAAAAAATATGATTTGAAATTTTTGTACATGTTACATATTTTTAAATAACTTTCATAAAGCACGTCTACAAAACACTTTTTTTTGTTGTTGTTTGTTATCCCACTTCGACAGCAACGAGAGCTTCGAGAGTCTCCCGGTCGACAGCAACTTCTATGCCAAGTCCATGAACCCATGTATTCTGAAACAATGAAGAATTCTTCCAGGATTTCAGCACAACTGGCTTTTCTGGTGCGAATCAAGATATGAGCAGAAGTTGCTTGAGACAAACTACATTTCGGGCAAAGGGGCATCTTAAACCATAAGGCCTGACAGCACGTGTGGGTTCAGGTTAGAATAGCCTCACTGTAGCCCATGTATGTCGTAAAGGGTGACTAAAATGGGTACCCAGTACGCTATGGAATAAGCGAGTGGGGTAAAGTCAGACTTCTCCCTTTGGATATCCCATGTCTTTATGCCACAAGGTCAAGGACAAAAGAAGCTGCATTTTTTTACCCTTTTGTTAAATATCAATGCTGAAATATATGCAATACCGATTGTAAAGGATCAAGATGTCTGTTAGATTAATGAGAATACAAAAAACTCCACAAACTTTGTCGTTCAAATGATAAAACAAAATCATATCACTAATTGTATTTAATATTTTAATTTTCAAGTGGTTTAAAATATTGAGGAATATTCAAAGTTTGCATCAATTTATTTTCATGACAAACTCTATTGTGAAAAAATTTGTGTACTTCAGTATGTCTTCTATTAACTAATTAATCAACGACATTTTATTTAGGGTTTCATTAATTTTATTGACAGATTTTACGATTCTCAAATGTTTAGTTTTATTCTATAAACTTAGAATGATCTGAATATTTTTCTTATAACTGAATATGTATAAATGGATTTTTTTCAAATTGAAATGTATTCAAACTCTCCCTCGATAATTCATAAAAAAAGAATGAATAAGCAAGACATAAAAATAAAAAAACAACCCAGGAGGTTGGAGGCACTTTCTTTTTGACGAATACTTTTTCTACCATTTGCCGATATCTGACTAGCAGAAATAAGCACAAAATTCATTTCGCAAACCAAATCATGCGACAAACAACTCTACTCGGAGAGCAAGCACTACGAGAAGAACTTTTATTATTTAAGAACAAAAGAATAGAAAAAAACTAAAGCCGGCGGCCGCTTTACCCCTCGGAATCCACTTGCATTCTAAAACGCGAGATAAAAACCATTCACGTGGAACGTTTTAGTTCCATTTTATTCTTCGGAAACGAATGAGGCACAGTGAGAAAGAAAAGAAAGAAAAAAAAAAGTTCGAAGGATGGATAAAATCGTCTGCGCAGGAAGAAAAAGGGAAAGGTCTCCTCCCAACTCCATCCTCCCTTTTTAATTTGGGAGGATTTAGAAGGCTAGGGGGAGGTGGAGTTTGCAAAGTTAAAACAGAAAAGCTCTTCCAAGAGACTTATACTTTTAGGTTTTCTGAAGAAAGTGATAAACCTCATCCTCAGACAATATGAATTGCTGGAAGACTCGCCTATGATAACAGCAGTTCATTATTCTCTCTCTCTTTCTTTTTTCTTGAAGTCGAAATTTTTTTTAAAATTTTGGCCACTGCATAAAAACCTTCACACAACAACACAACAAAATAAAGTTTAATAACTTTTTTACGGCCTTCATTTACATTAGTATTCTAAAGATAGTTTGGCTTATTATATTTATTATCTTATACCATTCATAATTATTATTTTCCAAATGATAATCCTTCTGTTATTTGAAACTGTTTCCTAGAATTTAAATGGAAATAATTACAATTATCTTTAAAATTTTAATAGAGTACTTCAGTATACTACTGAGAGCTACCCTCAAAAACCCAACTACTACTCAAGAGACTTATACTTCAGTAAAAGTCTCTTGTCCATTCACTTCTTGATTCTGAAGAGACTAACTAGGGAGTAGTACATGAAAATTTATATGTAGTGTTAATTTATGTTGTGTATTTGTAATTTATAATATTAGTATGTAATTTATAATATGTGTAATTTATAATATGTGTAATTTTTAATATTTTAATGTATGTCCAATTTATGTTATTTTCTTGAATTTAATTCAAGACTGATTGTGTTTCTAAAAAATCCTAATCATTTGTCCTTAAAAATCCTTTTATATACCTTATCCATCCATTTATTCTTTTAGTGTTATATATATATATATATATATATCTTAAAAGACAATTACACAATTATAGTGTTTAATCTACTATGTATTAAAGTTCGTAAATCAAGTATGGGTAACATAATACAATTTATTTTATCTAAAAGAAAAACATGCAGTAGTTCTAAATCTATATCTCTCTCTCTATATATACGGTACAGCTGATTTTCCCATCTGGAGCATCTACAATCTTTTTGTTGTACCGATACATTGAAATGTCAATGAAACTGTAATATAAAATAAAAACAAAGCAAAACGTTATTGAAAAAAATGTACTGAATATAGAAAAGGTATGTAAATTAAACTCCATATTAGCTGGTCATAATTAAGTTGAAAAAAACCTCCATCTGATTCCGAAAAGAAATCTATATCGGATAACTTAAAGAATAAAGAACTTCATACACTCTTTGGAGAGAACATTATGTTTTTGACACATCAAATAAAATATTTGTAAATTCATTTAATAAATGATACTGATGTGATTTTAGTTAATGAAATACCTTAAGAATGGGAAAAGAATTTTAATTTTCTTATACAGTACTAAAGTATACTGTTGCTGCCGTATCCCTTGATGAGTACAAGAAAATCAAATATCGTGGTACTCCCGAATAATATTGGCTATGTTGATTGCCAGCTTGGAGAATAAATCCTCTTCCGAGGGAGGGTCCAGACAATGTATGGCGGCTTCAATAGCTAGGCAATCAAAGGCATGATGAGGAGTAAGCTCGACATCATGACAGTTGCCATATTTTTGGTATTTTTTTAACGCCATCAGTAGAAATTTTCATATTTTAGTGGTACTTCATCCTTAATCTTGTGAGAGTAGTAGCTGTTCATCTGTCGGCATTTAATTTTGCAATTTGTATCTAGTTTTAATCTGAGAAGTAATCATAAGTTTAGATTTTGCCAAGGCATTTGCATCTGCAAGGGAAGTAGGAGTTGCAGTCTGATACAGACTTCTGGCATTCTTTGCCAAAGAATCTGCAGTTTCATTCAATTCCAAATCGACATGAGCAGGGATCCACTTTCTTTGCAAGCAGTGGATTTGTTCTAAAAGATTTTTAAAACTTGGAATTAGAGTTTTAAATAAATGTCTCTTTTACTTCTGAAAATTACAAACTATTTTTTTGAAAAACCAAGTTAAAGCAATATCAAATTGTTTAGTGCGATTTAGCCAAATCCGGCCCTCGTGTTATTAAAAAACGCCAAATCAGAAAAACAATGTAAAAGAAAAAAATAAATCTTAAACCTTCAAGGCGTTTCAAAGAAATGACAAATTATATATTCACGATATCATAGAAATTTCAGAGAAAACAGAAAGGATTCTCCAAGAACCGCATAGCTCTCAAGGTATTAAAAATTTTGCTTGGTGTTTCTGCACATGGCACATCAAAAGGTGTCATAGTATTGGATCAGTGCAAATGACATTTTTGAAAGTATGTCGTCCCTCGAACAGAAATACTATGCAATATTTTTTTTATCTTAGGAGCTAAAGTTAGTTTCCGGTATTATGCCATCCGTCTCATGAATAGATTCAACCCTTCTTTTTTTTTTTTTTTTTTTTTTTTTTTTTTTAATTATATTTATTAAAATATGTTTATTCTTGATGCAATGCATAGCACTTAACTTTTTTCTTTGAAAGTTAACTTTTTTTTTTAATTAAAAATGATTCAGTTTCTCTGCATATACTATATATCTGTGTATCGGTTTGTGGCAAGCTCTGAGGTTACTGCAAAGTATAATTCAAGTCAAAGTAGATTTAGCCGATAGGTGAAGAATCAGTTTTTACTTTATTTAGTTAACATGGAGTTTAAGAAACTTAAAGGGTTGGGATTCAGCCACAGATATAAAATGGGATAGAAATCAAAGTACTACGTCTGGATGGCTGTGAAGTTATAACTCCCTAAAATAAATCATTATATATATATATACAAATAGATGAATTTATGATGATATTGGGTGGTTTTATTAACATCTCATGGAGCCCCTCTCTCTAAATATAATTAATTGTTAGTTTAGTGGAGTTTATCATCATAGAGTTACCATATATTGAGACTTGAAATTTGTATATACAAATTCTACTCTTGTTGTTATGCAAAAATTAACATTCTTGTCGATAAATTCTGTTGTAGAAAAATTATGTTGTTAAAATTTGGAATATGGTCATTATAATTATTTTTTCCATGATTCCTAAAGAGTTAAATATACACAAAATTTATTTTTGTAATGAATTCCTTTGAAGAGAAATTATCTTTAGAAAAATTCATTTACTTTTCTTTAACTAATTCAAGTTTATTTTAATTTGCTAATTACATAATTCTTTTTCTACACTTTTCCAATTAATATTTTCTCCCCGTAAAAAGTTGTTTAATATTTAGATCTTTTTCAATTCCTACTATTAGCTCACACTCTCCCTATATATATCTTGTTCAAATTTTCAATCGTTCATAAAATACTTTTTATTCATCCACACAAGTTCAAATGCATTTTTTTGAAACTGGTAGTGGATTGCACTGACACTGGATGTTAATACAGTTTTTTCAAATATTAATTCATTCATTAAATTTAATTAATTAATTTTAGTTTTTTTTTAGATTTAAGTTGTTTATATCTACCAATAGATGGCGCCGTATAAACTTTAAAAAATGAATGAAAATTATTTATAAAGGACTTTTCACAATATAGTGAAAAAAAAAAGTAGGAATTGACTTTAAATTTTATATATATATATATTTGTTTTTGTTTTATTCGGACATTGCAAATTCTACAACAGTAGTTTTTATATTCAAGACGATTATTAAATATTTATTATTAAATTGAAAGTTTTTTTAAATGCACGTAATTAAAAACAATGCAGGCAGAAGTTTTCATATACAGTTATATTTTTGGACTGTTTCCGATATCTATTAGTTAAGTATTTTACATTTATTCTATATTATCACATGGTTATTTTATATTTAATTTACATTTTTAATAATGTCAAACTAGAGAAACTGGAATATATATAGTTGTGCAGTTTACTTTTATTAATAGAAGAAATAAATTTTAGTAAAATAAAACCTCCAGAAGGTACTTTAGAAATGAGAATTATCGCTTAACATTTTGAACATAAAAAGCTGTGATTACTTTTCATTACCTAATTCAAGTTTCATCATTTCATTACTAAATTCCTAAGGTTGAAATTTCCAAATTTGAAATGAAATGTAACTTATTTGAGTGAATTAAAAATTCATGACACTTAATGGTTCATTGATAATCTAATACGTATAAGTACATATTAGAAATAAAAAATTCCTGTAATATTCATTTGCTTAAAAATGACCAGACCAATGAAATAAATTTTTTTTCTGAAAATTAGTACAAAAACAGTTTTATATGCAGTATTTTCATGTTATCAATTATCCAGAAATTGTAAGAAACAAATCTTTTATATTTTCAATAACTTTATCGAACTTATTAATTCAAAATTCCAATATTCTCGCAATTTTTATTAGAACATATAATTTTACCTAAAAGATCATTTAAATTTTAAAATAAACCTACAAAAAATTTAATTTTATAATTTTTCATTATTAGAGAATGTGATATGTAAAATGATTTGTATATCTGAGTAAAATATAAAAATAATTCCATTATAAATTCAATACATGTTCTAAAAATTTATATAATTAGTAAATTTGTTTCTTTTTTCCTGCTTAAAATAATTAACTTACATATTTAAAATTAACGTCATTTTTACTTTTATGTATTTATAATAATTTTGACTTCTAAAAAACAATTTAAAAAGCAACACTTTTAACTATGAAATATTTCTAATAATTTATTAACTACAGCATATTAAGAACAATATTAATGAACTTCTTAATGCCTTATTAATTTAACAACATTTTAAATAGCAATCAACATTAATTTTTCCCATTCGAAAATTTTTTAAATAATTTAGTTAATTAACTAAAATTTTTTACGCAGTTTAATTTTTAGAGATAAGACGATTGATACACTATCCTATCAATGTTATGTTTTAATGTTATGCTATTTAATGTTATGTTTTCAAAATAATTTTTTTTTAATTTCAAATTTCTTGGTCTATCTTGTCTTTATAAGTGATTTCATTTTAATTAATTGTGTTTGTATTTTTATTTGTTTAATTCTAAAAATTAGATATAATATTTGTATGAAAATTAATATTTCTTTTTATATTTTCAACTAGTATAAATATTATATATCTATTTTTTATATTATTGACATATTAAACGAAATTTTTTCAATAACTATCATACATCAACATGAAGGTATTTGGTATGAGGTACGTGATGTCATCATAATGCTTACGAGACAGTAAAAAAAAAAAAAAAAAAAATCCATTGCCAGATTTACATAAAATAATAATATAAAATTCTAGTACTTTTAATAACAAAAAAAAAAAAAAAAAATAAATAAATAAATATTTGAAAAATAAAAATTAATCTTTGGCATGATTTCAATTACTACAGAAATGAAGATTACTAAAAAAGTGATGAAAATTCAAAATAAAATATAAAAGAAATCTTCTAAACAAGTAATATAAAAAGAATTTTTAAGTCAGTTCCTACTTTCTTTTCACTATATTGCAGAAAAGTCGTTTACAAATGAAGTTGAAATTTTCCTCTTACATCTGGCGCCATCTATTATTAGATGCATGCAACTTAAATCTAAAAAAAACTAAAATTAATTAATTAAACTTAATTACTGAATTAATATTTGAAAAAACTGTATTAACATCCAGTGTCATCCCCTACAAGTTCAAAAAAATGCATTTGAGCTTGAATGGATGAATAAAAAGCACTTTATTAATGATTGAAAATTTGAACAAGATATATACAGGGAGAGTGTGAGCTAATAGAAAGAATTGAAAAAAGAAGTGCTCTTTTATGTAATTTTTATTTGTTTAAATTATTAAAGTAAGTAAACTTAGTTAAAATATTTATATAAAATATTAATATTTCTTTTTATATTTGCAGTATTATAAATATTACATATCTATTGTTTATATTATTGACATATATTAAAAGAAAAACTTTCGAAAACTATCATGCGTGAACTTATCGTTTTGGTATGAAGTATGTGACGTCATCAAAATGCTTATGAGACAGTAAAAGAGATTCATTGCCAGATTTGTATAAAATAATATTACGAAATTCTAATACCTGTAATAACAAAAAAAAAAAATTTTAAATTATAAAAATATTTTATTATATTAATTTATTTTATATTAATATTTATAGATATTAATTTTAAAAAAAATGATGATAATTCAAAATAAAATATTTACTTTTATATCATAAAAAAGAAATATTATTTTGTAAAGAAAATAAATATTTTGTCAAAATATATCTAAAAAATAACTCATTTAATTTTCATAAATAATTAAATTAAAGCAATCGAATATTTTATGAATTCCATTAAATGGCAATTTTAGATTCATACATTTTGACCAAAATAGTATTTTAATACTTATTTTAATTAGAAAAAACAATTTTAAATCCAACCATTTGTTCAAAATTTATGAAATAATATTCTTGAATCATTCATGTAAAGACAAACTCACAAAACAGGAGACATTAAATTCTAAACGAATGCTTTTATTATTTTATACACACAGGAAATTTTATAAGAACGATACATAGCTGTAGAGCTCACTCTGTTTTCATACAGAAGAAAATCTTTGGCATAGTAAATAAAAGTCGTATATACATGAGAAACTTTTCAAATAAAATAAATATGATATGTGCTATAAACATAATACTATAAAATATGAATCTGTGGTATATTATCACTTATATTTATTATTACTTTATATTTTAATGCTGGACACATTTTTTTTTGAATAATTTATTTTTGTTCGTAGATCATTTTGAATTTTAAATACTATCTATTTAACAATAAGGTTTGAAAATATTCTAAATAAATACACTAATTTTTCTAAAAAAAATTCTTTATGTTTTTTTCAAAATAATTTTATTTATACATTTAAACTATAGCATTAATTATATTTTTAAATAAAGTATACATTTTATTTTATTGCATCATTATTAAGCCTATTTATGCTGGTAATTCGTTGGGAAAATGAATTCTTACATAATTCCAAATACAAACAATTTTAGTTAAAAGTATTAGAAGTATTTATTTATATATTAATTTATTTAAAGTTTTGAAATTAATGTTATCATTTTTTTTTGTAAAATAAATTAGAACAATTTTAACAAGACCATCATACTTATGAAGATTTTGCTTAGAATTGATTGCGTTGACATAAATAAAAAAAGATACCTATATCTAATTATAATGTTAATATTTTGTTTTTCAAAAGTGTATTTATACCTTTTTAAAAATTGCTCATATTTTAAATCAAATAACTTTACATTTTTGCTATTTTTGTAAGATTTTGCGTATCATTGGTCGCGTTGCCATAAATAAAAAAAGAAGATACTTATATCTAATTATAATCATAATAATTTTTTTTCTCCAAAAATTGTATTTAAAAACTGCTTATATATTAAAGGAAATAACTTTAAATTATTTCTATTTTTGTTATGCAATTATTATCTTATATTAAATTAAAATTATTTTATTTTTTTAAATCCTACATTGCACGTGTTGACTAGATTAAAAAAAAAAAAAAAAAATTAAAGATGATTCATATGAATCAATGACTAATATGAATCAATACAGATTCATATATTGCACGATATAAAAACTTTAACCATTCAAGTTGTTAAGACAGTTTTGACAGTGTTTTCATAAGACAGCCATTTAATTGAATGGAACGAATTAATGTAGAATAAAATTCTTGGGATTTTACAGCACATTGAAATTCTAACAATTTACCTTCAGTGCAAATAGATGGATACAGAAAAATTTTCAGGTATAAGAATAAAGTGCTGAAAATAAAAATAAAATAAAATAAAAAATAAAATTAGAATAAAAACCTACATTTAACATTCCAATGTTCAAAAACAACACTGCAAAAATATTTACACACATAAATAATAGTCGTAAAATATCAGTCCTTAAAGTGATTGTTGTTAAATAGAACTTGTGTCAGTTTGCATTTCTACGAGATATAATACAATTGCTTTAAAAGCCCCAGTTCAACTAAATTCATTATAAATATGACCACTCATTATCTTCCCTTAAAATGTGCTCTTCTTATTGGAGGAAAATAAAATGTAAATAGCTAATAAAAATGTACGATATAAAGTAATTTATAAAGCATGTTTTAATGGATATATTGAAGTTTCATCAATTGTCAGTTAAACAATAACAGATAAATTTTTTCAAGGAAAAATGGATAAAATAGTAATAACATTGACTATTTAATTTATAGATTAGATGCTGAAGTATATTATTAGGTAATTTCATCACACTAGAATGAAATAAATGAAACTTAGATTTTGAGGATAAATTAAAAAAATAAATAACAAATAAAGAATATCATTTTAATATTCTTAAAAACAAAAGGAAAAGGAATTTAAACAAACTTAAAAACTCTTTGTAACAAAAATTAAAATCATAAAAATTTTTTAAGAAGAGCTAGCCATTATATTATGATTACTTAAAAAGATTTTGCTATTTTGACTGATTATTTAAAAGAAATAAGAAATAAAAATATGACCCCGTTAAAATATATGGATCTTTACAGAAATTTCTGATTATTTTCAGTTTCTTTAGCATATTTTTATTTGATAATGTTTTGATCTTTTCGATTACAATAACAGGAGTAGAAGTTTATTATACGGACAATTTTCAATAAAAAATACATATTCTTTATTAATATCTTATGATATAAGTTGTTATTGCTCTTATATGTTAAATTATCAAATAAAAAAAAAATAAAATTTATTATTTTAATTTATACAGTTGGAATATTGATTAATATTTTATTAAGATAAGCTTGGTTTGTTTTGACAAAATTAAGTTGAGTCTAGCTGTGTTTTCTTAATTTTTTTTATAGAATATATAGATTTATTTTATAATATAGTTAATCTTTTTCCTTTATACGTATTTTTGTTCATTGTAACGTTTAATTAAGTGAAAATTTGATATGATCTCAGTTAAATTTTAGTATTATTATGATAAGGCTTGGATATGCTTTGCTCAATCACAGCTTTAAATTAATACTTTTTTTATTACATAGCCACATTATAGAAATTTTAAAATAATTTAATGTCATTTAAATTCAAACTATTGAGATAACTTTTCTTTCTAAAATACCGGACAGAAATTCTTAGTAGCATTCTTCTTGAAAATTAAAGCTTAAATTTGTAGTATCACCTTAATATGTGGGAGTTAGATTAAAACCATAAAACACAAACAACACGTATTTTAAAACACATTCTAGTAGTAAGGAACAAAAACAAAATCTTGTAAAGATTTGCATTGGTGCTGGACAAATTGGAAACAAAAATATCGTGTTTACATAGAGTTCCATCCGTCCGCAACTCTCAGGAACAATAGCATCTTGAAAAAAAGTGCCAACCGCTATCACCAAGAACTTGGCGATCGAATTTCACCAAGGAACAGACGGTGAGTTCTATTTGTGAAGTCAGAAACGAGCCAGTCTTCAAGAATAATAAGAATTTGTGAAGATGAAGTCTTCCAGATAGTAAAAATTTAACTCCCCCCCACCCCAAATGAACGTATCGTTCAAGTTCATGTCGCGATAGGTCCTAGTAGTAGATTGTCACCATATTGAACCTCCTCTAGTATTGAGGAGTGTCCACTCGTAGCAAGTTCTGTGTGAGCATTTGTGTCCATTGTCCATCAAGCACAGGCATATTATACCGTCGTCCTGTCCACTGTGGCATACTGGCACGGTGACAGAGTTGGCGTTTGGCGAGGAGACATTGGCGCGTAGGAGCCAAACCCCGCCGCGGTGTGCTGCTTGGCTTTTAACCGTAACGTGGCTATACTAGAAGTCATGGTGGAACACTGTTCACGATATACGTAGGGAGGTGTGGGCGTGGCATAGGGACATGGTGGTGCTGGATTGCTGAGGCTGTTCACTGGCATGCTAACACTGGGCATAATGCTGGAGCTGGTTATGCCTTGGGGTGAAGACGCGTTGAAGCAGCCCATGCCTTGGCTTGGTGTCACCAGTGGGTTCACATTGACGGAGTTAAGTCCTGGCCATGGGAAGCTCTTGGCGCCCAATGGTGAGGGCACTTTGGCCGCCCAGTTGTTGTAGGTGGAGTAACCGGAGTATAGACTGTCATCGAAGGGTTGCATGAGGCCGTTGAACTGGGTGCTGAACCCGTTCTTGAGTTCAGCTGCGGCGTTCCGTTCACGTTTCCGCCACTTGGCACGTCGATTTTTGAACCACACCTAATGGGAGAGAAAAATTTCAATTAAATTTATTTATTTAATTAATTTATTTGTAATTCATTATATCAATGATAATAATCATATAATCAATTATTATGATATCAGTCATTAATATCAAAATATATATTATGTAGTAATCAGTTATATTCAATGAACTCTGGAATTGTACATATTTTTCTTATAAAATCTTTTTTTTCTCTCTCTTTGTCCCATTTTCCATCAGTTTTAATTCACTTTCATGTAAGTTATTGAACAGAAAATTAATAATATTCCAAATAAAAAAATAACTGTTATATTCACATCATTCAGGGTCTGATGACAGAGCGGCTAGCGTTGTAGCGTTCGGTACCACCGGGTTTGAGTACTGGCGGTACCAAGGATGTTTGTAGTGATCCGGAATCCACTTTAAACCGTAGGTCCATGTCTAAATAATCGTAGAACATTGCTAGGATAGTGTTACTCGCGTTACTACACAAGGGCACGCGTACATTCGACCTACAAGTGCCCCTGGGTAGTGCTAAATGAGTAACAGTGGTGCAGCCCTTGCTAATTGCATGTGATGTCTATGTGATGCCAGCTGCATAAGAAAAAAAATTCCTATCATTCATGGCAATAAAATCTAATATGTTTTAACAGATAAAGCAATTTATTATTGAATTCATATGAAATTCTTTTAAAGTAATTATTTACTGCAAATAAAATCTTATTCTATTTATTATAAAAAAACAACCGATTTTAACATAATTTTTTACAATAAAAATTTTAAGAAGAATTTCATATATATTTTATATATATTTTAATTAACGAAAATTAATTAATCAAATTTCTTTGTAGAAAAATGGCAACATTAAAAAAAACGAAAATTTCCCCAATTAACTGTGTTATCTTTTGGAGCAGAATAAAATAATTTTTAAGGTACTGATAAATGTATAACTCGTCTGTTAATTTAAATTACTTCACCAAAAGAAAAAAGAAACATTTTAAAATATAAAATGTAAGGGGGATAAAAACTTTCTTGATCACCAGGACATGTTTAAAATTACCGCACTTTTTTTTTTTTTTTAATGTAGGAAGAAAATGAATCTTCCAAACTTCCTTTCACCAAAACATAAAATATGCACTAGATTCAAATTAGCTCCCAGAATACATTCTCGCTAATTAGCAGCTACTTTCTTCATCTAATTAACTTACTAACTCCAGCGGCACATTCATTACGGAATTAGCAAGACTCGTGAAAAACTAAGAATGAATTAGAACTTGGAAAAAGCACCGGTTACGCATTTCCAGAAAAATCTCCTGGTAACTTGGGAATAAGGCTTCGTTCCTTTTTTTTTAGTATTGTTCTTTTTCCCGCCTAAAAGCGCGAATTTATCACCGGGAAGCGTTGCCACCCGTTGCGTTGCGCTCGTCCATCAACGCCAAAAATGTCGTCTGATCTTTTCAGAATTATCTCTTTTTTAATATTTATTCATCCCTTTTCCCGCCCGTTCCAAAAAGCGATCTTTACACGCGTCTTTGTTTTTTTGTTTTTGTGTTTTTACTTTTATTTATTTCTCGGCTATCCTAAAATACTTTTAAATCCCTCCCGTTCGCCCAAGTTATGTATAAAGTTAAGAGGAACGTTATCGAACACAATTGATAGACAGAAAGAACGCGACTTAAATTCTCATTAGAACGCTGGGAAGCGATGTGACGTCATTATTGCCAGAGCGGTTGCCAGATCCTCCCCGCTTCCAGATTTGCGAAGAAAAATAAGAAGAAACAACTTAAGGCTTGCCTGGTAGAGGAATATATAATGTTCTTGGCGTGCGGGGGAAGCGGCTGAAGGCTTAAGGAACCAATAGTTTCGAATAATGGCTAAAAGCAAGCAAGTTTGAGAAATGGAAAGGATATATAATGGTGCATCTTTGCAGCCATCTGTCATTGATTCGAGCCGACGTAATGGGGTTTGTGCTACTCTTTTTCGAATAATCTTTTCGGGATGTTTCGTTATTCGCGGATTGCCAACGGTAGGGGAGCTTTATTTTGGATTATTATTATTATGCGTTGCATTTCGATCGACTGTTCACGTATCGTAATCGTAATCTTTTGGCATGATCATTTCTGTACCGGGCGATGATTTATGCAAGGCGATATCATTTGCAGTGCGAATATTTTTGCGATTCTGAAGTGATGGTTGTCGACTGGATAGTTTGATCGTTACAGCGGATATGAGTGCAAATCATTATGGTTTTCGGCTCTGCCATTTTGTATTTTCGACTTGTCGTGAATAAATGGATGTTGTCATCGATGAAAATGCATTACAATATTTTACTACACTGTTTCATTGCCTCGTTATTTTAATGCTCAAATAAAAACTTTTTTTAATGAAGCAGTTTCTTAAACTAAACCTTTTGTTAAGAGTTGTATTACGATTGCGTACTAAAAGAGGAATAAATTGTTGCGATATTTCATTTTTACGGTCGAAGTTGTAAGAAATAAGTATGTAACTTCAAGAAGAATTAACTAAATAACAGATAATAACTACTACTGGCAGAAGAATTAACTGCATAATGATAATAACTATTACTGACAGAAGAATTAGATACATAACTGATAATAATTACTATTGATAGAAGAATTAACATCTGATAATAATTACTATTGATAGAAGAATTAACATCTGATAATAATTACTATTGATAGAAGAATTAACATCTGATAATAATTACAACTGATCAAAGAATTAACTATATAATTAATAATAACTACTACTGATAGAAGAATGAACTAAACTGATAAAAATTATTACTGATAGAAGAATGAACTAAACAGATAAAAATTATTACTGATAGAAGAATTAACTACACAACTGATAATAATTACCACTGATAGAAGAATTAACTACATAACTGATAATAAGTACTACTGATAGAAGAATTATCTACATAACTGATAATAACTACTACTGATGGAAGAATTAACTACATAGCTGATAATAACTACTACTGATAGAAGAATTAACTGAATAAATAATAATTCCTTTAAACGATAAAAGAAACTTGATGAACATATAATTTTAATTTTAGATAAAGTGAAGTCGAGTGTTGCTTAAATATTAATTAAAGTAATTTGTATAATTATCAACACTGAAACTCGTAAAAGTTTGGCAATATTAAAAAAAAAAAAAAAATACCAGAAAATAGTTTCTTATTCAGGATTACTAAAAGATGAATAAATTGTTATGATATTTCATTTTTATAGTAAAAGTTTCGAGAAATAAATATGTATTATTTTTTTTCTTCAAGAAGAATTAACTACATAACTGATAATAACTACTACTGATAGAAGAATTAACTGAATAAATAATAATTCCTTTAAACGATAAAAGAAACTTGATGAACATATAAAATTTTAGATTAAAGTGAAGTCGAGTGTTGCTTAAATATTAATTAAAGTTTTGTAAATCAACACTGAAACTCGTAAAATAAAAAATAATTCAGGATTACTAAAAGATGAATAAATTGTTATGATATTTCATTTTTATAGTAAAAGTTTCGAGAAATAAATATGTATTATTTTTTTTCTTCAAGAAGAATTAACTACATAACTGATAATAACTACTACTGATAGAAGAATTAACTGAATAAATAATAATTCATAAAAGAAACTTGATGAACATATAATTTTATTTTCCTAAATAAGTCGAGTGTTGCTTAAATAAGTAATTTTTATAATTATCAACACTGAAACTTTTAAAAGTTTGGTAATATAAAAAAAAATATCAGAAAATAGTTTATTCAGGATTATAAAAGATGAATAAATTGTTATGATATTTCATTTTTATAGTAAAAGTTTCGAGAAATAAATATGTATTATTTTTTTTCTTCAAGAATTTACTTGAAAAACAACTGATGAAAAAACAAAATAAATATTAATTCTTTTAAAAGATAAAAAATAAAAAACTCGATGAACATAAAATTTTAATTCTAGACAAAGTATAATTTATTTTCCTAAATATTAAGGAAAGTAATTTTTATAATTATCAACACTGAAACTTTTAAAAGTTTGGTAATATAAAAAAAATATCAGAAAATAGTTTATTATTCAGGATTGAATTTACTTGAAAAACAATGATGAAAAACAATACAATAAAACAATATTACAATCAAATAATTAAGAGTATTACTTAATTGTACATTAATAATCTATTTTACAGAGACAATTATTTTATTTTCAATTTCTAGTGATAGTTAATAGTCATATATATATATTACAATTAGATACATTTAAAACATCAATAGATTAGATTTATTTAAAGCATTAATGCAATTTCAGGTTTGTACTATGAATTCGCTAAAAGTAGATGTTGTTCCCCAATATTACCACATCTTAGAACGGATGCACTCTGGAGAAAGAGGGCATTTAAGATTTCACACTCTCCACCCTTGTTCTCAAATCTATTTTTGACGTACTGATTTATCGTGTTCATTAACAGAGCAGATATTAGAAGGTGGCTTGTTGGGCTTCATACTAATATCTCCCTGATCATAATTTTAATGGTATAATCTTAAACAACCTCGATTCTTGACGCAATGGTAACTTGCCCAACTAAGTTAAATTTCAATCCGTTGCTCCCTGCTTTAAAAAACGAAGAGGCTCGATGGCGATTGTGTCAGAATGCTTAAGCGCTTTACATCGGCAATCAGGCTGCTTGGTAGTACTTTTCTGGGTTGTTTTTTTTTTCCGAACGACACATTAATATACGCAGTTACTTCTATCGTTTTCCAAGAAGGAAATGCCCTACCCTCAACACCCATTGGTGGGCTGGTCATGGTATACACAAGTGAAATACGAGGTCCACTGATGTCGAAAACTTTGACAATAAAAAATCATTAATACATATTTAAATTATTTGAAAAACAGCATAATAAACTCTGAAAATATATCAAGGCATTTTCTTTGTTCAAGTGGTACATGAATAGGAGTGTCAAGTTTATAAGTTTGATTTTATTTAAAAAAAATAACATAATTAAATAAACAATTTAAATTTAAATACCTAGTGTGTTCCATTGTATTTTTAGTTCAATGTATGTAAAGCTCTGATAATGTGGATTATGATTTCTTCGAAAATTTTTTAAGAAGGAATATTGATTATGTAGTATTAAAATAATGAGATGTTTCTTTAAACATAAAAAAGAAAGTTGAAGTTAAGTAAAAGTCAATAAAATACTAAAAGCCAGTTTGTTCTTTTTCCTGCAACTGAAAATAAATGAGTAGAAGGTTAAATGTTTTGAGCATTTTATTTATAAAAATAAGTTTATGCTATATAATTACTTCTAAATATTTCGTATGAGTATTTTTATTACATATAGAGCAAAAAAAATTGTGAAATATTATTTTAGTTTCTCATAAAATTTTAATATTAATTAAATTAAGACTATAAAAAATTTAGCATTACAATAAGTTCTAAATTTCAATTAACCCTCGTAACATAAATTCTATGCAAGAAAAATTTATCATAACAATGTTAATTATATTAGAAAATTCTCTAAATTTTAATAAATCTCTGATGACAACATTATTTTATACTAAAAAAATCTCTACATTTTAATAAATCCCTGATTACAACATCATTTTTTACTAAAAAAATCACTAAATTTTCTGGTGACAACATGATTCTATACTAGAAAAATGTCCCAATTTCAATAAGTCTGTCAAAACAACAGGATTCTGTACTCAAATATTTATACTGACAGAAGAGAACTCATTTGAAATCAGTACTTCAATTATTTATTATTTAGTTTAATGCAATAATATTTTATTATATTATTAATACTAAATAATATATACCGCATACTTTCGCAAAAGTAATAACATTTTAATTTTCAAGAACTCTTGTCATAAACATGATTAACAATAAGAATAAAACTTGATTCGAAGCTGATGCCACTCATCAACGAAAACTCACGATTCAATCTGAGCGAACCACAAAGACATATCCCACAACCCCTTGCGGCCCGGGCGAACCGCTTTCCCGCCCTTTAATAAACCATTAATTTGAATATTAAATTCCTCAAGCACGGACGCTGTAACCGTGGCCTCTTCAAATATTCATATCCAGTTCCCGCCGATTCATTTTACAACACAACCGCAACTGGCAAAAGCAAGTGCTAATTAAAATATATCGCTCTAGAGCGCATGAAAAATTTACCCCGCTCTCTTCACTTCACTTCGGGAGACTTCGATTAAACGCGGGTATGGCGTTATTTTAAGCGGATTTATCCTCAAATGATTCCTTTTCCCTTTTGTTCTGGAAAATGGAAGGCCGTAATTCGGGTAATAAATTGCATTTATTACCACCAAGTTAGCATTCGATTACTCTGCAAACGCCGCCCTACGCCCAAGTAACAAATTACTTTCTGGTAAGGAGTTAGTGCAGGGGGGTGCTTTAAAGTATGTATATATGCCGCCATGCTTCCCCGGAAAGAGGAGGTTGTTATGCATTGTTATCGTTTTCGAGCGCCTGCCTTTTGAATATTTTTAAATAAATAATAAAGCTTTTCGTAAAGAAAAGGGAAATATGTTCTTTGGAAGTCAATGGGAAAAATACTACTTTTTGAAAGATAGTTTTATGTTTAAAGAATTTGCATTTCGTAATTTGAATTTCGCAGTGATTATTATAGGAAACGTAATAAATAATTTATTTTCGTGAGTTAAATATTTCGATTTTATTATAGATAATTTATTGATCAATGCATGGATTAAATCGATTCAACTTCAGCATTTTTGTTGTATTTTGATCTACAAAAAAACAATGTCCACAAGTAGTACATTACAGCTTAATTAACAGTATTTTTCAATGTTTTTTTAAAGAAAAACAGGATATTCAAACAATTTCCTTTTTTTATGTAGGACAAAGAGTAAAGATTTCATAAATGAAATGTATAATTGGGCCCGATGGCCGAGTGACTAGCGTTCTGGAGTTTGGTACCATAGGTTTGGAGGTCGAGACCTGGCGGTGACATGGATGCTTATAGTGGTTCGGAATTCCCTTTAAACTACACGCCCCGGTATAATATGACAGTAGAGACATAAATCATGGGGTTGAGCATAGGGCTAACAAACTTTCTGCGAAAAAATAAGGCCCTGGTCCACGATAGGCTGTTGAGCCAAATATAATGTTGATGGCGTATAATAGAATGCACGGAAAGCTTTTTCGTATAATCTTTATGAAAAATGGTTTAACTTTCGTATATTAAATTGATAATTAATAATTCTTATATGTGTGTTAATAAAAAATGTACCAATACACTCTTCTTCAATGGTGACGGCCTGATGGCCAATTGGCTAGCACTCTGGCCTTTGGTACCACAGGCTTCATGTTTGAATCCTGGTGGATATTTGTTAGCGGTTCGGAATACACGTTAAACTGTAAGTCCCTTTATAACAACCATTACAAACATTCCGAACCATTACAAACATTAACGGCACCTCCGAGACTCGAACTTTGTGGTATCAAGCTCCAGAGCGCTAGTCACTCGGCCATCAAGCCCAGCAATACATTCACACCATCAAATTATCTTTTGATCAACTATGAATTAAAAAAATTTTCAATTTTTTTAACATGTATAAGTATCTGACAGGAATAATTTTAACTAAGAAATTAATTTCAATTACCAAAAAATAAGATAAATTTTTTATATAAATTTAATTCACTAAGTTTAACCAAAATAATTTTGAAAAATCGATTGATTGATTTTTTTCTTTCTTAAGATAGATCACGTTAAAACAATTTAGCTATATTTCAACTGCCTAGAAAAAAAAAATAAGTAACCAATCTGAGAAATTATGCATTTTTGTTATTATTTTATTTTTTTAATTTTTACTCTTTCTTAGATAAATAGTTTTTTATTATGTCATTAGATAAAAATAATCTGTTAACTTTAGTTCAATCGAAAATTATCCAACTTGTATTTGAGTAAGCAATGTTTTTAATTAATTTCATGCATTTCTTACATTTTCATGTTATGCAAATAGTCAAATATCTCTAAACAAAAGTTTTATAGGAAGAAAAAACATTTTTTTAATTACATTGTTTTCTTTCAGATGGTCTTATTAAAAAGAATTATCATCTAATGAATTACAGTTCTGATAAAAATCATCAGAAAGCTGTGAACCAAATTTCTGTCTAAGAAGGCAATTTGATTGTAATGGTGATTTATTTCATCACATTCGTGCCAAAAATAATCCAAATTTTATGAAAATAATCAAAAATGCAGATAAAGTGAAAAAATACTTAAAAATCTATAAGACTACATTTAAAAGTAATAAAAATTTAGTTAAAGTATTATACTATTTACTAGAAATTTGAGATTTGTAATTCTAATAACTTCCTCTTTTATTTTGTTTTCATTTTGAGCTGAAATTTCATTTACCCTAATTAAGCTATATAGAAGTCTAACTGTGTTATTTTCATGTGTTGTTGTTGTTTCTTATCCCACTTGGCTGGCCAAGCCCACGAGCCCATACGGCTCATGATTGAAGGGGAAGGAAGCAGCTTCTGTTGTGATGGAGCACCCGTAGGTAGAAGCCTGACTTTTGCTCCGTGACGCTCTTACAGTCATAAGACCGGGACCTACGGCTTAAAGTGGATTCCGAACCACTACAAACATCCATGGCCCCGCCGGGATTCGAACCCGAAACCTGTGGCACCGAGCGCCAGAGCGCTAGACACTCGGCCATTCAGGTCCCAAATTTGTGAATGCCAACGGCACGCGGTGTTCCCAGGTGGTCACCCACCCAAGTACTGACCGCGCCCAATGATGCTTGACTTCGGTGATCTAACGAGAACCGGTATATTCAGCATGGTTATTTTCATGTAATAAAATAAAACATTGGGAACGCTACATAAAAAATTAAACTTGCATATGAATAACAATATCTTCAAGACAATATTAAAAAATCTTAAATTTTCTTATCACAATTTATTTCATCAAACTTTGCACGAAAAAAAAATCTCAATTCAAAACATAATCATCAGTTAATACATCTTACGTAATAGTCCATCAAGTTGAATCGTTGGAAAAGTAATGAAATCTAAAAATATTTTATAATTATTTTAATTTCTATTACAAAATTATTTTGTTAGGCTTGGAATGTACAGTTTAACGTGGATTCCAAACCACTATATTGTGAGGACATAGTTTTGAATTAAAATAAGTTGTATCGAAGAAAACTATTATTTTTGATTTTTTATTTAATAAAATTTAGGTAACTCAACGAAAACTATATTTTAATAACCGTCATTTTTCACCAAAATCTTAAAAATAAGAAAAATCGGTTAAAACCCTAATGGTGAGACCCATCAGATATAGCCAAGTTTTATAACGAAAATATTTTATAATGCTGTGTGTTATTTTTAAAAAATTTCTCTGTAAATTAAAAAAAACAACTGAAATCTGTTCGGCAAAGTTCTACTTATCATGCGTGAACATTCGGGAACGGGAGAATACACTCAGGAATATGCCAATGTTTAATAATGCACAAGATATATGAAGCAATTGATTGGAATACTACAAGAATAGCAAAATTCAAATAGCCATATGAATATAGCAATGTTGAATAGATCAAGAACTTCATAAAGGAGGAATTGTTCAAGAATCTCTAAAAGAATATACAAAAGTAAGATAATTGTCGTCTTAAATGGAGAATGAAGTATTCCAAATTCTACAAGAAACACTAAAACATTCAATAGTCAAAAGAATGTATAAAAGTTTAAAAATTCTAGTCACAATTGAAAAATGAAGTATTCCAAATACAATAAAAAAAATATAAATAAAAAAATAAAAAACCCCAAGATTTACAATCCAAAGTCAAAATACTGAAATTATAGTTATGAAAAAAAAAATCATTTTTAATGTTAAATCTTTCCATCTAAATGCAAAAGAAAAAAAGCCATTCTTATGAAAACCATCAGAAATCAGTTGACGAACATCGCATTGAGACAAAACGCTGAAACTGACGTCAAGAAAACAACATTTTTACAGAGATGTTGATTTCTTTTCGGAAATCTTCGTGTGAAAAACAATCCTCCCGCCCTTGATGACTCCCCACAATCTAAATTACGTTATCATGAGCAAGCACCTGCGATAAAGCGCGCGCAAAAATCGCCCATGATTGCTTCAGACCCGAAGTCCACGCATCTTTATCAGTGGTTGGCTCTTACCTATTCCATTTTCCGGCCATAAAACACGTCTCTCCGTCTGTTTACTCTGGCGCGATGAGAAACGGCCCGTATAGTTGTCATAACCGTATGACACCTCGGAACCCTCGTATATCAGTTGGGGAACATTGGTTATAAAACAGATATCAGCGATAAACGAGCCTCGTAAATCATCGCTTTTTTTCGGATGTTGTCTTCATTCTTCTCTTGTGCCTCACAAAAAACGATGCTGATGCATCAGTTTTTTATACTGAATGAAATTGTATCTTAACTGAATATACTTAGATTAAGTCTTTGCAGTGAACTGGTGGATTGATCTGGACCTTCTGAAATAACCTGGTGGACACTGTATTGGGAATCCGAATGATGATTTGGTTTGGTTTGTCGTTCTACGGTAATTTTGTGCACACTTTGGACTAATTAGACCGGGAGCTACAGTTTAACATGAATTCCGAACCACTCACAAACATTCATGCCACCGCCACGATTCGAATTCTGAAGCCCGTTGTACCAACTGCCAGAGTGCTAGATAATTGGCCATCAGGCCGCTCAAACTGACGGATCTTGATTCGAAACACAACAATCGAAGTTGAATCAAGATTCGGAATCTATGTTAGGGACAATGACAAAAAAAGCAGGAAGTAGGTTGCGAAACCCCTGATGCATCCTTGGGAATCTTCGCTTAAAATTGCGACGAAAGCAATCCATAATGTACCATTGGTAACTAATAATGAGACCAAGTAAATCCATAACACGACAATGACAACCTATAATGACATAGATCCTTATTGAAATGGACGATGCATTATCTGGACCCTCTGAAATAACCTGGGGGACACAGCATATTGGAATCCCAATTGACGGAGCTTGATTCGAAACACAACAATCGAAGTCAAATCAGGTTTCGTAATCTATGATAGGAACGATAGGAAAAAAAGCAGGGAGAAGGGTCCAAAACCCCTGGGAATGTTCGTTCAAAATTGCTACGAAAGCAATCCATAATGTGCCATTGTCAACTAATAATGAGACCACGAAAATTTATAATATGACAATGCCAACCTATAATGACATAGACTCTTATTGAAATGGACAATGTGTTATCATTATTATCATCCCCTCTGAAGGAGAAAGTCCTTGATAACAAAAGTGATTCGAAAATAACATCACTGTCATTTTTTAATCACTTTTGACTAATCAAAATGACTTTCTGCGATTCTAACGAAATAAATTATTTTTTGTCGTATTTAGTTCACCCTCTTTTAGCATATTTACATTATTATTTATTTATTTTTAACATCAATTGTCATTCCATTGTATCTTATAAAAATTTTCAATGTATGTTCCGCTCCTTTTTTAAAGTAGACTAAAAAATGAAAAGGTTTTGAACATATTCGAACATACATTTCTCGCTGGGTAAAAACAATGAATTTATATATATTTTAAGGGTAGTTCAGGAGTACAAAATTAATATTTTATTTCAACATGCGGCCCAAATGCTACGGGAAAGGGGCTACAAATGAAGAGAAAACAAAAAGAATAGAATGCTGATAAAGCATACAAACTATTTCCATTAGATAAAACAACAGTAAGCACTTATGACTGTCAATTACAATCACAATTTATAATTGCTTACTGTATTAAATTATGTATTCAAAGTACTTGTCGCCCAAAGACGCACAGGTGTCGAAACTTCGACTTGGCTAACGGATTCAGTCAACTTCTTCTCGCTCAACGATGTTTGCAACAATATTTTACCTTGCAAAAGCTTATCTATGTGTGTCTGATCTAACTGTCGCAGATTTTGAACAACCACGTATAACCAATCTTTATCTTAATCTTTATAATACTCTTTTCTTTTTAGACTTTTGCAACTTAATGGATTTTAATAATTTCCAAAGTATTCTATAATTTTATTTCACAAAGAGATTCATTATCACTTTTGAATTTTATGGTGTTTAAAATTATTGTAAAAATTTGCAATTCAATTTGGCAAAAATGCTTTTTTCGGATTTCTATACAGGATATTTTATAATTATTATTTCGATACATAATGTCTCAAAATTCCATTCTTAATAATTATGGAGAAATTTCTCAAAATTATAAATTTTGGAAATAATCTTTAATTTACAACATTCTAACATTTATTCGAACTTCAGTTTTCAAGAACATTAGTTGCATCCGTTTATGTACAAATTATTGTCACAGGTTAATATCTAACATTCTTCTTCAGTGGATCAACAGTCCAATTGGGGACAAGATTTTCTGTTTTACAAAATGCAAGCTTGATTCTTAAAATCAATTTAAATGTAAAGGAAAGATTTTGTTAATGACTCTGAAATCAATATCATATCTATTATGTGTGTTTTACTTTATAATGCGAATTACATTTTATCTTATTTGTTATTCATTCTAAAGATATGACATATACACTCAAGAGCCAAAACATTATGAACACCTGTCAATAACGAGTTGGCTCACCTTTGGCGCGCAACACAGCTTCAACCCGCCTTGGCATGGATTAATACCACCACTTAATACCAGTTAAATACCACTTCCACCTGATCACGTGCCTTCCACGTCATCCAAGTGAGTTCATTGCAAAATGTAGGGGTGGTCATAATGTTTTGGCTCTTGAGTGTAATAACATTATTCTTCTTCATTGGCGCAACAGTCCCATAGTGTGCCAAGGACGTCTTTCTACGGGCAAATTCCGAAACAGGAGATGTTGTTTTCTTTTTACTGAGTACGGTTGTCAGCCCTAAACTCTACAGTTATATTGGACCGAGATCTACAGTTTAAAGGGAATTTATAACCATTATAAACATCCTTGACGCCCGTGGGATTCAAACCCGAAGAAAAAGTATACAATTATTATTTTGTAAAAATTAATCATCATAATAAATAATACAACTATTTTGTAATTTATAGTTTATAACAAAATATAACTATAATAATATACAAAAAATATTTTGTTAATACATTAAAGTAATTATAACATTTTCCATCATGATTAATAATTGGCTATATTAGTTACTCAATTGTTACAACAGATTCTACTCCAGAAAAAAATCAGAAACCTTAAACCAGAATATAAAATCAACTCTTTTAAACATCCAAAACTTCAACACTGAACAAGAAACTCAAGTGCCCCCAAAACTCCTTTTATCGAATTCTTCTATCCAATATCAGACCGATCTTGATGGTAAAAAAAAAGCATGGAAACATTGATGGGAAGTAAAGAAACAAAAAAAATCTGAAAAAATCGATGCCTGCTATCTATCTATTCCTGTTGCTATGGGAACCATCTCCAACGTGACGGGCTTATCGAATAGGGTGTATAATTTATGATAGCCCCCACCCCACCCCCCTTCTCTTGTTGTATGCCTTCTAAGATATTTTACTAAACGCTTTATAAAGATATAGATTTATATATCATAAAGAGAAGATTCCGATGCATTGATGTGTATGCACTGATATAAAAGAACAGAGGAAATTCGCTGAAATCTCTTGTTTCGTTTTCGCGTTAGAAACCTTTTCAAGTATATCATTAATACAGTTGTTAAAAAAAAGGAAACATTTAATTAACAGTTTTATTAGAATAACGAGATATGATGTAATCAACTAAACACTTATTTGCTACTGAAAATATGATACTTTATTTTTTTTTTTTATTTGTAGTAGTTCATAAGTCATATAGGTATTGAAATAACATGACGTATTTTTACGGTTAATCGCTGTCTTCATGGTTTAAGAACTTTCTTAAAGTCTAAATTAATTAAGACATGTACTATACGCTTAACATAGCATAATATAGATACAAAAATTATACTATGTAAAGCAATTATTAAACCTGTGCTCACCTATGAACCTCAGACTTAGACTAAATCACAGGCAGAACAGTTGGCCACCTTTGAAAAAAAGGGTCTTAGGTTTGAGGTTTGGTTTGTCGCTCAACGGTTATTTTGTGCACACGTTAGGCTAATTAGATCGGAACCTACAGTTACAGAAATTTTTTTCTGTTTTTGTAAACATTTTCCTCGTTGTTCAGCTTCTTGACCTCCAAAAGTGAATTTTGCGAAAATTTTCCCACCTCCATCGTGTGTCCATTCAATTTCACCCACAGCATTCACAGACTGTCCAGGAGCAACTCAGCCCTAGGCACAGTGATTGGTGTGGTGTAGTAATAGTAGTAGTAGTAGTAGTAGTAGCAGCAGCAGTAGTAGTAGTAGTAGTAGTAGTAGCAGCAGCAGCAGCAGTAGTAGTAGTAGTAGTAGTAGTGGTGGTGGTGGTGGTGATTTTCTTCCATACAACACGTAAATACGGAGAAATTAAAATTACTCCTGGAAGACAATGCTGTGTCGTGGCTGTTCGTGGTATGCATAAATGGAACATAAGGACCACTGACATGAAATTATATATAAATGCATACATATATATACTTTCATACTTCCCCGAATGAATCTTGCAAAAACTATATTTGCCCTCACTCTACATTTTGCAAGAAAGAGTAAAGATCAAAACATGTCTAAAATCCTACTTAATTTTTTTTTCTCTTAAGTGTGCGCTTAAAACATGAAATTATGAAACAGAAAATGAACATATTCGAACAGAAAATGAAAATTTTCTTAATAGAAATACCGTGCATTGCTTTTTCATTTAAATTTTTTCCGATGAAATCCCATTCATTATTAAGATCTTGTACAGAGCTATGAAAGTATAATTAACACCTTAAATTAACTAACATTCGCTACAGATTTTCGTTTGCTATCAGTTTTCACAAAACAGCAACAGAACGACAAACCTACACCCTTACCCTTACCCCCTTCCATCTATGGAACAAGCAGCGAGTAAAAATCAAAGCCATTCGAAAATTCCATCGGCTTAATCACTCCTGGAGCAATTAAGAAGACGAAGGCAATTTGAATATCCCCTCAACCCTTTAAAAGAGGGGGGAGTGCCTTCCAACTAAATGGAAATCGAAGCAGCGTTCTCTTGCATGTCAATTAACATTTCTCGCGAAATTAAAGACAATTCAGCAACTCCGCCGTCGAATGTTTACGCATTTGGCCTTTCGAACCTTTCGCCTTTTCGCATGCATAACGTAATTAGAAACTTAAGACTCGTTGCCAACTGCATGATTAAAACTCTTTTCCACCAGGTTTAATCCCTATTGAAGCCTATGGATTAACAATCTGCACAGTTTCAAAAAGGATTGCAGGCATGGAAGACAATCGCGAAAAGGTTTGCACAAATAAGTTCGCTGCTGCTGCACGAGCATATACGAGTATAAATATAGTGTTCGTCGTTGCCACCTTCGGAATATAAATATTCAACCAGCAAATTTCAATTCGAAGGAGTCTTTGTTCGAAGTGGAAATGATTTGAATAATTAAAGACGGAGATCCCGTGCAGATGTTCCTTGTGAAAATTTTAAGATACTTAAAATCTTCTGTTGTTCTAATTTAAATTTCAGAATCCGAAGCACTAATTTTCGCTTCCCTATTTCTAGGAATTCGTTAATTTGTATATAGATTTTGGTATTTTACGCGAAGGCGGACAAACAATGTGGTTCTGATTAGAACGTGAATTTTCGCTTAATATTTCTATTCTGATACTCGCTTAATTCTTGCTTTTACTATAGTGCATCTATGAGTTGGGTGCGAGATATTTAGTCTTAAATTCAACACACAGCATCTAATACTGTATCGTTAACTCTGCGCAACTAAAGTTTTAGAATAAATTTTCAAATTGCTATAGGAGGAGGATAAATTCTTGCACTTTGGAATCATTTTGGAAGAAGTAATCTTTCGCCTGAATTTGAAATGGCTAAATATGGTAACATCCAATTTCTAAATATCCAGGGGTTTTTTCAATAAGATTTCAATGTATCCATAGTGAATTGATATTGAATTGATATATAATTGTTTAATAACTTTAAATCTTATTCTTAGATGTTCTTAAAACAAATATTAGTGTGTTGTTAAAATTATTTAATTATTTTCTTGGATGCCAATTATTCCATAGCTACACTTTCTTAGATTCATTATTTACAAATTAATATTTTCTATTTGCAAATCAGTATTTCCTGTTTACAAATTAGTATTTCCTATTTACAATTTAGTATTTCCTATTTACAAATTAATATTTCCTATTTATAAATTAATGTTTCCTATTTGCAGATTAGTATTTCCTATTTACAAATTAGTATTTCATATTTACAAATAAATATTTCCGGTTTACAAATTAATATTTTTTATTTATTTAATTAATGTATTGGAAATAAGTGTATTATTAATATTTTTAAATAGTCAAATGCAGAAATTGATTTTTTAAATATGCATAGATACCGCTTATTGATATTGATTAATATAAATATTTATAAATAAATGGGCTGTAATAATTTATATTAATTTTAAGATTCAATACATAACGCACAAAATATTTCATCAAAATTAAAGGAGACACAAAAAAAATGTTATTAATAGATCATATAGAAGGAAAATGTAAATGCAATTCAAAATTCATTAAAGGATTTTCTAATAAAAATTTAACTTCCTATTACGTAGTGATCCCCTTATAATTCTAATCTACATAAAAAATTATTCAATTTATTACACACGGTAATATTTATATTTATTGTAAATGGAAAATAGTTGCAAGTTATTGTACAACATGTTCAATACGTAAGAGTATTTTAAAAGCGTTACACTGTTAACTCATTCTTGTACTCTTGTGTAATGTTGTTCTTCTGAAATGCCAAATAGAATTGGATATGTAATAAAAGTTATACATATTCACTGATAATTAACTGTATGGTGTATAATAAGGAAAAATGATTTTAATTCATCAGTTATTTTAAATGTTAATGTAATATTTTCAAAGTCAATTTTTTTCGCTTGATAAAATTAATAACAAAATAATAAGTAATAAATAACAACAAAAATATTATGAGGAAAAAAATTAATTTACTTTAATTGCTAGTAAGAAAAGCAGATATTTTTCCATGTAATACTAATCTAAAACAGCTATTGAGTAACATAATACTCGATAGTTGTTATAGCTCATTTATCAACTGCTATTAATTAGACATAGCTAATAACTGACTGATAACTAACTGGAATTAACTAATAACTGTTATTCTATTGATTAAAATATATTTATAATATATTTTAATTACTATTATCAATATTATAATCAATAGAATTGATAATAATGTAAAAAATAATTCATTCATTACGTATAAATATAAATTCATTACGTATTTTTTATTCTTTGGAAATTTGATAAATTTAATTCCTTAAAATTCCTTGATTAATAATTCCTTACTGCTTATATGTATTAATAAAACATATGAGCAGTAATTCTATAAGCATCATTTCAAAAAAAAAAGGAGACAAAAGGTTTTGCTTTGAAATGCAAAATAAAATTTTGATATTCTACTGTTATAATCAGTTTAATTTATTATAATCTATTTGATTCTTCTTTATTTCCAATAATAAGTTCTAACAAGCAAATTAACAAAAGCAGATCAAGGCAGACACAGTTAAAGACACTGACCTCACTTTAAAATAAAATTAAATTATTATATACACTTCAAAACATTTCTTATTAAAAGAACAAAAAAATCAAAAAGGCAAAACTTTCTGCTGTGAAGACGAAAATAAAATTTTGTCATTCTACTATTATACTCAGTTTAATTGATTATAGCCTATTTGATTTTTCTTTATTTCCAATAATAAGTTCTAACAAATTAACAAAAATAAAACAAGACAGACACAGCTACAGTCAAAGACCATGAACTCACTTTAAAATTAAATCTAATTATTGTAATAAAAATAATTATTATATTCATTCCAAAGCATTTCTAATTACAGATTACATTAAGTAAACCAAAAGCAAAAAAAAAAAAAAAAAAAATTACTTATTAACTTACTAACACTCTAAATTTACTTAACAGAATAAAAAAAAAAAGAACAACTTAAAAAAAAATCTAGAACCAAACAGAATAAAAATCCATTAAAACAAACAAGATAAAAAAGAAACCCAGACCTCAAACGATATAATAATCAAAAGAAAAAGAACGAAATAAAGAAAGAATCACACAGTAAAAAAAAAAAAAGAACCACAAAACGATTCCAAAAGGAAAAGAAACTAAAGAAAAAAAAATGGCAGCAGCAAGAAGAAGAAGAAGAAAGAATCATCAAAATGGCTTCCTCTCGTGTCGTCCGCATAACCAAAGACGTCAGATCCTTAAGAAACCTCAATCCAAAGGGATTTGATGCCTGAGATCCTATAATCCAAGTCAATGATACCTTTTCTGCAGTGCTCTGCTGTAATTAGAAGAGTTTGCGCTGCTTTTTGGAAAATCCTTCCTAATGCAGCGCGGGCTTAAACACATTACTATGCCTAATTAAACACAGTCTATGCTTTTGATCAATGGTTTCTTGGGAGGTGCTTTGATTTTTGCAGGCGACTGATAGCTTGTTGCTGCAGTTTTGACGGCTGTCTTTTTAAAAGGTTGGGCTGCTGTCTTTTGTTATCGTGTTTGTGTTTTGGCATCGAGTCATTGTTTTCAGGTTCTAAAGCCTTTGTGTTTTCGAAGTTGCCGAAAAACTATTGAAGTGATAATTACTGCTTATAGATTTCTGCTAATTATAGTACAGATGTTTACTTTGGTCTTTAAAGACTAAATTTGTATTATATTAAAAGAACAAAATGAAATACTAGAAATATACACACATTTATAACCACTATATATATATAGATATATTTAGAGAAAGTTTATTGATTATACCATGTATGCAAATTTCATGATATTAAATCTATAATATAATGAAATGTTTCAATATTAAAGGTACAGTTCTGTAATTCTGTAAATATTATCATTTGTAATTTCTGCAAAATTTTTGATTTTTTTCCTGTAATAAATCAAGATTGATTTATTACATATAAATACTTAAAAACATTAAAAATTGGTTGTGTTGTGTTTTGTTATCGTGGATGTGTGTGTTTTGGCATCAAGTCATTGTTTTCAGGTTCTAAAGCCTCTGTGTTTTCGAAGTTGCCGAAAAACTACTGAAGGGATAATTACTGCTTACAGATTTCAACTAATTATGATACAGGTGTTTATTTTCGTGTTTTAAAGACTAGACTTCTGTTGTATTAAAAAGAAACAAAATGAAATACTAGAAATATACACACATTTATAACCACTCTCTCTCTCTCTCTCTATATATATATATATTCATAGAGAGTTTATTGATTATACCATGTATGCAAATTTCATGATATTAAACCATGAAAAGTTTCAATATTAAGTGTACATTTCTGTAAATTTATATATCATTTGGAAATTCCCTTTTGTTGATTTATTATATATAAATGCTTAAAAACATTATAATTGGTTGAGTTGCCTTTCGTTATCCTGGATGTGTGTTTGTGGTTTGGCATCGAGTCATTGTTTTCAGGTTCTAAAGCATGTTTTCGAAGTTGCCGAAAAACTATTGAAGTGATAATTACTGCTTATAGATTTCCATTAATTATAGTACAGATACTTATTTTGGTGTTTCTTTGACATTAAAGAGTGGATTTGTATTTTATTAAATAGAAACAAAATGAAATACTAGAAATATAGACGCATACCGCTATATATACATATATATAAACTGAGAGATAGAAAGTTTGTTGTTTATTGATTTTACAAAGTATACAAATTTCATGACATTGAATGTATATTATCATGAAATATTTCAAATTACGTGTATATATTTGTAAACATAGAAAAACTATTACAATGAGCTGTGCTGTTTTATGTTATGTGTGTTGTGGATGTGTGTTTGTGTTTTGGCATCGAGTCATTGTTTTCAGGTTCTAAAGCCTTTGTATTTGAAAGTTGCCGTAAAACTATTGAAGTGATTTTTACTGTTTATAGATTTCCTTTAATTACAATACAGGTGTTTCTTTCGGTGTTTCTTTGGCATTGAAGAGCGGATTTGTATTTTATTAAAAAGAAATAAATGGGAATACGAGAAACATAGACACATTTATAATCACATACCATTAGTATTATATATATGAAAAGTATACAAATTTCATAATATTAAATGTATAACATCATAAAATATTTCAATATTACGTGTACATTTCTGTGAATATAGAAAAACTCTAAATATTATTTGGAAATTCCTTTTTCTCTTTTTTTTCCTTTCTTTATTTGTTACATATAAATACTTAAAAACGTTATAATTGCTTGTATTGTCTTTTGTTATCGTGTATGTGTGTGTTTGTCTTTTGGCGTCGAGTCATTGTTTACAGGTTCTAAAGCCTTTGTGTTTTCAAAGTTAACGAAAAACTATTGAAGTGATAATTAGTGCTCATAGATTTCCATTAATTGCAATATAGGTGTTTACTTTGATGCTCCTTTGGCATTGAAGAGTGGATTTGTATTTTATTAAAAAGAAACAAAATGAAATACTAGAAGTATTATTTTGAAATTTCTCTTTCTTCTTTCTCGATTCATTACATATAAATATTTAAAAAAGGCACCTCGATTTAAATGGCTAATTAGTATATTTATATTTCCGTAAGATTACTTTTACAGTAAAATACTCGAAGTTTTTATACTTAAAATATTTTATATTTAAGTAACAATAGTAAGTAACAATAGAAAAGTATAATAAATAATATTTATTTTTTTATATTCTCTTACGAAATTTTTAATATATGACTATTTCAACTATAAATAACATTCGCATATAAATTGCAATCTATTTCAGTTAACTTTTTAATTGTTGTTAATAATATAATTGGTATAATATTAAAGAATTAAGGTAATATTAATTACAGTCTGTTCTTTAATATTGTCAGAACGTTAACTAAAATTTATAATATGTAAAAATATTTTAATATGCTGTATTTTAGTTAATATATTTATGTTCTTAACTATAAAGTTAAAATTTCTTATCACTTTTTTTCTAGAAACTTTTATCCATTGCTTTTTTTATTTTACTATTTAAAAATTTTATTTAATAAAAATTCTTAAGGTATGAACAAAACTAATCTCACAAGAATTCAATAAAATATCTTAAATATTTTTTTATGTATATAATATATGTACATTCTTGCAAGTAATTCAGAACCTTTATTGCAATATTTCCTTTTATTGAGTTTTTAATACACTTTTTCGTTTATTCCTGACAAAATTATTTTAACGTAGATATTATTTATTATCGTGAGACTGCAAAGTTATAAACCATTGTAAATTAAAATACAGAATGGCATAGAAAACACAAAGAATACGATATAACCTCGAATTTTAAAATAAAGACATCATAAATTAAACTCGATCAGAACATCAATTATCTATTATCAAAACATTAAATAAATACTATTTCAATTTCCTAAACACATAATTACCTTGACCTTAATTTAATTGATAAAAAAATATTATATTTATAAATTGAATTGGAAAAAAAACTTGAATATTGCGAAGTCTAAAAAATAATTAAATATTAATATTTTATATATTCAGTCGTTAATCAAATTTCATTTTAGCTATTATCTATTTACGCAAAGAAACAAAGTAGCAATCATTAGTAAAAAAAACACCGTTTACTAAACGCTAAAACAATTGTTTACTAAATTTGAATCAAATTATCTTATTGACAGACCTAGCAGTATAAATATATAGGAATTTTTCATAGCAAAAGATAATCATTATAATAACGAGAGTCAATATTTGTGGTTTCTTAATTTTTTTTAACTCTAAATTCTTTATTTAACTTACTAGTTGTTACAAATAAAATATTTATTTAAATACATTTTTTGAAAATTTATTTTGCAATAATATGCTTTCAAAACTATATTGATAAAAAAACAATTTGGAAACAGTTTTATCCATAAACAACAAATTTGTTGAAGCTCTACTATGTGTAATAAAATGGAATAACATCAATTATTTTAACATTGATATATAAATCAATTATACACCATTAATATCTGTCAAATTTGCATTTTTAACTATTTTAAATTTCTTTAAGGTACAAATCATTAGTAAACTAAATAATAATAATTCACAGGAAATCCATAACTTTACATAACAAAGAAGAATCTTTGATACACATTAATATTTTTATTTAATATATAAACTGGATAATAAATCGCAAAAAAGGCATCCATAACAAAATGCAATGCAGCAAAATCCATACTAAGGATAAATGCATAAACTTGATTTTATAATCTTAAGTCATGGGAGACTTTCAAAGTTAACCACTCCTGACCGCCGGGATGAAAAACTGATGATTTATAAAAAATGCATAAAGTTGATTTTAAATTTTCAAAATGAAATTCTGCTTCATAAAAACATAAGTAGCAAATTTTCTGAAATTCTGCTATGGGCAAGTTATGAATAACGACTACATTTGAAATAACGTATGATTCATACGTTATTTCAAATGTAGTCGTCATTCTAATTTTGTTGCAGTCATGATCATCAAATTTTAATTTAATATTAAAACGTTTAAAAATTTTAAGATGCCGGATTAAACATATTACACAAGTAATCTGTAACTTTACATAACCTAGAAGAATCTTTGATGTCCATTAATTTTCTTTTGACATACTATATGAGCTAGTTCATCTGTTAAATCTCAAAAAAATAGTTAAAAGTGTGTTGATTGCTAAATATACTGAAGCAAAATTCCCAATAAATATAAAAATCACGATAAATAAGAAAATAAATACAAAAATTATTACTAATTCCCTTTAGTCTTTAAATTGTAAGGTCAGTTTGATAGTGCATGTGTTCAAATATAAACTATTTATAAGAAAATCATAGATTTAGAACAATTAAGCCAATCTCTATCCATTTAATTGTTTAGCGCTAAATTTATAAATTAAAAATTGACTATTTGTATAACTTGGTAAATTTAGTTTTACTATATAAAGCAAGGCAAGTAATCGACAGCGTTTATTTTTTAATGATTGTTCTTATACTTTTTCTTCCCTCTTTTTTTCTTTAATATGTTCTTCGTGCTTTTCTATATGTTTCAATAGAAGGCTATTTATAAAAATATGGTTTATGAAATTTTAATGTAGAACACTATAAATTAAATGTTAAAACAATAGTATAATATCTATATAAAAAAAACTATTAAACCCAAACTATTTATATCAAAATTTTTTTCTTGATAATTTTCCATTTTATTTTTTGAATTCATATTTCTTAAAAATTTTTGTTATTATATACATCCATCGTTATATATTAAACATTTCTTCAGAAATCTAAAAGCCTTTAGATATAAAAAAATTATTTTATATCTCAAAGATTTTATATACCTTTATATCTAGTCATATTTTTATATATTGTGTCTTTATTTTCTGAAAAGGAGAAAATGTAAAAGATATGATTCTGTATACTAAATTAGCAGTTACTCCAAACAATTTTTTGGGCTTTTATAACATCCAATAACATAAATAACTTGGGTAACACTTCAAATTACCAATTTCTCATTCCTCCTTTGATTTATTGTTATATCTATTAATGCTTCATCGGCATGAGATATTATATGTATGCTCGAGGCATGTTCTTGGCTCTTTAAAAGTTTAATAAAATGAGACTCTAACTTAAATAAACGTAAAAAAATTATGATTCTGTATTTTAATTTAGCAGCTATTGCAAATAATTTTTCTGGCCTTTTATAACATTTAATAGCATAAATAATTTGGGTAACACTTAAAATTGCTAATCTCTTCAAATTTCTAATCTACTATTCACCATTCGATCTATTATTACAATTATTAATGCTTCATCGACATAGGATAGTATATCGTATGGCATGTCTCGACTTGCTGAAGTCATATATCGTGGCATGTCTTGTTTAAAAGTTCCGTAATAAAATGAGACACTCCCTTAAGTAAACCTAAAAAATATGATGTTGTAATTGTTTGGAATAGCTGCTAAATTAGCAGCTATTCCAAACAATTTTTCTGGCCTTTTACAACATCCGATAATTTAAATAAGTTGGCTAACACTTGAAATTTCTAATTTATTATTCACCATTCGATCTATTATCATATCCATTAACGCTTCATCGACGTGAGATATTATATCAGTATGCTCGAGACGTATATCGAGGCATGTCTTGGCTCTTTAAAAGTTCCGTAATAAAGTGAGACACTCCCTTAAGTAAACACTTTAAATTCCCCAAACCTAGATGACAAACATCACGCTGCAGCCAATTATAAAAGCCCTCTTTGCCTTCACACCACGAAGTCAGGCTCGGGCCTTTATGTCAGCCACGTTTAAAGCATTAGTCTGTTCTTGTAATATATAGCCCCCTCCGCTGTAGCAGCGGGGGCCCATCTAATGATTTCGGAATCACCATAGAACGTTCTCCCCACCCCCTCCCCCGCAACTCCCAGAATGTGGAGGCACTGATTTAGAAAACAGAGGAGGTAGCAAGCTACTGTTCATTATTTATCCCTCCCCCACCCCCCTTCAACAACCCTCTTGTCGTCAGAGGACAGTCGCTAACCACGCACCAGGCCAAGCGTAGAGAGCACGGAGACATCCCAATTTATCTTGCTTTATATTCGGGTGGGGGGTTGGCAGACGACTTTACAGGGGTCAGCGAGCTAACGGTGACAAACCCCCTAGCTGGAAGTTCTCAACCCTTTAGGCTCAGGGGGATCCTCTTTTGTCTCACGCCATTCATAAATATTTAGAATTGTCGTCTGCTGCCGGTGCTGGAATGAGAGAAGAAAGCCCTAATCCCCTGGATGACCGCTCGTCCTCTCCTCCCCCCAACCCCCTTTGAGTTCTGGTGCACCCCCACGAGAGGGGAGAGTGTTTAGAATGTGTGGAAGAGAAGCAGTTGTTTATTTACCGCTTACCACTCCGGTAAATTCATATTCGGTGGAAGCGAAACACGATTTTAAACCGCCGTGTCGCCTTGAATTAGCATTGTTGGAAGTCTTCAGCACAAACAGTTTGCTTGCAGTAAGCTTTTCTGGTCGCGTTGTGAATGTGGGTAGCTTTTTCCAAAGACGGCTTTCCAAGACTTTTGGTCTAGAATTCTGTTATTGTAATGTAATGCTAGCCACTTTCGTTTTGGAAGCAGAGAAGTCTTACTGGGGTATGGTCTCCAGAATTAATGTAAAACTTTTATGCCCGTAGAAGAGTTGGTGGGAAATTTATTCTAAACTCCAGCAGTATTTCATATTATGCTAGAGAGATATGCTTTACGTTAAGTTGCTGGGCTTTTGTAACGGAAATACCCCTCAAGAATTCTCTCAGAAGTTTAATATCTAAATCTATAACTAAATTTATTTGAGAAATGGATAAAATTTATGGAAATATAGATTTCTTGAATTTATAGAATAATATATCAAGAGTTTTCAAATATGGTCTCCAATAATACGAACTTAACTGAATTGTTCATAAATCTCTGCTTGCAAAAAAAATGCAAAAAGTATGTAAAATTCGATCCAATATTGTTTAATAAAAACTAATATGAATAATATATTTTATTCCCTAAACAACATTATAAAAATCAAATGTGTTTGTTACATTAATGTAATTTTATTCCTTGATCAAGCAAACAGCGATATTTTATTAATAATTATTAAAAAATAAGTCTCTTTTAAATAGAAAAAATATTCTTTTCCACAATATAGTAGATAGAATAGATATTAAAATAACTATACTTTTAATTGTTTTTTGCAATCTATGTACAGTATGACATTTTTTTTCCATTTTACTTTGTATGTTTCGTAAACTAAATAACAATAATTCATTAAATTTTATACCTATAAAAATGCTTTCATTGTTTGCTACAGGTTATATAGAAGAAGTACCAATTAATTTCATAAAACAAATATAGTTAATATAGTGCATTATCCATGATTATTACTGGATTCTTATATATGCTTTTTAAAGTTTGTCATTTTTAAGTACTTCTACTACTTATGAAATAAGTATATATAAAATCGATGAATATACATTTTAGTACATCTTAAAATAATATCAATAAGTAACTCAAAGAATTATTACATTTTTAAAATAAAAACTACGACATAGTAAGGTAAAATTGGCATTATTGAAAAATTTAACATTGCTATTACAAATTGCAGTTATACTATAATTATAATATAACCAAGTTTTATAAACTACAATATTAGAGAACATTTTTATAATTTAGAGCAATTATTTGAAAAAATTAGCATTACTCTCTGAAAGTAATATTCAATTTACTATTATATTATAATTGCTATATACTATAATGTTAATTTATTGTTAAAAAATTTAATGTTTCCAAAAATCCCAATAATTTGCTCCGTGAAAGAATTTACACCAAATGCAGACAAACTTCAACATGCTTAGCTTTTTCTTTTAAATCTCTGTTGCTTCTCTCTGATAGATAACAGATCCTTCAATCAGGAATCCAACTGAAATCTTGAGTACTTTTTTTCTTCAATCTACTTAATATTTGATTAGACCAACGCAAGAAACAAAAGCCTTTCGAACACTAAAAATCCACCAGAAAAGAACATATTTATTCCCAGGGCACCACACAGATGACCAAAGGAAACTAAAAAAAGAAGGGGAAAAAAATGGCAGCCAAGGTGAAAGAAAAATATATATTAAGCGGAACCCACTCTTTTCTTATGTCCAAAAGAATCTTCAACATTTCCCATAGGAGCTGACGCAAAAAAAATAAATAAAGAGGAAACCCAACCAACTCTCCAGATTAAAGGTCGACGAAGCAAAACAAGATTCGAAGAGACAGTTCAGCCACCGTGGGACCCGGAACGTCGTATTGGACAACTAACTAGAAACCGTGTGTTCGTATAGATTTATCTATATATGACAGAGGGCCTTCAATGCCTGCGCTTCTATGCGACCTTCCATTTCTGCAGAAGTTTGTTTTTTAGATGTATTTTTCAAAGTGTCCGGGTTGGACGCCTTTGTTCATCAATATCAACTTCTTGGGAGATGAAGGTCTTGATTTAAAGGCAAGGAACAAGAACGGGGGTGGGATGGGAAGTGAAGTGACGGGAAAAACAATTTGAACAGAAGTTCGGACACGCGCTGGGACCTCCCTTGGGACAGGTTGCTAATATGTATCCTGCCATTCATTTCTTCAGTCGTCGTCCACCCCACACCACCCACCTCTGCGATGTCAATGCATCACCAGCTTTTTTTTCTGTCGTCCGGCGATATTTTTCGTAGATATTGTGGGGTTTGTGCGCTTCTTGGCGATCGTACCCTTTTTGGCGAGTAATTGATTTATGTTTCAGGATATTTAGAGATATTTCTGAAAATTACTTTATAATGAGCTGAAGAGTTTTACCTACCAAATTTGGTATTATATAATAATTAATAATTAATTATAAATTTGAAATTAATTGTTTAGATTATTAATTATAAATTAATATTCCTAAATTAATTTTCTTCTTTTGTGATATTTTAAATAATCTTTTTTATCTGCGGGAAAAAAATCTTCTGAAAATCTGAATTAAAATATTTCAGATCCATGGATGCTAATTGAAAATTAAATTTATCTAAACATAGAATAAAGTTATTAGTTACATGTTTAGCATTGGTTTTTGTTTGTCGCTCTACTGCCATTCGGTGCACACTTTAGGCTAGATAGACCGGGACCTAATGTGGACAGTTTAATGTGGATTCCGAACCATTAACATGCATCCATGCAACCGCCAGAATTCAAACCTGAAGTCTGTAGTATCAAAGGCCAGAGAGCTGGCCAATTGGCCACCAGGCTGCTAATTATAGGCTTAAGAACACTAATGTAACTTTTATGAAACGTTGCCAATTAAAATTTCTACATAAGTTTTAATTTAAGGTATATATAAACTGCAAATTGGGCATAACCATAAAGCAATAATTGTGTCTTAACCATTTTAAAGATTCTGCTTGCATTAAAATGATAATCTTTATGCAAGTTAATATTTTTTTACTTCGGAGGGTATAATTTCAATAATAGTTTGTGCACATTTTTATTTTTATATAAATCAATTAGAACAAAATTTATAACAGTTTTAAGAATAACTTAAAATCATACAAAAATAATAGTAAACTAATAAATATAACAAAGACTTCTTAAAATTATCTATTTTGATTCAGCCTTTACCTTTTGCCTATGTCAGAATTTCTAATCCATGTTTCGAATTAATTTTAAAATTCATATATTAAGAGTGATGAATTGATGAAAGAGTTTAACGTAATTGCTCTTGTGCTTCATTATATAAGAAACTATTTAATTGCATTACGACTAGACGGAATTCAATGTCTCTCTAAGTGTTTCCAATATGAAACGGAATTTTGCATACAATAGTATGTGCTACATATAAAAGCTGCTAGTGTAATTAATTTTTTGCAGATTGTGAGTAAAATTTCTTGGACGCAGTCAACATCTTTCTGTGATAAATGCAGATCTTCTCGCTTCAGATGTAAAATACTACCCTTTTCCAGAAAATACTTTAGCCAACATGACAGAACTATACGGCTTTTTCTTGTATGTACTTCGGAAGTGACGATGTGTACATTGCCTTTTGTTGTACACTTGTCATTTTGAATTCTATTCGCCATAATTAGCATCAATTCAATGCTGTTATGACCAAAGTGCTGCTTTATGGAAATTTTTGTTATTTACGTTACTACTGCGTAATATTTTTTTACGATTTGTTCTTTATTTAAATATTATAATTTATAGAAAAGTCCATAATAATTTATGTGCATACTGTAATATATAAACAAATTTTAAATTTTATCTTCTTCATTGGCGCAACAACCCATGGTGGGCAAAGGCCATCTACGCACTGACAGATTTCGAAACAGGAGATGTTTTCTTTTTACAAGGTAGGGTTGTCGGTCCTAATCCTAATAATTACAGTCATATTAAACCAGGACCTACGGTTTAAAGTTGATTCAGAACCACTACAAAGAGCCATTGTACCGCCGGGATTCGAACCCGAAACCTGTGGCATCATCGAGCGCCAGAACACTAGTCACTCGGCCATCAGACTCCATTAAATTTTATAGCATGGAAAAATGCATTCCAGTCGAATTGCCAAGAATCCCAATGTGTTGTTTTTGCTGCATTGCATTTAGTAATAGATGCTTTTTTCCTCTAATAATGTCTGAATTTTGAAACGTTTTGAACACTGCTTTTTTTTAACATGAAATACACAGACAACTGCACATAAAGTTCTGTATAATGCTATTTGTCTCTACACAGTATTTTTTCATCACAATAAACAAGTAATATAAAAAAAAAAATTTTAACTTAATTCCTACTTTTTTTTCACTCTATTGCAAAAAGTCCTTTATAAATAATTTTCATTCATTTTTTTTAAGTTTATCTGGCGCCATCTATTATTAGATATATGCAACTTAAATGTAAAAAAAACTAAAATTAATGAATTAAATCTAATTACTGAATTAATATTTGAAAAAACTGCATTAACATCCAGTGTCATCCACTACAAGTTCAAAAAAAATGTATTTGAACTTGAGTGGAAGAATCAAAAGTATTTTATGAGCGATTGAAAATTTGAACAAGATATATATAGGGAGAGTGTGAGGTAATTATAGGAATTGAAAAAAAAAGTCCAAAATCCAGCCAAATTGAGCAGACCGTCGCCAAGCAAAGCCAACCCGGTCCCCCGACACAATGCGTCACGCCCGGGCGAGGAAAAATATTAACTTTTGATTGGAATTGACGCCGGAACCCGTGATAAATGGACGCCAGTTATTGGAAGCACCCGATGATTGGAAGTCGGTCACACCGGACCACGTGCGGACGCGACAATTGTGACGGCCGCATCTCCCGCGGCGTCCGTTATTGCCAGAGCCGCCGATAAATATATGGGGCAGTGAAAAAAGGAGACTCGGTTCTCTCGTAGTTATACTCGTGGATAGATGATATCGGGCGGATAACAAAGGGTGGACACTTGCAATATGGAGTTTTTCAGTTAATGTTTCTGGTGGGAGATTTATTCGTTAATATAGATTGTGAGAAATGAATTGAGGCGGCCAATAAAGCGCTGATCAATCACTGTTATTAACTTCTGTCAGGACATCGACATTTATTTGTACTCATAATTTTTTAAAATTGTAAATCATTCTCTATGAAAAATGTATATAAATAAATTCAGTAGGAAAATTATCGACTACAAAAAATTCACCAATGAAAACAAATAAATCGACGTATTTTAGGACTAATATTTAATTTATAACATTGTTTGATAAAACTGTAAGTGTCATTATTTATGAAGGAAAATTTGTTGAAAAATACTATTGTTACCATAAATATTGTATAAAAAATATCCGGTATGGGATTTATTCGTTTATACACAAGAGGAAATATGAATTGCGGCAGCGAATATAACACTAGCCAATCATTATTATTAAGTTGATGGTAGACTTGAGATGGTTGAATTAAAATGTTTGTAGCGAAAATTACAGTTGCGGTGTTTTTTTTACAGTCTTTCAGACCGGGACCTACGGTATAAAGTGGTCCGAACCATTACAAACACCCATGGCACCACCGGGATTTGGACCAGAAACCTGTGGTAAAAGCGCCAGAACACTTATTAAATTTTATAGTATCGAAGAAGGCCTTCGGATCGAATTACCAAGATTACCAAGCTGTTTAGACTGTTTTATTCTAACCTCTGAACATTTTCAAAAATTTTGAACATTATTTTTCTCTCCACGATAATCAACCATGTAAGCAGCTTTCAAAGTTATATATGCCACATATGTACTCCACATGTAACTCATATATAATATCAATACATATATATGAGTAATATATTATACAAAAGCATAGATGAATAACATACATGACATCTGAAAATTATTTGATGCATTACAAAATCATTGAAAAAAAAAACTAGAACAAATAAAAACAAAATTATTTTACTAACTAACAAATAAAAAAAAAAAGTTAACGCTAATTAATTATTATTAAGTTGGTGGAAGATTTGAGGAGGATGGATTAAAAATTTTAACTTATAACTGAAGTTCTGTAACGAAAATTATTTAAAAATTATAATTTATAGAAAATGCGATAATAATTTACGTACGCCCTGTAGTGTAAAAATTAATAAATTTTATAGTATGAGAAGATACCTTCTGATCGAATTGCCAAGAATCCCTATGTGTTGTTTAGATGGTTTTACTCCCTCAAAATAACTTCTGAACGCTTTGAAAAGTTTGGAACATTTTTTTTCCCACGAAAATCAGCCGTGCAAGCAACTTTCAAAGTTATATATGCTACATATGACCTCCCCAAATATATATATATGTATATATATATATAAACTCATGTTTGTGAAAATTGAAACACCATGAAGGACTTATGCGAGTGAGCTGAAATTTTCAGTAAATGCAAATGATTAGAATTTCAAATCCGTAGCGCATGCGTATGCTGAGCAGCGCCCTCTGAACAGCGGATAAATAGACGGCTGTAGCGAGGCGTGTATGGCTATCGGTGGTTATCTGCTAGTGGTAAACGTTAGCTCAATCGTTACTTATGCCTCTTCGACGAAAGAGAGCGAGATTTGAACAACTTACAGAGTGTGAACGGGGGAGAATCATCGGCCTTCGTGAAGATTGGATTGTCTTATCGTGCAGTAGCCGCTCGTGTGCAGCGTAACAGCAGCAAGTGATGCGTCTTTGGAAGCAGTGGACGGACGAGTGTTGGACAGCTCGGAAATCCGGGAGTAAACCCCGAAATGTGACGCCATCTCGCGATGATAGATACCTGGTCCGCATGGCGCTGACGGACCATACAGCTTCCTCTAGACAATTGGCAGCACAGTGGTCAATAGCTACAGGTGTTTCATTGTGTGCTTCATCAATTCGTAGACGTCTGCTGCAGCGTGGACTGCGCGCAAGGACTCCTTTATACAGGTTCCCTCTCACGCTAAACCATCGCCGCCTGCAGCTACAATGGGCCGCTCAGCATAGATACTGGCGTGCTGATTGGCAGCATGTCTTGTTTTCTGACGAATCCCGCATTAATTTGTGGTACCATGATGGCCGCATTCCTGTCAGACGCTATGCCGGTGAACGCCACCTTTCGGAGTGCATTATCGAACGCCACAGTGGACGAACACCCGGAGTTATGGTCTGGGGTGCCATAGCATATCATGAACGATTTCAATTGCTAAGAATTGTGGGCAATCTGAACAGCAACCGGTACATCAGTGAAGTTCTACAGCCCCAAGCTGTTCCCTTCCTTCAAAGCTTGCCAGGCGCTGTATTTCAACAGGACAGTGCCCGCTCTCATATCGCTAGGACTGTTCAATCCTTCTTTGCAAAGCGGCAGGTACGGCTTCTTCCTTGGCCTGCGTATTCCCCGGATATGTCGCCGATTGAACATGTGTGGGATTTCGTTGGTCGGCATCTCGCTCGTGATCCTCGTCCTGTTGCTTCTGCAGACGAACTTTGGGTGCGCATACAAGCAATATGGAATGCTCTTCCTCAGGCAGACATTCAAAATTTGTTTGGCTCCATGCCACGTCGTGTAGCAGCACTTATTGCGGCACGTGGTGGCTACACAAAATACTGATTCCGATCTCTTGTTATTGTTTGTTTGCTTTGAACATTTAATCATTTATTTGTACTACTACCACTCAACTGTGTATTAAATTTCATTCAATTATGACGATTCCTTCATAGTGTTGCAATTTTCACAAACATGAGTTTATATATTATACTAAAATATATATGAATAACATACAGGGTATCTGAAAATTATTTAAAAAAAAAAAAAACTAGAACAAAAAACAAATTGATCTTACTAAGTTACAAATAAAAAAAAGTTAACGCTAATTAATCATTATTATTAAGTTGGTGGTAGACTTGAAGTGGTTGGATTAAAATTTTTATTTTTAAATGAAGTTTAGTTAATTAATGTATCGCATCTTAAAAATTTATTTGCATTTATTCCACTAATAATTAAATGACAATACATTAAAAATTAATTAAAAAACATTTAAAGGCCTTTAACAATGTTTATTGTGCTTTTTTTAATTATGTAAATTATTGTTAAAATAAATGCATCATAACATTTTACGTATCGTAGTTTCCTTATAATCCGATAGCTTATTTTCCGGTTCTAAAAAATAAAAATTCCGTATAATCCGTAGCGGCGCATAATCCATTGGTCATTCATGTCTGTTTTTTAGCGCATCCCATACCAATCAATTATGTTTTGATGCCCCAATTACGTTACTTCGTTGTGGTTTTGAATTTTGACTATTTTTGTAAAAGTTCGGCTCTCTTCCACCATTCTCATACTTATATATGGCTCTCTGATAGCCAATTGGATAGCACTCTGGCCTTTGGTACCCCAGGCTCCAGGTTCGAATCCTGTCGGTGGCAATGATATTTGTTAGTGGTTCAGAATCAGGTTCCTAATGGCAGAGTGGCTAGCGCTCTGGTGCTCGGTACCACAGGTTTCGAATTCGAGTCCCGGCGGTGCCATGGATGGTTTGTAGTGATTCGGAATCCACTTTAACCCGTTGGTCCCAGTCTTATTTGACAGCATTGAGCATTGGGCTGACAACCCATCCCGTAAAAAAAAATCAGTGTCACGGAGCCGAGTCAGACTTCGAATTCCAGAGGTGCTATGGATGTCTGTAGTGGTTCGGAATCCACTTTAAGCAGGAGGTCCCGGTCTCATATGATCGTAGAGCGTCACAGAGTCCAATCAGACTTCTTACCCACACAATTCCCAAACTGTAAAGGGGCAACTCAGCTCTAGGCACAGTGATGTGATGTGGTATAGTAGTAGTGGTTCGGAATCCACGTCAAATTGTAGGTCCCTTGTCTAATTTGCCCTAAGTGAAAAGACTATAGAGGAAAACCCAAACCAAATCATTCTTATTTATGTTAAGAGATGTATTTTTATTTCACTAGAATTTTATTTATTTATTTTTTCTGCAAAAAAACATTTTTAAGGAGTGATTATATAAGATCGTTTATTATACAATTTTCAAATATTATATATATATATATATATATATATATATATATAGATATATATATATATACGGTGCTCAGTGGCTATTAATCTGCCACCGTCTGCGAAATTCTACTTTGAATTTGAAGTTTTTTTTTTAACGTATAACGTAGGCAGAAAAATTATGGTATTTTAATTTTTTTACAACTTGAAATTAGAATTTTTTTTATCTTAAGTTTATATTACGATAATTCACAACAAAGAAAATCGTAACATTTCCGACAACAACAACAACAAAGACATGAAAATATAATTGAGCAAGGATCTTGTTTTTAGACTAATGAAATATTTCTAATTTTGTGGTCATATATAATTCTCTAAATCAATTAAACTGCAATTTTTAAACTTTTCGTATATCAGTGCAAACAACAAACTATGTGATTTCCGCATCAACATGACCCGATCACCCATCTGACTCAATCCCTGCAAAAAAAAATGCTAACGCTTTTTTTATTACGCAGTCATGAAACCGGGGCTTCCCGTTCGATATCCCATAAATAACGTCCCCTGTCCGCATCTATCAGACGCTAACAAAGCAGTTCAATAACGCCACATTCAACACCTCACCCCCTTCCACAAAGGCCGCCAACAAGCTAAAAAGAATGCACCCGTAATGAGAATCATAACCGAAATGAAAACACGACCCAAGGGGGAAAGGGACCACCACCCCCTGAGGGAGTAGGGGGGACACCTACAGATGTCGGGGTTGTGGCCAAGCTCAATTACCGGGCGGCGATAAGGGAGAAGTGAAACGATCTGTAGATGGGGTAACAGGTAGCGAAATTTGAGTACAGCGATGAATGTATTGGAGCAGGTTAATAAATTTCAAAAAGTTTTTCTATTTTATTTATTGTAGACTTGTTCGCTGTGTTTGCTTGCTGTATTAAAAGTTGGTCACCATGCACAAATTCAGTTTTAATGAACATAACTTAACTTTTAATTAATATATATTTCATATATAGTTTTGTTTCAGAACAGTTTTTGTTACTAAAATTGAACATGGAATTATGATGAATAAGCTTCTATCGTATTTTACTTATTTTTTGGTGTAGAAAGTCAATATAAATAATACACTATGGAAAATCTCTGTCAATACAGATAAAAGTAAAGCCATCATTTCCAGAAAAAGGTCTTGCTTGGTCTCCATATGAAGATATTTTCCTGTTTGACGATCCAATATAATGGGTCAATCAAGTGAAATATTTTGACCTAATCCTCGACAGCAAATTAACATTCCACAAACATATCTACACTAAAGACAAAATGTTGGAACAAATTACATCTTAGCTTGCCGTTAATAGGAAAATATTCTACTTTATCTTTACAAAACAAACTTTTATATAAACAGGTCCGTATACCTATCCTGACTTATTCAACACATTAATAATCAGTTTTCAAATAATGAAACTTCCCGTGGAATATCGCCACCTCGATTTTATGCCCTTCAGGAGCATAACAAAAGACTAAAATGCATATAAAAAAATCTCTGTTGCTCATAGTGAACCTCTGAACTGACGCTGATTGAAAAATGTGCATTAGAAAGTTTTACTAATGCACTAGAAATTTTCATATCATTAAATTATATCACTCCAAATACTTTTAGATTTAAAAGTACTGTTTGTTTTTCATCCATGCAAATTATTGTTTGACGCCTAGTATAACATATACGTTTTAAATAGTCATCTAGTTTTATCCCTCAATACAAATAAATATGTTAAAATTTTGAGGAACTGATATTAATAATAATAAATTTTAAAGGACTTTTAGATTAGTACTGTTTGTTTTAAAAAAGTACTGTTTGTTTTTAGATTAGTATTGTTAGTTTTAAAAAAGTACTGTTTGTTTTTAGATTAATACTGTTAATTTACTAAAAGTACTAATAATAAATAAATTTTGAGGACTTTAATCATAATAAATTTTAAAGGACTTTTAGATTAGTACTGTTAGTTTTAAAAAAGTACTGTTTGTTTTTAGATTAGTACTGTTAGTTTACTAAAAGTACTGTTTGTTTTTCATCCATGCAAATTATTGTTTGACGCCTAGTATAACATATACGTTTTAAATAGTCATCTAGTTTTATCCCTCAATACAAATAAATATGTTAAAATTTTGAGGAACTGATATTAATAATAATAAATTTTAAAGGACTTTTAGATTAGTACTGTTTGTTTTAAAAAAGTACTGTTTGTTTTTAGATTAGTATTGTTAGTTTTAAAAAAGTACTGTTTGTTTTTAGATTAATACTGTTAATTTACTAAAAGTAGTAATAATAAATAAATTTTGAGAACTTTAATCATAATAAATTTTAAAGGACTTTTAAATTAGTACTGTTAGTTTTAAAAAAGTACTGTTTGTTTTTAGATTAGTACTGTTAGTTTACTAAAAGTATTGTTTGTTTTTCATCCATGCAAAATATTGTTTGGCGCCTATTATAACATATACTTTTTAAATAGTCATCTAGTTTTATCTCTCAATACAAATAAACATGCTAAAATTTTGAGGAACTGGTATTAATAATAATAAATTTTAAAAGACTTTTAGATTTAAAAGTACTCTTTGTTTTATGTTATTATGAAACATGTTTAAATTTTGAGGAACTGGTATTAATAATAATATATTTTAAAGGACGTTTAGATTTAAAAGTACTGTTTGTTTTCCATCCATGCAAAATACAGTTTTGCGTCTAGTAATTATAACATATACTTTTTAAATAGTCATCGTGTTTTATCCCTCAATACAAATAAACACGTTATAATTTTGAGGAACTGGTATTATTAATAATAAAACTTTAAAGGATTTCAGTTTTCAAATAATGAAACTTCCCGTTGAATATCGCCACCTCGTTTTTGTGACATCATTCCATTTTAAACATACTCCATTCTTTTCCAAACCCCCGAACTCGAAAGGAACAAAGTTCCAACAAAGTTGGGTTGGGGGCAAAAAGAAAAAATAAAAGCTGTCATTTTGTTTTTCATTAGTAAGTGAAATATATATTCGCCCCGACCCCTATCTGGTCCCTCGGGCGACATTTCGTGTCTGAGGCGGTTGTGTTGCAGTTATGCCGCTATTACATGGATGATAGAGGGACAAAAAATTGCTTTTCCGCCAACTCCCCATCGCCAACTGCTTGGGTGGAAAACTGATTTTGACTTTGTGAGGTGTTGTACTGCTGTACTTTTTCACGGGGTTGTTGCAGTATTTTTTTTTATCTCTTCTTAGGTTGGTGTTCTTTCTTGGTCCAAAGGGACATGACAGCAGTGACACAAACCGAGATTCTCAGAGATGTCTCAGCTTGGCTTGTCGTCGCCATATTTGACCACAGAATTATTTTTAAAAGTAAATCAAGTTTTTTTTTTTAAGCATATATTTTAAAATATATTTTTTAATGTATTAAAATTTTTAAAAAATAATTATGCTGTGTTCTATTCCTAATTATGCTGCGTTCATAATAAATTTATAACAAATGGAGATTCATATAAAGAAAAAGATGCTGAGAAAGAAATAATCCTTTAAAACTACCCTGAAAATTAAAGGATAAATTTCTAATTTGTTTCTCCAGAATTTGTGCAATTATTTTTTCCTGGTTATAACTAATAAAAACAGCATAATAAATATGCAGTTAATTCAGTGAAATCGAATTATATTGCATCAATTATCAACCATATCGATTGAATGTTATTAGGGGATAGAACCCAATGTTTTTTTTTTTTCATGGTTTGGTTTACTACTACTAGATTGGATAGGAGAGTCCAGTACCTCTGCACGTAGGGCACATCTGCTCTACTATTGTTTGTCGACCAATGGCCGAGTAACTAGAGCTCTGTCGCTCTGTGCCACAGTCTTCGGGCTCGGATCTCGGCGGTCCCCTTGTAGTGGTCGGAATCGACTTTCATTCATAGGTCTGAAATGACTGTAAAGCGTAGGGCAGACAACCCTATACCGTAAAAATAAAACAACTCAAAATCTGCCAGTAGACAGACGGTCTTCACCCACTATGAAGCTGTAGCGCCAATGAAGAAGAAGTTCGCTGTAAGAAGCGAAGTGTGACAGTCTGTTTGAGTACTGACAAGATGTATGAAGCTATGTTGAACTTACCAACAAAGAGTGAAAGCTGGCATTGTAATCACGTGTTCACATGGGAGTGCACAATAAGCATTGAAGAAGTTGCATCTTCATTCTTATTGTGTTGGTGTAGTTGAAAAATTGAAAGATGCTAGTAGTACTTACTATCCGTAGCTCAGATTATTCATTGGCAACAATGGAATAGAAATACTTGATTCTATATTTTCTACAGATGCAACTTGTTTTTATAATAGCCGATATGTTAATAAACAAAACATACGATTATAAATCCTAAAATAATTCACATGTATTCTACACGACGATGTCTTGTGTCTACGATCCATGTCTTGTGTCTACGATCTTATGACTACACTCCATTAGTGATTTGGTGTGGTTTGTTGCCCTACGGTCATTTTTGCACACTTTAGGCTAATTAGATTGGGATCTACAGTTTAACGTGGATTCCGAACCCCTAACAAACATCAAGGCCCCAGCCAGAGTTCGAACCTGATGCCTGTGGTATCAAAGGCCAGATAACCAGCCAATTGGCCCTCAGACCGCTTCCATTAGAGAATTCAAAATAAAAGTTTTAGATTAAAAATAAGAGTTCGATTGGTAAAAAATAATTTGAGAAAACGCATTCGTACATGTATTCAAGATAACAGGCCACATTTTGGACATACTCGTATAATGTGACACTATTCAAAGTTTTGCTGTTTTTTGATTTTGAAAATAATTCTCTTCAATTTAGTTCCTGTTTGTTATTTAGTTCTTTTTAATATTTTTGTAAGGGTTCAACGATTTTTTTGTTCGTCGTATATTAATGTTAAATTTAGCACCGAATCATTCAGGAAAGGCATTGTAATTTTTAACTCCAGTAGACAGGGTAAAAAATTATCTTTTTCACTTGTAATATCCATCACCGTGACACAAAATGGCTGTCTGGAAAACGGAACACCTCGGTTGTTGAGCCATCCTTCCGAGGCAGCGGCACAAACTTCGTTCTCAAATTTATGTCCCTGTCACTACTCCTAAAGTCCGATTTATAGAGTTGCCACGTATTCCAGTCCAAAGATACTACATCAACCTTTTTTTATTTTTTTCCTTTTCCCTTTTTCCCCCTTATTTATTTTTTCCCTCTCCTTTCTTTTAAGCAGGGAAGAAAGACGTTAGAGTAGGGGGAAGGGAAGGGAAGGAAGAAAAAAAAAAAAGGGGGGGGTAGAAAGAAAAAAAAAAGGAAGACAGACGAGATGTGTGCTTCCTCCTAATTGACGAATGTTCCTTTCGCTCAGGTATGGCAGCGGGTGATTTTCTTCTGGTTGCTCGATCGGTGGAAAATTTCCATCGGTTCGAGGAAGCGGAAGGAAGCGCTTGCGGGGGTGGAGGGAGGGATGTTGGGAATCGAACACAAACTGCCGGATTACTCGTTTTCACGCGATGGTGGAAAGTAATGCGATTGCTTCATGGAAGCGTCTGTGACATTGTTTTAAAAACCACGTCGGTAGAATGACTCTTTTGAGTTATGTTGTGAAACAGGCCGTTTTTTGTTTTATATTCCTTTGTTTGGAAAAGTGGAATAGAAAGTTTTGTTTCAGAAGCAAATTAAAAAATATTATATAAATTCATGCATTTATAACAAGATTTGAATAGCTACTGTAAATCTAGGTTTTCCTCAATTAGGGTCTATGAACGGAAAAAACAACATTACGGTAGTTATTCAAAAACAGTCAATTTAGCCAATTTCCACAAAGTAACCTTGAAGCACAAAAAATTTTTGTTTCAAAAGTAAATTATGAGTTAAATAAATTCCTGAATATATAACAAGATTTGAATAGCTACTGTAAATCTAGCTTTTATTCAATTAACGTCAATAAACGGGAAAAACAACATTACAATAGTTATTCAAAAAACAGCCAATTAGCCAATTTCCACAAAGTAGAATTGAAGCCCAAAAAGTACCATGCAATCCAATATTAAATGGTACACTACACACTCTGAAATTATATCTATTGTTGGGCTACCTAGGTTAAAGGGGACAACCTGCAAATAATCAAATTGTGAAAAAAGATGTTGCATTTGCAGCATTGATGCATATGATAAATATATCATATATGAGCTGGATTTATTTTTATTAGGAATCCATAAGTATATAGATTTATACGAAAAATATAAATTAAAAAAATTATAAATAATATAAAAAATCATTTATTTATTTATTATTTTAATAACTTATATTTAAAATCTTTATTTAAAGCAAGAATTAATACTTCAGTATTAACGTGAGACTAATGAAGCTAAATCTCTAACTTAAAATAAAAACATTTTGATTAAGAATTTCGCTTTTACATAAATTATATTTTACTAGATTTCTATAAACTATGAAATTATATCTATTGTTTGGCTACCTAGGTTAAAGAGGACAAGCTGCAAGTAATCAAGTTATGGAAAAAGACGTTACATTTGTATCATTGATGCATATAATAAATATAACATGTAAAAGCTGGATTTTGTTTTATTAGAAATTCATAAGTATATATATATATATATATGTGTGTGTGTGTGTGTGTACGAAAATTATAAATTTAAAAAAATTATAAATAATATAAAAAATATTTATTTATTAATAATTTTTATTTTAAATCTTTATTTAAAGCAATTAATAAATACTTCAATGATATATCGTGAAAGTTAGTTATCGATAAGTTAAATCTCAGTTAAAACAAAAATATTTTGTTGACGAATTTTTGTTTTTACATAAATTCTTTTTTACCGGAAATGAATTTCAATTGTTTTTATGAATTTAACTTTCCTTTAGTTATTTTTCCATCGTATATGCAGTACCAAATTTTTATCCATAACAAATATACAATACAATTAAAAATATACATTATAGAAAATATATTTTTACCATAGAGATATACTTTGTATTTCTCAGAATAATTTACTAATTTTATATTATTCATTTCAACTCAGAATTTTAGTTATTTCATTGCTCCGTGTTTTGGTTAGATTATCAATAAAATAGTTTGAAGAAAAAAATCATAACAAAATTAAATAAAAGGGTAAAAGAAATACTTTTTTACATCTTTTTATAAATCATATCATATCAATAAAATATTAAAATTAGTTTACGCCATTTGTAAATTGCTTTGCATATCGTATTGTATTTCATGACTGTAATGACTTCTTCGCATTTGTATTTGATGACCTGGTAAACAAATCTTGTATTATAATACTAATTTCGATTTGATTAAAGCATTGAGCGATTTTCAGTGTGTCCTGCTGAAAAAAAATAATGTCGAGATCCTTGATTGAAAAAATTTGTTTAATTATTATTTTTTAATTTTACCAGAGTTAAATAATTTTTCTTCAATTCTGATTTTAAATTTGGGAAAGTTTGTGCAATTTTTTTTTTAAAGTTACACATAATTTTTTAAAAAAATTCACCATAAAAGGTTGATAAGAAAAATATTTTTTATCGAAAATTTCAATTTCTTATATTTAAGCTCATAAATGAGATTAATTAAGGAAATATTGATCACTGTTTTCATTGGCTTTCTTCCATCTGTCAGCGAGGTCATTTATGCTGGATGAATATATAAAAGATCCTATACTTTGAAGTTAGGAAATCTACTACTACACTCTGAACGTCCTGAAAATTTCGAAATTGTTTTCCTTTAACAAATTTTCACCGAGGGGAATAAGCGGTAATCAGATGGTGCCAGGTTACGTGAATAGGGTAGATGTGATAGAACTTCATAACCAAGAGCCTGGGGATTCTTCTTCGTCCTTAAAGCACATGAGGCCTGACATTGCCATGTTGAAAGACGACACCTTTTTGGTAATACAGTGCTTGACGAAGTTCACATATTTTTGTATTCAATTAGGTTAGCTGATCACAATTTAGAATTTGATCTCTTTGATCTCTTTGACAATTTGATCACTTTGCAACAGTTCAGTGTGGATGGGATCTCGTCAATTCCACCAAATGCAAAGCATTAGCTTTTTTGGAGCAAATTGGCCTTTGTAAGGATAGTATAGGCTCATATTGTTGTCGAACAAGCAGACATAATAGAAATTCCATCTGCCATATTTTCTTCGCTTAATTCAAGTGGAATCCAATGAAACTATTTGTGTAAAAAGCCAAGCGTGTTCAATAGTGGTTCATTACCTACTAAAGCCCTCAAAACATCCTCATCAAGTTCCTTTGCACTTCCGATGCAAGTTTCGATTTGAGGTTCATCTTAAAGCTTTATATTATATAACCTGAATTTTTCAAACCATCTTTGGACAGTATGAGCTTTAACTTTAGATGGTCCAAAGACACAAAAACGAATTTTTATGAGCTAACGACATATTATGACCAAGTTGGAACTCACAAAACATAGAATGCCTAAAATGAAGTTTTTCTTGATCCATCATATATGCCTATTTCTCAAAGTTTAATAATTAAAAAACACTTGTAATTGATATTACAAGCGTTTCTTAATAATTAAACTTTGAGACATCAAAACGTGGAAATACTAGCTTTCGATTAATATTAATATCACACAAAGAACAACGAAATAATGAACTTTACAATTGGCATAAAAAATGGCACAAATTTTACCAACTTAATAATTTCTATTTAAATTATTATTTAAAATTTTCATAATTCACTTGACCTTTGAAATGCAAATATGCTAACCTTAACTTTTTTTACTCACTAAAAAAAAGTTCTTCCGCAGTGTATTATAGATTTGTATTTCATGAATATTAATTAATTCAAATTTTTATGTTACAATTTTAATGAAAATGATAGTCATATTTACAACTTATTAGAATAAGCCTAATATTTAACAGCAATGCAATAAATGTTGACCCATTTTTAATAAAGTTTATTACTTAATAAAAATAATTTTAAAAATGCACTATTTTAAGTGAAAAGCATCTAATATCACAAGAAAAAATGCTAAATTAAAAAAAAATATCAAATATAACAATACCTTTTATCGGAAAAGTACATACGAACTAAATGATTAAATAACAACCTATCTATAATAAACATTCAAAACATCTCAGACTTGGTAAGGAGGGGAAATTAATTCAACAGACCTCACATCTCAGTCGGAAATTGTAGCCAAGCTCTTTTAATCTCTCAAATATTTACCAAGGTCTCTTCTGACCTCAATTTTTGGTCATCATGAAATTATTCCACCGATTAACTGCAACCGTGGAAAAGGCTGTCGAGTCTTCCACGGTTGTCAATGGCAACGGAGGATGCGAATCCAAATAATCTTCTGCCTTAATCCGTTCTCTCTTAGTTAATCTCATTTTTAATCTTCGATTGTCTCTCCGTCGCCCTAGAGCCGTATTCTTAAAGGAGAAGCAATCAGGTGATAGAACAATGGTCCGCTGCGAAGTCGATTGGTTAGTGCGGTGTTGCCACGCTACAGAAGTAACTTTGCGAGATTGGATTGGAATTCTAAGGGAATATTTTCGTTTGTTTCGTATGAATAAAGTGTGTTGTTTTAGGGGGTTTAATAGGCAAGAATGTTAATCTCGTTTGGATTAAAAGTATTTTTGTTGAATCATTTAGAATTGTTTTAATTGAAACAAGTTCCAAACTAATTAGGATTGAGATATTTAATTTTAAAATAATTTGAAATTTTCCGAATCATTTTCATACAGTCATTTTGCATTTGAGTTACATAATTCCTTCGAAAAAGTACATATTTCATTAATATTAATTAATTCCCGAGTAATTTAATGAAATGTGTATTTTTAATTGAATATTCTTGAATGTTAATTTTTATAAATATTTTTTGACATAAAAACAATCGAAAAATTATTTAATAATGTTAATTAATTTATATATTATCAAATGAATACCAAGATTTTAATTTCATGGTTTAAATATTTATATTTACTTAAAATTAGTATATAAAATATATTTGTTTAATTGCTATTCAACAAATTTAAAAATAATTTTATACAGAATTAAAAGATTTTGAATTTTCAAAGACTATCTTTTATTTCATTTTTTAAAGTGCGTCAATGGTTCTGGTAAAAATTCAAATCAAAGATATTTGTAATATGATATAGATATTTGTTCACAAAGATATTTGTAATATTATTTTCATTTAAATATAAAATTTAAAATATTACAAAATATTTAATACAGTCTTATTCTTAAATTACAATTGATGTGATTTTAAGATGTGTAAATCACGATGTTTTAGTATATAGCTTATCAAATTTTTTAACAGAAACACAAACAGTTTTGAGCATAAATTTCTATGAAATTAATAAATTTTTGGATTATTTTTACACATAAAATTATGGGTATTGTTTTGGGAATGGAATTTTTCTTCTTGATCAGTTTTTTAGCTTCCTTTATCACTTTCAACGTTTCTTGTTGGTTTAGTAATTAATTAATTAATATTTTTTTCAGGAGCTATTATTATTGGTTTATTTAAATTTCATGTGCTTTTTTTATTAAATTTCTTTTAAATACTTTTTATAAAATCGTTTGAAATTCTATAGTTTTAATTCTTTTTTTAATTTCTTTCACTTGCTTTTTTATTAAATTTATATCACGTGCTTTTTTATAAAATCGTTTGGAATTCTGTAGTTTTGACTTATTTTTGAATTCCTTTCACTTGCTTTTTATTAAATTTCTTTCGAGTGTTTTTTTATGAAATCGTTTGAAACACTCTTTTTTAATTATTTTTTTTTAAATTTCTTTCTTTTGCCTTTTAATTAAATTTATTTCAAGTGCTTTATAAAATAGTTTGGAATTCTATATTTTTAATAATTTTTTTAAATTTCTTTCGCTTGCTTTTTTATTAAATTTCTTTCAAGTGCTTTTTATAAAATCGTTTGAAATTCTATAGGTTTTTTTTTTATCTGCTTTCTTTTTTCAGTTTTGAACGAAAATTACTGCCTACATACGATTTATTGATACATATACTTTCTTTGTTTAAAATTCCTGTTGTACGTTTGAATTCTAAAATTTCTAAATTTGCGATGATTAATTTTTTTTTTATCTGGGCTATAATCGACTAATATTTTCTTCTCAGTTAATGATTTCTGATAATCTTTTACGAAAAGAAAATGAACTAAAAGATAGGAAAATAAATCTCTAAAATATAAAAAAATTAAAGCTTGAACAGTATGAAAGTTTTCAATTGATTAAAATTTTTATTACTTTTTTTAAAATATGGCCTTTTATACTCAGAACTACCAGTATTGGGAAAGAAACAGATAAACTCTTTAATTTGTTTGCTTTATTTATGATAACAATATTTCGGTGCAGCATTTTTTTATGTTTTTGTATCTTCATCCAAGTGTTTTAGAGAAAGGAAAACTGTCTTATCTCAACCATTTTTAAGTTTATTACGTTCATGCTTTCAACACAATCAGTAGCTTACAAGAATTTAAAAGAATTCCAAGAAACACAAATAAATTGATAACGTCTTTAGAAAATATAGTTGTATAAAAGCTTTGTTATTATGATATTTTTTTTAACCTTCCATAATAAATAGTTGAATAAAAATTTTATCTAAAAAGAATTTCTCATATCTTAATTTTCATAAAATTTGTGAAAGGAATTGACTTTTTATTATAAAAAAAAATACAAAACCCGATTTGTAAATATCTAAATTCTAGTGAAAGTTTACAAATTTATTTATGTAACCAGTCTAATTAAATATTTTTAAGTAATTGTAACTTAATATAATTGTCATTGCTTTTATTACAAGATTGATCTGAAAAAGAACGATTTCGAATATAAATTACTGTTTAGCTAATGATTTTTAATAATTTTTAAAAGTTTACTAATAGTGTTATAAAAGTTTAATTTTCTAAAAGACATTCAGGGTGATTATTTTGGTTAAGATAGTGGTAAACATAGCTCAGATAATACGCACAGAATTATTTTTTCTAAATAAGATATTTTACATCTCTTTTAATTTCTATTATGTCACTACAAAATTTAAATGAGCATTTTATAATAAAATGATTTACATTAAAATTTCAGAAGACAGAAAAAGTCATTATGCAACTAATTTTTTCAAAATGTCTTCTACAGATGAATTATATTTATCAAAGTTAATTTATTCAAATTCGTAAATTATTACTTTTTAATTAATTGTTTTGTTGAGAAATAAATTTGCCATCATCACAAATTCGTAAATTATTTCTTTTTAATTAATTATTTTGTTGAGAAATAAATTGTTCGACATTCCCATTTCTGGTAATATTTTTATTAAGATAGCATTAGAAAAATGATATCTTTCTATCAAATCATAGATTATTAATTAATCTTTATTCAATTTTAATTTTATCTCACAATAGTTTATATATTTGCGCTTAAGAATTTTTAATTGTTTTATTAAGAAATAAATTATTTTAAATTTTTATTTTCTTGTTTATAGAGGTTTTTTTTTTTTTTTTTTAAATATTGTCTGTATTGGAAAAATCATTTTTCTCGCTCATATCATTATTTATTCATTAATCATAATTCAATTTAAATTTTGTCTTGTAATAACTTATAAATTTTCACTTGGAATGATTAAAGTCATGATTTCAATTATATTTTTTGTTAAATTAATTTGAAAGATATTATATATAATTTTATTAGAAAGTACTGTAATCAATTATTCCAAATCAATAATTTTGTATTACATATTTTGTAAAATAATCTAATTTTTGTGACAGAAAAATGTAGTATCCTTAATATTATAAATATTACAGTTACATAGTTATCTTTTTAAAAATTTAGTATAAGCATTGTTATTATCGAAAACTATTAAATAACTATTAAAATAACGTTTTTACACAAGATATTTTCAAATAATGTTTTTCTTTTTAATATTTGTTCCAATGGTAGTTAAATCTGTACCAATTTGTTATAAAGGCAATAAAATCTGTTCCAATTCAAGCAATTGTTTGGCAAAGACATCATTGCAAAATGTGTTCATTGGTTTTGAAAAAATAATTCTGATGTGGAAAGTATTTTAAAGATAAAATGTGATTAAAATCTTGAAAAGGCAACATATTATTTTAGGTTGATCATAAATGATTAATGTTTAATGGGCTGGCAAGATGAGAAATTCAAGGATTCGAACAGGCTTTAGTTTAACCATGATAATGTTTCCTCATGTGGATGTTTAATGCTGAACAGTGTAGCAAAAACATAGATTTAATGTTAACTTAATGTCAAAGTTTGTGCCATTGTTATTAACTTTACTGTAATGATCGCAAAAATCACATTACACAAAATGTCATAATTTCGATATAAATTTAATTTTGCAAATATGTTGTACCTACCTTATTAATGAAAAATAATTTTTACTCTACATTTTTTTGTAGTGAAATAATATGAATGGATGTTTTTTTTTTTTTTTTTTTTTGCTATTTAATCTTAAGTGAACTAAAGATTAAGAAAAGTCAACAAAACTTTTGAATTTTATCTTAATCTTAGCTAAACCTTTTTGATGTTAGCTTAATTGAAGGCTTTGAAACATAAATATTATATATATAGTCGCAATTATAGGATGTTTTTTTTTTCAAGATTTGGAATAGATTTGATTTGTTAGGACAGAAATTCATTAATAAATTTCTCTTAAAATAAGAAATAGACCATGATTAATGATAAATTAAATTCACAAATCAAAGTATGACTTAAACCCACAACTGTCTAGACGAAAAATGTTGGTTTTTCTCCTAAGCTATTTTTTCCTCCTAATTTGACCTTTGCTCATTCTGTTTTATTTTTTGATTACATGCAACTGATTTCATCAACATCTACACTCCCTTTTCTTTTTCTTTGAAATTTTTGTTATTTTTCATTTTATAATTTTATTAAATAAATAAATCTTTTTAAAAAAAGGCATTTAATTATCCCTTTTTCCTTATTAACTCAAAGGGCATGAGACCACCGCTATGTTTCAACAACTAACAATGAAGGAGATAGAGGCCGCCACGCGGCCAAGGATCTCCGTATTAATCTACAATAAGAGTATGACCTAAGTTATCATAGAAAAATATTCTGAAAAAAATTCTGAGTAATCTAACGGCAAAGTAAATAAATAAGTATTTTTTTAAAAATAACTGATTTTTAAAATAACAGGGTTTTAAACTCCAAATACAATGTGTGTGTGGGTTTTTTTTTTTTTTTTTTTTTTTTTTAATCAGTAAATCTTCGCTTGTCCTTTTTTGGATGCCATGTAATGACGACAACTTATTGGACTTCATACTTCGAATGCCATTCTCATATCTTCTTATGCAATTTGTTTTTTGAGATTTGATGACTCATAAAATAAAATGCCAACATCTACATTTGAATTTTTTTTTTTTTTTAATATTCTGACATTTACACTGTACATTACATATCATTATAAACTGCCACATTGATATCTTGCAATCAACCTATGCATAACATATTGATATAAATTAATTAACAGAATTAAAACGTTTACTTTCCATTCTTGTTTGTTTGTGACTAATCCTCAGTGTCCTGCAGTGCGGGACGGGCATCCCATGAGTGATCTACTCATGGATGGAGGGAAAGGGGCAGCTTTTATTGTGATGGAGCACCCGTAGGTAGATGTATGACTTCTGCTCCGTGACGCTCTTACAGTCATATGAGACCGGGACCAGCGGCTTAAAGTGGCCCACTACAAACATCCATGGCAAAACCGAGACTCAGACCCGAAACCTGTGGTACCGAGCGGCAGAGCGCTAGCCACTCGACCATTCAGGCCCACTTTCCATTCTGATATTACAAATAAAATTATTTCTTAAAAAAATTTTTTTTTAATTTTAATGTTATGATTAATTAGACATTTTATAGTTTGGTATATATAAATTTAATTTAACTTCAGATTTTATTTTTATTTAAACTAAGCTTTTGTCATTCAAACTGCCCCTTTAAAAATAGTGATAACATTGGTAAGCACTGCATTAAAAGGTGTACTCACCCTGACCCTGGCCTCTGTGAGGTTGGTCCACATGGCGATCTCCTCCCTGGTGGACATGTCCGGGTACCTGTTCCTGGCGAAGGTGGCCTCGAGCTCCTGCAGCTGCTGGCTGGTGAAGTGGGTCCTCTGCCGCCGCTGCCGCTTCTTCTTCTTCGGGTCGTCGTCCGCCGAGTTGTCGGCGGGGAGTCGGCCGTCGCGCCGCTCTGGCTCGGCTTCTCGTGCAGCGAGGAACCGTCTGCAAACACAAAGGAATGAAACATTTCAGTATAGTTTTTATGTATAAATATTTGTGTAGAATACCATCTATTCCTTTATTATTGCGTCATTTGAAATTTTAAGGAATTTGACAGAAAATAATTTAATGACAAGCAAATTTTAATGCATGAGACAGAAAAAAAAAAAAAAAAAAAAAAATATATATATATATATATTTTGGGGGGGAGGCTATTTAAAAAATATATAGAATAAAAATATTTTATTTGTATTTTAATTAAAATATTTATTTATTATATTTGTATTTTAATTATTATATTTATTTTAATTTTATTTGTTTTTCACGTTAAAATAGATATGAATAGTTTCATATCTATTTTAACGGGAAAAACAAAAAAATTATGGAAAAGAACTTATGGAAATACTAGTATTATTATTGCTAATAAAACTAGTATTGTGGTTATACTAGTATTATGGAAATACTAGTATATTAGTAGTAATAGTACTATTCCGCCAAACGATTAAAAATAATCGTTTGCTATTTGATTGAATAATGTTTTCTTTAATACTTACAATAAAAACGAATGAAATTTATTCATCATTATTATTATTATAATGAATTATATATTATCATATATTATTATAATTATCATTATTATTATTTATTTATTGTGAAAAATATTTATAATAGAAGTAGCTAAAATTTAATTTAATACTATCTATCACTGCATCAATTGAAAATTTAATGCATAGAACAGAAAGGAATTTAATCACAAGCAAATTTTAATGAATGCGATAAAAAATTGTATTAATTTTTTCGGAAGGAATTAAAAAAATATTTAATAAAAATATTTTTTACTCAGTTTAATTAACTATTAATATCTATGTTAATGTAAAAAACACAAACCTCTTTTCGTATGGAAATATTATTCCTCCAAACGATTAAAAATAATCGTTTGTTACTTAATTAAATAATGTTTCTTTTTAATATATACAATAGAAACGATGAAACTTATTTTGTGAAAAATGTTTATATAGAAATAGCTGAAATTTAATTTAATACTTTCTATTAATATCATTGTATCATTTGAAAATTTAATGTATATGACAGGAAATAATATAATCACAATTTTAATGCATACGATAAAAAAATATATAATTTTTTTTTGGCGAGGGGGGGAATTCAAAAATATTTTTAAGCAGTTTAATTAACTATTAATATCTATTTTAATGTGAAAAACACAAACCTCTTTTCGTATGGAAATATTATTACGTCATACGATTAAAAATAATTGTTTGCTTCTTGATTGAATAATATTTTCTTTAATACATACAATAAAAACGAATGAAACTTTTTTGTGAAAAATGTTTGTAATAAAAGTAACTGAAATTTAATTTAATACCAACTATTCATATTATTACATCACTTGAAAATTTAATTTATATCACAGAAAAGAATTTAATTACAAGGAAATTTTAATGCATACGATAAAAAAAAATCTATTAATTTTTTAAAGATAATTTTTGAAAAATTATCTGATAAAGATATATTATTATGTGGTTTAATTAGCTATTGATATCTATTTTAATATGAAAAACCAAAACCTTTTTGTATGGAAATATTATTATATCATACGATTAAAAATAATCGTTTGCTACTCGATTGAATAATATTTCCCTCATATTTATTGTATATTATAATCTACATAAAAATAAAAATAATATTCATAAATAAAATATATTTAATCCCAAAAATATATCTAATAAAGATATATTTTTATGCACTTTAATTAACTATTAATATCTATTTTAATATGAAAAACAAAAACCTCTTTTCATATAGAAAAATTATTACGTCATACGATTAAAAATAATCGTTTGCTATTTGATTGAATAATATTTTCACCATTTTTATTGTATATTATAATCTAAATAATAAAAACAATATTCATAAAAAAAAGTATTTCATCAAAAAAATATATCTAATTAATATATATTTTTGTTTAATTAAATATTAATATCTATTTTAACGTGAAAAACCAAAGCCTTTTCGTACGTAAACATTATTACGTCATACGATTAAAAAAAATCGCTTGCTACTTGATTGAATAATATTTTCATCATTTTTATTCTATATTATAATCTAAATAAAAATAAAATATATTTCATCATAAAAATATATCTAATAAGGATTTTTATTTTTTTATTTTTTTACCGTTTAATTAACTATTGATATTTATTTTAATGATTAAACACAAGCACCTTTTCGTATTTAAATATTAATTTGTTATACATTAAAAATAATCGTTTGCTATTTAATTGAATAACATTTTTACCATTTTTATTGTATATTATAAAATAAATAAAAATAATAGTTATAAATAAGATATATTTCATCATAAAACTATATCTAATAAGGATTTTTTTTTTTTTTTTTTTTTTTACCGTTTAATTAACTATTAATATTTATTTTAATGATTAAAAACAAGCACCTTTTCGTATTTAAATATTAATTTGTTATACATTAAAAATAATCGTTTGCTATTTAATTGAATAATATTTTTTCCATTTTTATTGTATATTATAAAATAAATAAAAATAATAGTTATAAATAAGATATATTTCATCATAAAACTATATCTAATAAATATACATTTTTATGAAGTTCAATTAAGTATTAATATCTATTTTAATTGAAAAACAAAAAACTCTTTTTATTTAAATGTTATTACGTCATAAGAATAAAAATAATCGTTTGTTACTTGATTGAATAATATCTTAATCATTTTTATTGTATTTATAATCTAAATAATTTAAACAACATTCATAAAAAATGTATTTCCTCATAAAAATATATCTAATAAAGATATATTTTTATGCACTTTAATTAACTATTAATATCTATTTTAATATGAAAAACCAAAACCTTATCGTATGGAAATATTATTACGTCATACGATTAAAAATAATCGTTTGCTACTCGATTGAATAATATTTCCATCATATTTATTGTATATTATAATCTATATAAAAATAAAAATAATATTCATAAATAAAATATATTTAATCCCAAAAATATATCTAATAAAGATATATTTTTATGCACTTTAATTAACTATTAATATCTATTTTAATATGAAAAACAAAAACCTCTTTTCATATAGAAAAATTATTACGTCATACGATTAAAAATAATCGTTTGCTACTTGATTTAATAGTATTTTCACCATTTTTATTGTTTACTATAATATAAATAAAAATTAAAATAGTATTCATAAAACATATTTCATCTTAAAAATATAGCTAAAAAAGACCCATTTTTATGCAGTGAAATTAACTATTAATATCTATTTTAATATGATAAACACATAACTCTTTTCATACAGAAAAATTATTACGTCATACTATTAAAAATAATCGTTTGCTACTAGATTGAATAATGTTTTTACCATTTGTATTGTGTATTTAATATAGTGAATAAAAATGATGAAACTTATTTTGTGTAAAAAGTTTATTTTAATTTAGTATATGAAATGTATCGTAATAAAAAAATAAAAAATAAAATTCGTTTTCTGTGTGGTTGAATATTGTTTTTTTTTTTTTTTTTAATTTTTTTTTTTTTTTATTATTTAATATACTTGATAAAAAGTTATTCCTTCATTTGAAAATATTTATTTGCCATGTGGTTTTCTTTTAAAGAAAAGAAAATTTGTCATCGATTCAATTTAATACATGAGATAAAAATGAATTTTATTATTTGTAAAAGATACAATTGTTTTCTTATATCATAAAATATTTCTTCGATAAATATATATATTGGAAGATAAAGATTTTGAAAATAAGAAATTTTATTACACAATCGTTTTGTTAAATGTGTGTATTTAATATAAACAAGTTTTTATATGAATAATATTTAATATTTCAACACAAAAATCCTTTTATTCTTCTAGAAAATAATAATTTTTCCCATAAATAAAAAGCATTCTACTGAAAAGTATTATTATTAATCAATATCACAAATAAAATGTTTACAATTATATATCTGAAGTTTTAGTGACAACAGAAATGAAAAATATTATATGATTTCAATTATTCATTTATTCTTATTGAATTAAAAATATGTTAAAAAACGATACGGAAAGCAAATATTGATGTAACATTTTTATTAAAATATAGAAAATGTACTTAATAATTACTTCTAAAAATACATCTTAACATCTAAATCTTTACTTACAATAAACCAACTTCATTAAAATATTTAAATAACATTTAAAAAAAAATTTCTGTCAAAAATAAAAACGAATTTTTTTCCGTATATAGTATAGATAAATAATTATAATAAGATTATATACATTTCAAATACAAAATGGGAAATTAGTTTTTTTTTATCAGATTAATATTTTTTGATGAATTAGGTTAATGATGTTAATTAATAGAAAATGATTAATTAGATTCATATTCCTTAAAAACAACTTTTTAAATTAATACGCGTAAAAAAAATATGTTTACATGATGTGCCACATAAATTAAATAAATAACTCTAGTAAAAATAAATCGTTTTGTGAATGGATAATTATTATTATTGAAATATGTATAACGTTAGTATAGGAATTTTTATTTAAAAAATTATAAAAATTCTGTTTAAAAAAACTGGTAATTCTATAGTCATTTTTTTTTATGAAATTAAGAAATTAAGAAATTAATAAGATTATTCGATTAAGATTATGCTAGTTATTTTATTAAGATTAATCTATTTATTTATCTTTTTATTTTAAATTCCTTGTATTAGAAATATTATGAATAAAAATTCTTTTAAAAATTGACAACGAAGTAAAATGCATTTTACTATTATTAGTTCATTTATTAAAAAGTTTCAAATTTTTAATTTATTCGTGAATTCACATAATATAAAAATTAAATAAAATTTTTATTCTTTATTTTCCAGTAATATTATCAATATTTTACAAGACATATTATTTAAAAGAAGAACGATTTTCATATCCTTTTTATAACACTTAAGTAGCCATCTGTATTTTTTATAAAATAATCTTTAATAACTTTATTTGGAAGAAAACTAAAAATTAAAGAAGAGAATTAAAAATATTTTTAATTAAATTAAGATCAAATTCTAAATTAAATTTTAAATTAAATTAAAATTAAATTTTAAATTAAATTAAAATTAAATTTTAAATTAAATTAAAATTAAATTTTAAATTAAATGCAATAACATTAAATAGATTTCCAAAACTGAATTTTGATTAAACTTATCTTAATTTAGTTTGATTAAAATAATTTATTTCATTGTAAATGACAGTAGATCAGTTATTTGTATAAGCATTGATGATATTCAAATGTGGGCTGCTGAAGTTTTCGTATCATAACTGCTATGAATAGCATTTTTATATAAATAGCATTTATTATTATTATTAGCTGTGAACAGAGTAAAAATTAATTAATTTTACTCTGAAAGTAATAATTTTTTATTTTAAACAATGACGAAAAACTCATACTAGAAGTCTGTAGTGCCAAAGGCAAGAGCGATAAATTTTAAGGGAAAATCAGTAATAATGGACAAATATGTATTATCGCTAAATTTTAAATTAAATTCAATTAAAATTAAATACAATTAAAATTTAATTTTAAATTAAATACAATATCATTAAGTACATTTCCAAAGCTGAATTTTTGATGATAACTTAATTTACTTTGATTACATTAATTTTTTTCATTGTAAATGGCTGTAGCTCTTTATTTGTAAAAGCATTGATGATATTCAAATAAGGGATCTCGAATTTATCGTATCATAACTGTTATGAATAACATTTGTTATTGTTATAAGCTGTGAATAGCATTTGAATAGTATTTTAATATGAATAGCATTTTTTATTATTATTAGCTGTGAATAACATTTGAATAGAATTTGATATGAATAGCATTTTTTATTATTATTGGCTGTGAATAGCATTTTGATTACAAACAATGCCGGAAAATTCATATTAAAATGAGAAATCATTCATAATCCTACATCGCCAACTCCATTCAGAATCATACCCACTTCCTATTGTATTCCTCCTTTAAAAGCAGATACGACTTTTACGATTCCCTTCATTAATAGATGCCGACATCCCCCACAAAAATACCTGAGGCGTCCATAACTCATCCCCCTCTCTTCCAAAACCCGTCAGGGAGGGAACCCGCAAAAGTTCCCGCTGACTTTGCCGGATGCTCCGGTGTCCGGCAGCGGGAGTCATTATGCGTGATCTATAGAGAATCATACTTCTAAAAGGCCCCATTTGTATTCCCTTTAATTTATCGCCCCTGAGAGGAGGGAGGCAGCATCTTGAGAACAGAATGGGAACCACGAGAGGAAAAGGGTTGCCATGGCGACGGGCGTAGATGAAATTTTAGGGGGAAGGAGGAATTGAAAATGGTTCCTCCTCCACCCCCTCTCTTCCATCTTCGAAGAATAAGCCACGAGAGTGGTGTCGTTCGGGTTTATTTCGTAAGGCCCTGAGGGGGATTCATTGGTTTCGTACCTCCCCCCCCCTCCCCCTTTTAGATTTTAGAATAAAAAGGAGCGGTAGAAAAAGTTTTTTTTCTTTATTATTGCGTTCCTAGAGCCAATAACTACATCGTGATTTTGAAGAGAATGTAAGAGTTTTACATCTTTTTATTGTAGGTATATCTGAACGGTGAAGTGATTGATTGTAATGAAATCATTACTGTAATATTTTGACAATAATTTATTTGGGTGCAGACTACTGATTGAGTATTATTATTTGATTTTTTAATCAGTTCTTTTTAATAGATTCATCTATGGTTATTTCATGCTTCTATTGATTCAGTTTTATTTTTGTTTAGTTTCTTTTTAAAGAAAGAGAATTACAGTTCAATGAAATGTAATCTTAAATAAAATAAAATAAAATTGTATTTTTAAAATGATAATATACATAATCAAATGATGTATTAAAATTAATCAGACATAATTAAAGTTTGATAAAATTTCTGTGAATTAATTAAATACAGAATGGCTTTAATGAGTCCCATTTGGGTCTATTTGAGCAAAATATTTTAAGGGCTATTCTTGAAGATGTCAGAGAAAGAAATTGTTGGAGAAGACGGTACGGTAAAAGGCAGAAATTTATAAATGCTATAAAGGCTCAGATATAAAATTTATTAAGATCAATATATTAAATTATGCTGCTGATGTATTTAGAATGAATGATTTAAACCCTGTAAAAGGGCTCGTTTTGCAAAGCCACAGGGACAAAGAAGAAGAGGACGATCCAAGTTGCGATGGATAAACGCAGTTGAAAAAGATTATACTAAAGGTTAAGAATTGAAGGACCATTGTCACTCAGAGAAATGCATGGAAATCTCTTCAAAGGAAAGCCTTGGTCCACCCTGAGCTGTCGTGCTATTGATGATGATGATGATGAGAATGGACTTTTATAGTGGAAGTCATTTGAAGCTTTAATTCAGGAAAAGAAGTGTGAAGTATTTGTGCTGTAAATTTTTCCGAGAAAACAAAAAAACTACAAATACATTATAATTGGTTTTATATTTGATATTTTTCTCCCGAATGCAAATAGTTTGCCAGTATATCTAATAAATTGTTGTATGTAAAATAGATCAATTAAATTATACCCCATAATTTTGTACACCTTCAATTCAACTACACGAAATCTCGAAGTTATATAATATTAGGATTAAATATAAAGATAAATCAAATCTGTCTTTAATTCTTCTTTTTTGGAAAACATTTAGAGGTTTAAATTACTTATATTGTTTTATTATTATTATGTTGTAGAAGCAAAGAACTATAATAATAACTGCAAGTAATTCATAGACTACGTTATGTTTTAAATAAATATATATAATCAAATTATATCTTTTCCATTGCTGAATTATTTTATCATTTTCTTAGGTATTTTAAAGTTTGTAAGTTTTTTCTATTAGGTTGTTCTACATGAGACGAGTATTAGCAGTATTAAGTTTAGTAACTTTTTTAGCATTAGCTGATATTCTGTAAAATATGTAACTACCAGTATTAAGTTAAATAAGAGTGTTATATATCTTTTTATTGCTTATTCTGGGATCTGTCGAATGGAATATTTGCTAGCATATTAGTCTCGCAATTGTTAAAAAAACTTAAACAAACAAGTCGCACAAATACGGATCATTTTTCTATGTGAATATAAACTTGCACATTTTGTTACAAAAGCAATACGAAACATTAATAATGCCCCCGGGAATAATATTACTAATATATCCACAGTGACATGATGTTTGGAGGAGTTTAAATCAGGAGAAATTAACTAATTAAGAAAATGAACCCAGTGGATGATTTGAAAGCCTCCTTGGTAATGATGTTCCGAAGGCAAAAGTTTAAACTTATCCTACAATAACTGTTAGACGATTTGCTGTTGATCTTGGAGTAGGCATAGCAATAGTTTCAAGACATCTTGCAGCGCTTGGAAAGGTGAAAAAACTTGACAGATGATGTTTCACGCGCGTTGACAGATGGGCAGAAATTGCAACACTTGCAGATTTTCACATCATTGAGTATACAGCAATGAAATTGTTCATTTTTGGACAGCATCATTATTTGTGATGAAAACGTATATTGTATTAATCGTAATCGTAAACGCTCAACATAGTGGGTACTGTATGATAATCGTAAACTCTCAGAAAAGTGGATACTCTATGATAACCGTAAACACTCAGTAAAGTGGATACTGTATGATAATCATAAATGCAAAGCACAGTGGATACTGCATGATAATTGTAAACACTCAGACAAGTGGACACTGTATGATAATCGTAAACACTCAGGCAAGTGGACACTGTATAATCATCGTAAATGCTCAGCAAAGTAAATATTGTATGATAATCGTAAATGCTCAGCAAAGTTAATACTGTATAATAACCGTAAACGTTCAACAAAGTGGATAAAGTTTAATAAGCGTAAATGCTTAGAAAGTGAATACTGTATGATAATCGTAAACTATCAGCACAGTGAATACTGTGTGATAATCATAAACACTCAGAAAAGTGGGCACTATATGATAATCGTAAACGCTCGGCGAAAGGGCTGTGTGCAGATGAAAAGACCTAACAACCCACCCAGACACACGCTTACATCCAAAGAAGACAATGTTGACGTTTTGGTGGAACTAAACTGGAATTATTAATTACAGCTTTCTAACAATAACGACATATCGATATTGAGCATCAAAAATTGTTATCATTAGAACCAGAATTGGTAAATCAAAAAGGCGTTATTCTTCTCTGTGACAACGGTTCACAAATCTCACTCCAAAAATTGAATGTTTTGAAAGCTGAAATTCTGCCTCATTTCTTCTATTCAGTATACTTGTCTCTTACTGTCTATAATTTCTTTAAATATTTGGAATTTTTCTTAAACTATAAACACTTTGTCAACCAAGAAACAGTCAAAACAGACACTACTAAATTTATTGACTCTTAATTAAAATTGTTCTTTGAAACTGGCATAAAAATGCTTTGTAATCCATGGCAGAAATGCATTGCTAAGATGGAGCTCATTTTGATTGAATATGTTTAAACAATAAAATGTATCGGTTTTATAAATTCATATATAAACTGCAAAATTGTATTTGTAAAAACCAATTATTATTTTAACTATTTATTTAACTGTAACTAATAACTTAATTTTGAAATTTTATCGGGAATTAACAAAATTGGATTATCACAATATTTATATCATTTGATAGTGATGCTCATATACGCACAGATGTTATTAATTTACAATTTTTATTAATGAATTTTTCATAATCAATTAACACTCGTGATATTTTAATCGTTAAAACAAAAACCCTCTTTAAAATACGTCCTTATCATTTTTCTGAAAACCACAAAATTGCATTACAGTAACTACCTATATATCTACTGCTACCGATTTTTCAAATCACTCCTTTCAGAGTAGTTGGTCGTATTGAACCCGAATAGTTACTACACACAACACAGAGAGAGTTCTCTTTATTTAATCCAAAATGATTACAATTCCGTTAAAATCGGAAGAAAGAAAAAAAAGGCAACAACACGCAGAGAAAGAGAGTACAATTCTATCGTCCATATCAACTTTCAATCCAACCCCATCTTCCAAAACTTTCCCAAAACTTAATTTTTAAAGCCTCAACGATTTCGTCTCAAATCCCTCTCAGTATATTACAACCCCCACGAACGACTTCGGTGGTGTGCCATCTTGGCTTCTTTATCCCAGTAATTGACAGAATAAAACGAGGCGTTCTAATCCGGGCTAAAGCTCATTAAAGTTTTAATTACCTAACCAGAAGGATTTGGCATAATCTAGACTTAGGATTTTGGGGGATCTGCCCTTTTTTTTTCTTCTTCTTCTATCAGCTTTCTGTCGGTGGTAGTTGCAAAGAAGATTATGTTTAAGTGCCTTTGTTGTTTATTGAGTTGGTGAATATAGATAGTTGGCGTAATAATTGCTCTCGTTGTGGTTCTTTTAAATGGCCCTCGAGTGTGTCTTTTGTCCATGTAATGTGTAAAATTTTGTTTTGTTTTGTGCAGTGGAAAGGGCAATTTAGATTGTGGAAAAGTTCCAAGTCTTGCAGTTTTTAGTTTGGACACTGGAACATTGCAGAAATGCAATTTAGTTAGAGATGTCCGTATTTGAAAGTAGCTAAAAATAAATTAAATAAAAAATTTGTCTTTACATAACTAATAGTTGGTTGGTAATAATAGTAACTAGTTGGTACTAATAGTAACTAATAGTTGTTCTTTGTTTAAAAATCTTTACTTTTTAACTGTGAAATGACTTGTATATTTGCTTTAGTTAAAAGAAATTCAATGATGGCAGAGAAGATTTTATAACGGCAGATTTTTCTTAGAGCTTCAGATCGCTAAGTTTAATACACTTGAAATGTCATAATGTTATTTCTAGGTTCTACGTTCTAGGTACTACCAGGTATTGGCATGGATGTTTGTTAGTGTTTCGGAATTCACGTGAAACTGTAGGTCCCGGTCTATTTAGCTTAAAGTGGTGCAAGATGACAGTACAGCGACAAGCCAAACCAAACCAAACCAATCTATAGGTTCTAGAAGATCTAGGCTCTTTGTATTAAATTATTGTTAAGCGCTACTAATATACGAGTAATTTACCAATGTACTGTGACTGTACGACGAGTAATGTACCAAGTATTGTTACAATTGTAATTGTGACTTCTTTCAATATTAAAAATTACAAAAAGATTCATTGATTTTTTACTATTATTATAACCCAATCTTAAATGCCATCCAATGGTTATAATTCTTTCCAATTACTTAATATATATATATATATATATGTATATATATATATATATGCATATATATAGGAATTCTAAAAGATTTTTAAACAAATCGCTTCAAGCTCATTCTGTACATTTTTCTTAGAGCTTCAGATCGCCAAGTTGCTATCGCTTGGAATGTTATAATGTTATTTCTAGGTTCTATAGGTTTTAGAAGCTCTTGGTTCTTTACACTGAATAATTGTGAAGCTCAGCAACCAAGTATTGTTACAACGGTAATTTTTTGTGCCTACTTTCAATATTAAAAATTACAAAAAGAATTCGTTCATTTTTTTACTATTATTATAACCCAATCTTAAATGCCCTCCATTATAATTCTGTATAATTACATTACAGCGGATATACAGGAATTCTAAAAGATTTTAAAACAAATTGCTTCAAACTCATTCTGTACGTATCTGGAAGGAAATTGATTTCTAATGCTGCTAATTTTTTTAGAAAATACATCATAAATACGATCAATATTTTTAAAAGGTTTAATTTACGAATTCATTACCTATACTTATATATTACTTTGAAAAACAGATTATAATATTTATTAAAATTTATATTAGATGAAATGACATTTTTTAATATGTATTTCAAAGTACAATATTATTCTATAAATTAAATATATTTCATTCAAATTTACCATATAAAGAAGTTTTTGAAATTATTTAATTATGTATTACTACACTAAATATTTATTACTATTGTTAAATATTTGAAACACATATATGAATACGAAATTATTAATCGTAATTGTTTGATCAATCGATTTTTACGTTTCACATAAATTAAACGAAAATAATTAAGATTTGTTTTAAAAATAATTTTGTTTCCAAAAGTTAAGGATCTTGACGATCCTTAACTTTTGGAAACAAAATTATTTTTAAAACAAATCTCAATTATTTTCGTTGTGGTCTCAAGAAATACATTAAAAAAAAGACAGTTAATTTATACAAAAGTTTATAAAGGAATTTTAATAATATTAAAAATTTTCAATAGTTTAAAAAGTTTTCTTTAAATATCCAATAGGCTTCATTTAATAAAATTATCTGTTTTCTACAAAGAAATGCAATAGTTATTCGAGTATTTTGAACGAGTTATCTTTCCGTTATTTTAGAACCGTTCTAAATCAAACGAGTTTCTTTTTTTTTTCTCTTTATTATAGAACTGTTCATATAATAATGGGGGAAAAAACTTACAATAACAAGCATTGTGTCATGTAAGTGTTTCACACACTTTCCAAACACTGCATATCATTATGATTTAAAATAACAGCTCAGTTATGAAGAAGTTTTATTTTTCTTTAGTACACAGCTACTAAATATTGATGTAGAAAAACAAACACTCTTCAAAATCAGCTGTCTTTTATCCACTTTTTACAAACGATATTTAACGAATGTTTAATTGTTTCTTTTTTTCTTTTTTTATTAGTCAAGTACATAAAGTTGAGTTGCACTTAAAATTATCAAACGATAAAATAAATAAATGTGTGTAAAAATTCGTATAATTAAGACAATCTTTAAATTGGAATTATATAAAATGAATTTAAAAAATAGCTTTACTAGATTATAAAAAAAAAATAAAAATAAAGAAATTTTTGTAAATAGATTAGATTAAAATCTCATTCCATAAATATGACAATAGCAAAGATTACGACAGGAAAAAATTTTATGCTTAAAAAAAAATACATTTTTTATTCTCCTTTGTTAGAAACGGTTGTTTTTACAGTACTGCTTAAACCCTCGGATTAACAAAAAAGATTTAAGAGATTATCAATTAACAATAAATAAAGCGCAAGCATTAAGTTCTTTTGTTTAACAATGGAAAAAAGATTTCGGAACTTTTTCCCACCCACTGAAAAAAACATTACCCCCAGAAAACGAATTCTTTTTCTGCTGAATTACTTTCAAAGATTGCATTTTTTTTTTCCCCAAGATTCGAATGAAATTTTTTTGTATTATCATTTAATTACTCAAAATAAGTCGTCGAAATAAAATTAATATCCAGAAAAAAAATTCTTATCGGTTCAGTCCACGATAATAAAAAAAAAGAAAAGAAAGAAAAAATACACTCCCCATAACACTTTTTATTTTAAAGGGGGTAAAAAAAAAAAATGCAATGAAGAATTCGAAACTTTAATTAAGATTATATCAGCTTTTCTAGAAATATGGAATTAGATAAATTCACATTGAATAAAGGTTACTTAAAATATAGATAAAGAAGCTTAAATAAGATTTTGTTAATTGTTCTAGTTTTTGACAGTAACAACAAATCTCTTAAGTACTTTTTATAATTCCGTTTGTAGAAATTCGTAAGGAAAAAAAAAAAATTTTTTTTTCATTCATGAAAAATATCGATAAAAAAAAATAGAATCTTTATTAAAATTTTAAATCAAACAAAAGAATTGTACTGCTAAGATTTATTTCTATTTGTTATTGCAAGGATGAAATTATTCATATTTTAATGAATTTAATCATATTTTATATTTATATTTGTTCCCTTATTATTATTATTTTTAAATCGTAATTATAATCGTATTTTTAATCGTTTTCTTTAATCGTTTTAAATCGGCTGTGATTTAATTTTATACAGCTGTAGAACATGCATGGTTTAATTTTCATTAGAATAGCCTATTCAATAAATTTAAATCTTGTTTTGTTCTTAAAGAGAAAATCAAAAATAATTTTGAATGAAAAGATCTAAATCAGATTTTTAATGTTCTGCACATTAATAATAAAAATAACAATGTAAGCATAACTACAAAACTATTTATTCTTTTTTATAAATAAAAATTTTATTAAAATAAGAAATAAAAAATATTAATCCATTAACAACAAACGATATTTTTAATGGATAAAGAAATTTTAATGGATAAGAAAAGAAAAATGATAGAATTGAAAAAAGATTTAATGGATAAGAAAAGAAAAAGAATAAAATTAAAGAAATTTTAATGGATAAAGAAAGAAAAAGAATAAAATTAAAGAATTTTTAATGGATAAATAAATTTTATTCTATTGAAATAGATTTAGTTGTTTTCGAGAAAGATTTTATTCTTAGTAAATAACATTACCTGTATTGAAACATTAAAATTCATAATGAACTTCAATTACTTTTATTCCTAATGGTTTTATGAAGAACAAAATATGATTTTATGAAGAACTTTTGTAGCATTTCATGAAGAACAAAAGCATGATTCTAAAATTTATTAATAATTATAATTATATTTACAAATTTCGTATTAGATTCAAATTTTTCCCACAATATATATATATATATATGCATATATAAATTTAAAAAAAACGAAAACAACTTATTAAAGAGCTTTTTTTTTTTAGTTGTTAATTATTTCATTTTAGCTAAAGAAATTTTTTTTTCATCTGTTATATATTTTTGAAGCTGTATTTGTGTAATTACGCTAGTACAAGGAAAATTTTCAATTTCACTTAATGTACTTATCATCAACTTCATTATTAATAATCACATTTAATATTTAATTTCGGTATATCACTTTTATGAGGGTTTTTTATAAGAAGACAAATTATTAGAAAGATCTAAGTTTATCAAATTTTGTTTTATCCTTCATGAAAATATTGAAAATTAGTCAATTTATTTTATTTATTCAGGATAATATTGGAGATGATTTTACTGACATATAATCATCTCCAATTAATTGTATTGCATAATAATAGTTGTAATAATAAATACTTTCACTGTTTCAGCTCCTCATATAGAATTATTCTTTGAATAGGTCAAATACGAATGTTTATTGAAATATCTACTAGTTAAAAATTAATGATTATTTCAGTTCAATTTAAACTAATTCCAATCAGAAGTATAAAAAAAACGTATAATGTTCTTTAAGGTATACATTAATTATTAGTAAATGAATTGGCAAATTATAATGTAATAAGTAAGTAAACCACCCAATATATCGTAATGGTTTGCATGGAATAACAGCAAAAATGTCCTGCATGACATCCCTGTCCCTGAATCGTCATCGATCCTATGAATATAAATAATTATATAACAAATAAACATAAATGCATATCGATGAATATTTATATAAATATAAACTCGCATCTGTCCCTTTCTATAAATACGATGTCGAAAATTCAATTGCTAAATTCGTTCATAAAATTTATGAAAATCCATATCGATATTTTCTGTAAATATAAATTCATATCTCTCAAACTCAAATATTAAATTCATCAAAATAATTATAAGAATTCAAATCGATCTTTTATTTCTATGCATATAAGTTCACGTCGAAAATGTAAATATTAAATTCATTCATAAAATTCCTACCGTAAATTTAAGTATTAAATTCATTCATAAAATTCCTACCGTAAATTTAAGTATTAAATTCATTCATAAAAATTCATATAGATTCCTAAATTCATTCAAATTTCTTAAATCCATTCAAATTATTATATTTTGTTCATGCAAGACATTTATGCTATTATTTCATGCAAACCCTTACGATATATTAGGTGGTTTACTTACTTATTACAATATAATTCATATAGATAAATTCATATTGGAAATTCAAATATTAAATTCATATGAAAAATTAATATCAGTTTTTCATCTATAATTATAAATTCATATAAACAATTTAAGTATTAGATTCATTCATAAAATTTATAGGAAAAATTAATATCGATATTTTTCTGTAAATATAAATTCATATTGCAAACTCAAGTATTAAATTCATTAAAAAAATTATGAGTAAAAATTCAAATCGATCTTTTTCCTATAAATATAAGTTCATGTTGAAAATTTAAATATTTTATTCGTTCACAAAATTCATACCTTAAATTCAAGTATTAAATTATTCATAAAATTCATATCGATTCCTCACTATAAATTCATATTGAAAATCCAAATATTAAACTCATTCATAAAATTCATATCAATTCCCCGCTATAAATTCATATTGAAAATTCAAATAAATTCATTCATAAAATTCATATAGATTCCCCACTATAAATTCACATTAAAAATTAAAATACTAAAATTTCAAAAAAAATCCTATAGATTCCGCACTCATTAATATTGAAATTTTAAATAATAAATTCATTCATATTCATATCGATTCCTTACCATAAAATCATATTGAAAATTCAAATATTTAATTCGTTCCCAAAATTGATATCGATTCCTTACTATACATTCACATCGAAAACTCAATATATTCATTCATAAAATTCATATCGATGCCCTTCTATACACGCACATAAACGGCCATCCACAACAGGCCTTCCTTACTTCATTGAGCGCAGTCAATTGCCCAGAAAAACCCTTCTCGACAAAAGTATCGCGTGTCGACCGGAACCCACAGCTGCGCGCTCTGTCACCGGCTAGTTAACCCCCTCCCCCACCCACCCCCGCAAGGGGTCAGTACACGTGCTCCTCGCGGGGTCACTAAATAACAGTACTCGGGCGGGCGATGTAGGTAAATAAGGATGATTTATGGGCCGCGGCTCTCACTTGAGGAATCCAATACTGCTGGCTGCAGCGGCGCGTTTGTGTAAGAAGAGCTTACGTCTTTTAGCCACTCCGTTACGGATGCGATTAAATTGTCGAGTTGAACGAAAACACCTCGGTAGAGTGGTCGTGGACATGCAGAATTTTCTATCTTTATTTTTTAATCTTTTAACTCAAAATAGGTCAATAAATCTATCAATTTGATAAAATTGTTAAGCAGGACATTTAAAAAAAAAACTCTTAGAATTTTTAAAAAATATTTAGCAAATTCTTAATCTGTAGATTATTTTGTATGTAAGCATATTTTTATTTTTTTGATATTTGGTTTTTTTAAGTTTAAATTCAGGCAACTCTGAGTAATTTAATATTCCTACCTATTATATTCAAATGTAATTACAAATTATATATATGGTAAGATTTGACAAATAGAAGTATCGTATTATAATAAAATAAGAAAGTTTTTCGGTAGGACACAATATAATAACCAAAATACATTTCTGTGTTATAATACTTCTATATAATGATTTGAATACCTTCATTATAAGCTACCATGCTGTAGTAATGTCAGTAATATTCCATAATATATCAGAGAATGAACTAATATTATAACAATGGTATTGATTCACTGTTTACCATATTACGTTAACGATCGAAATAAACAATGAACCAGTGTTACATTATTAAAAAAACGTTATAGTGCTGCACTAATTTTAGCAATATTCCATAATATATCAGAGGATGAACTAATATCATAACAATGGTATTGGTTCACTTTCGTTCACTGTTTACCATATTATGTTAATGATGAAAATTATATTTAAACAATGAACCAATGTTTTTAGCTGAAACAATGGCAATTGGCAACAATGGCAACAACAATAATTTTTAATATATTTTATTTAATAATTAACAGTTTTAGTAATCATTATTTTATTGGTTAATGCCTTTGAAAGTTTACAACAAAAGTTTCAGAATTTATACTTGTGCAGATTATTAACATCTATTGCATCAATTTCTGTTTAGTATATATTAACTGTTTCTTTCTTTTGATATTTCGCATTGTTTAGCTACGTCTGTTGCGTACGTAGAGGTTATTTGCTGAGTTATTTCATTATTGTAATTCTAAAACATTGTTCTAGTACTAAAAAAATTACTATAAAATGGAAATTTGTGCATTTTTTTTATTATTATTCTTATTATTTAATATTGCATATATATTATATTGCTTTTTCAAAAATATACAATTTATTGTTTATTTTAAAAGTGGTGAAATCAAAAGATGAAATGATGAATTCATCATTTAGCCACTCTTTTGAAAAATAAATCGATTTAACGATAAAAAATGAATCAAAATTCGAAAAGTACTCTAAAAAGAAGTTAGTAAATAAAACTTTTATTAATGACGTTTCAGTTCAGAAAATTAATTAAACGTGTAGCCATTTCTTTAAAGAGAGTGAGAGAGAGCAATTTAATTAAATTTTTGGAATGTTAATGAGAGGTAGGTATTTTATATTTTATTCATTTTTTTCTAATTTAAAATGTTTACATTTGATTCTTTTGATTATAAAAGGTTGTCATTTATTCTTTTGATTGCGAAAAGTTGTCATTTGATTTATTATTATTATTATGAAAAGTTGTCATTTGATTTATTATTATTATTACGAAAAGTTGTCATTTGATTTATTATTATCATTATGAAAAGTTGTCATTTGATTTTTTTTTTCTTTTGATTATGAAAAGTTGTTATTTGATTCCTTTGATTATGAAAAGTTGTCATTTGATAATCTTTGGTACAATATCACATACAAAATTATGATTACTGCATTTCTTCTTTGAACATTTTAATTATTATTGTTTTAAAAAGGCTGTTTTTTTAACGATGACAGTACAAATGTACATAAAATTATTTCTTAAGAAATCTTTGTATGAATTATAGATTTCTAAAAGATTTTTAGTTAGAAGTTCATTTTTCATTTTAAAAGTTATTTTAATATAAAATCATAATTAATTTTGAATCTTTCTTTAAATGGTACTTCTTTTATACATATCTTGAATATTAAAAAATAATCTCATATAATGTTTATACTTATATTATTGTTAATACATTTAAGAAAAATTTTCAAGAAATTCAGAATTAATATTATTAATAACTAATATTACGTAATGATTTTCATAGTGACAATAAATTTATAGAATCGTCCAGTCTTTTTAGTTGATATGGATTTCAAAAAATGCTTCTTTAGTAAAAAAATTAAGCAAAAGTTTTCAGGTGGTCTTCTTTATCTCTTATTTGAAAGATAATTTTAAGATTTAAATGAAAACAGAATTATTCCCAGTTGAAAATAATTGAAAGGTACTCTACATCAATTGCGAATATTTGATAAAAAATTTAGATTATTCAGAATGTAAATGATTAGATCATTACACATATGCATAATCCTAAAGTTATACACTTATTATTTGTTTATAGATATACAAGAGAATAAATAAGTATAAATAATATAAATGGGGAAATAAATTTGCAACGAGAAATCAACTCTACTCATGGAAATTGTAGAAAACCTGATAAATTCCGATATTAATTTATGAACAAAAAATATTTCAGAAACAAAAAATTTTTTTTTTTCGTTTTTACAACTTTATATTAAAGACCATTTATTATATATTATTATTATATAATAATTATTTACTATACAGATACTTTTATATTAAAAATTTCTGAAGAATATTAAAGGTTTAAAAGAAATTAAACATTTCTTGAAATTTCTCGAATAAAAAAATGTTTATGACATATTGATTAATGATTGTAAATAATTTTTCTCTCTGTAATTGATGTCTAAATATTGAATCCATAAGACAATTGTAATTTATTGAGTGAAAACTGAAAGTAGAAAAAAGAGTTTAGTTTGAAATTTGTAATGTATTGGAAGTTAGAATAAAATTGAATTTCTTTCAGATGTTTTCTTAGAGAATAACATTGACCGACTTAGATAATATTCCACCAAGAACAAAAAGTTCTTGGAAAATGATTTACAAAAACGTCCTTACGAAGAAAAAGGGAATGTGTTGACATTTAAAAGATTAAGATGGCGCAAGAAATTTATTTTATTGCTTCATTTTGTACAGAAAAGGTTTTTTTTTCTGTTATTATTGTTGTCGTCTTCAATTCAGAGAACAATCTTTCAATACTATTTTAAAAACTAAAAATTATTTCTTCGCAAGTAAAAGGAATTTTGTTTAAGTATTAAAAAAATACAATTAAAGAAATTACATAAGAAATTTTCAAGTTGTTCCAATCTCCCGTAAAAATTATTTAATATAATCAACCATTAATTTTGGGGTACTAGAAATTGTTTTTTCGCTCTGTTTATTCTTTGAAAATTGATGTTTCAGCCAACTTGAGTAGTTGCGTCTTAGGAATATGACATTAATCTAACAATAATATTTTTTATTATTAAATAATTTTGTAGAGTAATACGCAATAAAGTTTTGAAAGATGGACAATAAAAAGATATTTCTAACATAGACAATTTTGATTAAATGCATTTTGATTATTTTATTCTCAATTTAATGTTTCAACTAATGTTAGTAGTTTTGTTTATGAATATGACGTTAATCAAACAATAAGAAATTATGAACAATCGTAATTTTTTTTTCATTAAAACATTTTGTAGAGTAATACGTAATAAAATTTAGAAAGATGAATAATGCAAAATATATTTCTAACACAGACAATTTTGATTAATTTATTCTCTTAAATTTAAAGTTTCAACTAACTTGAGTATTTGCGTTTTATGAATATGACATTAATCGGACAATAAGAAATTATGAACAAACATACATTTTTAAAAAATAATTTTGTAGAGTAATAAGCAAAAAAATTTTAAACGTTGAACAATACAAAAGTTATTTCTAGCATAAACAGTTTCGGTTAATTTATTGTCTTAAATTTAATGTTTCAACTAACTTGAGTAATTGCGTCTTATGAATATGACATTAATCTAACAATAAGAATTTATAAACAATCATAAATTCATTTTTTATTACCTTATTTTGTGGAGTAATACGCAATAAAATTTAGAAAGATGAATAATACAAAAGATATTTCTAACATAGACAATATTAGAACATTTAGTACTAAATGTAAAATTAATACGAAAAACCAAATAATATTTTTTATTAAATATAGAGATGTAAAAGTACGAATTCTATATAAAAAAATTCTTTAGTAAACATTAAAGTCGTGGGTTTTCTTTTTAATGCTTTTTGGGCAGAAGAATAATGTAAAAATATTCTTGTCTTAGTAATAACTACAATCTAATTCTAATTGATGGCTATTTTTATCATGAAAAAAATAAATGATTTTGCTTAAATATTATTTGCGTAAATTGTAGTTTTAATTTTCTTTTTTCAATATTAATTATGATTATAGGACAAACTGGTTCTTAAAATCAGTTTTTTAATAATAAGTAAGTATTTTATGTTATTTTGACTCTTGTAAAAGACAATTAAATATAATTCCTTACTTTTTTATTTAAGAATTTATATAATAACAAAAATAAATAAATAAATAACTGTTTGTGTATTTATATATTCAGATTCTACCAGTTTTTGAGTTTATAAATAAGTTCATTAAATTAAAAATATATTTTGTTTTAATTGGATTGATCCCAAATCAAATATGCAAAGTTAAATCTGGTTATTACATGAAATTTCCTTTAATATGTCGTATTATAATGATGTAAATCTAATTGAAATATTATTATTAAAGTCTCCAATTTAACACTAAAATCTTACATCAGAACTAAAAATGAATGTTAAATAAAAAGTATGTATGTATGTGAAAAGTATGAATATGAAGTATTATACTATGAAAGAATATATGAATATAATATAGTATACTATGGAAGTATGTTATTTTAGAAACATCACGTTTAAACCCAAATTATTTTATATAAAATAAGTAAATAAATAAAAAACATTCCAGACTTTACTTAAAAAATTCATTTAAAAAAAAAAAAAAATTCATTACGAAAAAACACTAACGCAATCCAAACATTTAAAGAAAGAAATTTAAATAGTGTTTGTTAATAATAAACTTAAATTTCCATTACATTTCAAACCTTAAAATATGTAACATTTATTAACAATTTTCTCCTTAGCAAGTCTGAAATTTTTTAAGCAATTTACATAAAATATTCAATAAAATGTAGGTGAAAACCAAACACACGAGCAGAATTTTTTGAGGAAGTCCTTTTACCTTCTTCGTACTGATAAGGAAGATTTACGACATGTGCTTTTTTACGTAAGAACAGAGAATCATTTGAGAACAGAATCTTTTAAGCAAAATACCTCGCAAAGTTTCTATCAAAACCAATTTGACAGTAACATAATTAAACTTACGAATTTCGAATTCGACTCAAAAATATATCAAAACCAATATGACAGTAATATGCATGGTTTTGAAAATATGAAAAATTTAATGCTTTATAGCATGTGTTTCATAAGTATTTATCAAAATTAAGTTTTATTACAAGTAGGACAAAAATAGAGACTGATCATTAAACAAAATTGATATCTCAATTTATCCATTATTAAGAAATGTTTATTAAATGCGAATGATGAATTGTTTAAGAACTTAAATTTTATGCATTTTTATTTTAGTATTCAAAATATTAGACAATGCGCATTATATATATTAAAACCAGATATTTTCCTATCTTAATCAAAACTACTGAAACATTTTTAGTTTCTGATTCAATAAAATTAACATAAGCATTTCAGTTTTCCAACTACAAATGAAATATCCTTCCTTAAACAAACTAGTAGTTTAATTTTTTTAAGTTGTTATTTTAATTTTAATTTATTATTTTTTTTCAAGCTGGAAATTTAAATAATTCAAATATTATTGGGGAAAAAAAAGTAAACATTTGCGATAAATTATAAAATAAAAACTTTCGCTTTATTGGATTACAAGTAAAATGATACCTAAAACGGTTTGGCTTGTCGGTCTACGGTCATTTTGTGCACACTATTGACTAATTAAAACGCGAAGACCTACAGTTTAAAGGGGATTCCCAACCTAACAAACACCCATGCTAAGATTTGAACCTGAAGCCTGTGGTACCAAAGGTTAGAGCGCTAGGCAATTTGCCATCAGGCTGCGATAGTTAAAATGAGTCTCTTATATGTATTATCTTACTTGCAATTCAAACATTTAGTCATCAAGTATAAGATATTTTCTTTCAATTACACTAAACAAGAAAATTTTAGTCACATAATGCAAAACTTTTACTCATATGAATTATTGACAAATTCTCTGAAGTTCTAAAAGTCAAAAATTGCGTTGCTTACAACGATATTGTAGAAAGATCAAATAGTTTTATAGTTACTTCTTCACACATTGGGCACAGAAGACAGACAGTAGATATGACCTTGTAATAAATACAAATATATTTACTTTCTTATTGCTACTTTATATAATTATGTAGTTTACTTTATCATCTAACTGTTACGATAGTGTTAAACGATAACGTTACGATAACTTTAATGCCATCTTTTTAGGAATTTGTATCTAAACATAATAATACAATTACGCTGCTAAAACAATACTTAATACTGATTTTTGTTTTTATTTTATTTATTTATTTATTTATTTATTTTTTTTAGTATGATAGCAATACAACTTAGTATAAAGTACACAAAACCACTGCATTAACAAGATATAATACTTATGGTTATAATACTTTGACAGTTATTTTATAAATAAGGTATGCATTATATGATAAAAATGCTTGTATCATTTTGCACAATTTCCACTTATAAAATTGTACAATATTAATAGGATATAAGCTTGATTTATAAGTTATGTTTATCAAATATATAAATACTCTATATATCTAATATTACGGTTTAAAAAAATTTTACATCTTGAGAAAAATATATTACATTAAAACCGTAAACGATTTAAATAATTTAATAAAGTTAATCTTTGTTTACATACATTTAATCCAAACTATTTGTGAGTCAAATAGAAAATATGCGTGAGAAATTTTATGGGTACAATTTTCTATGTATAACATTATAAGTATTGCAGTGAGGAAAAGGAAATACGTCATTCTTAAATTTTCTACATTCCAATCCATGTTATAAATTTTCTACATTCCAATCCAACCAAAAATCTTTATAATTAGGATATAACGTCGCAAAAATACTGTATGCTAATGTGATTAGTGGGAATTATTGATTGTTTAGATATAAGATGAAATGTGGGGTTTTAAATCCGCTGTATACAATGTTGACAGAGTTTTGCGAAACTTTCTTCAAGAGTGGGAAGGATTTCTGTGTATGGTAATTTGAAACGGACCACTGTATGAGATCGAACTTGGGTAAAATTCACAAAGAGAGTGTTACAACAAAATGTAAACAAAGCAACATTTTTTTTTTTCTTGCATGTTTTATCAGTGACTTAATGAAAATTTCTAATGGTAAAATACTGCATGCAATACTGGTCAAATTGTCAATAAATCAGCGTGAGGGTATGTTTTAAATGTGCTCGAATCCAACTCATATAATTCATGGGACTTAGTAAAAGGAAATATATTGGAAATCATATGGAGAAGATGCATTGGTATAGTATTCTGGGATAAGCTTGAGTATGACATGGGAAGATTCACAAGGCTTACTTCACTGTGACAGACACACACTTAGGTCATGGTAGAGACAGAATGTAAACAAATGAAGGCATCTTACCTCTTTTTTTCTTATCGGATGCCGAGTCCGGCAAGTGGGGTGTCGAGGAACACGTGACCACGGCACCGTGGTCAGCGGTCATCCCAGACCTCTGGGTCAAGGGCGACTGGTGGTGGTGATGATGGTGATGGTGATGGCCCAGACTGACCATGTGGCCTAAGGGACCCATGGGCCCCCCAAGGGTCGTTGGGTCCGGTGAGCCAACAAAGTCCTGAAGGCAAAGCGATTCGTTGAGAGCGTCCATCTATCAATTAGGAGTGCCACTGGAAGAGGGAAAGGCAAGGCCAAGACAGGAGGGGGGGGAAGGGCAGGATTACAAGCTGGTAGTTAGGCGGGGCATGCTCTTTCTCCCAAATCTGTATAAGCCTTTTCCTTTTGCGGCCGGATCAATCCGGATTTGGGGACGGACGCCCGGAGATCTTCCCGGATCTAAAAGAGAGCGAGCAAGCTTTCGGTCGAAGAGTCGTTTTCGCGGGAATATACGGTTTCCCCAAAAGCAATCGCGAGTGCAGCTGCTGCTAGCGGAGTGAATCGCTAGCGATCACGAGGCGCGGTAAATCCTGCACTCCTCCAGCGGCCCCATTCGTCCGCTTCTCCGCTCGCCGGCTCCTCCCACCCTAGGCACGCCCCCATTCGTGTTACGTCACGGGTGACGTCAGGTTGTAAGGATGCGCGGCGATCGCCCGAGAGTAGGCGGTGACTTTGGGAGGGAAAGGAAGAAATGAAAAAAAGGAAAAATAAAAAAAAAAGGGGTGGGCAGGGAATGTTGCGGTGTTTTTCGGTCGTGACGGTTGGGGCTAGGATCTGTTGCATCACGTGGGGCATCTTATCTGTTGAGAATTCAGGTAGGACACCACAGTTCCACCTTTTTTTTTTTTTTTTGTGAGTGTATGCTTTTATTTTACATATTTTCCACGTGTTTTGATGGCTTACGAAGGTCACATGCTGGTATGAGGTGTGGTCAGTTAGATGATTCTCCCATTTTCCATAGTAAAAGAACTTTATTATTTAGAAAAACAAAAATAATTATAATAATCTTGAATTTATGATGTAAATTTAAGTTGTATTTTATAATAATCATTAACATAATCAATATCAATCTGTTTTACTCAAATTCTAAGAAATTTGATGCGAAATCTAAAAATATAACTTTCCGTACAAAACAGACTTATTTTAATTTTTTTTTTTTTTTTTAAGTTGGTTTTTTAAAGTTAACATAATCAATATCAATCTATTTTACTCAAATTCTAAGAAATTTGATGTGAAATCTAGAAATACAACTTTCCGTACAAAAAAGACTTATTTTAATTTTTAATTTTTTTTTTAAAGTTGGAAATCCAGGCTGAATTTAATTAAATTTTTTTTTAAATTAATTGATTTTTTTTAAGTTAAATTTATCCATTTTTTAATCAATCGTATTAAAGAAATATATTGGGTTGAGAAATGTTTTAAATTAATATTTAATTTGTAAACTAATAATGTTAAAATCGTTAAGTACAACATCTGAAGAATAATTATCATTTTAATCAGTATGCCCTGACGTACTAAATGAACTTTGTTTTAAAAAATGTGTTATACATATAAACAAATAACAGAACGACATGTAGTTGTTAAAAAAAATAATACAACTGATAGTAAATAATATCAATAATTATCCAGAATTACATTTAACAAGATTTGATCTGAAAAACTTAGCAAAATGAGATATTTTAATTTGTATATACAAATATGAATAGAAAATAGTTAATTTATCTGGGTTTAACAATGCTGTAATTAAATAATAAAACTATAAAATGTATATCGAAGATTGGAAGTACTTATTGTACAACATTTTTTTTTCAATTCCTTCTATTAGCTCACACTCTCCCTATATATATCTTGTTCAAATTTTCAATCGTTCATAAAATACTTTTTATTCATCAACTAAAGTTCAAGTACATTTTTTTTAACTTGTAGTGGATGACACTTGAACTTAATACAGTTTTTAAAATATTAATTCAGTAATTAAATTTAATTAATTAATTTTAGTTTTTTTTTTAGATTTAAGTTGCATATATCTACAAATAGATGGCGCCAGATAAACTTAAAAAAACGAATAAAAATTATTTATAAAGGACTTTCTGCAATTCTGCAATACATTGAATAAAAAGTAGGAATTGACTTAAAATTTTTTTTTTATATACTATATATTACTTGTTTATCTAAAATTAGTGATTTCAGATTAATGATAAGATTAGTGAACCAGTGGTTTCGCATCATAAAATGCAGTAGTTACTTAAAAGATTAAATTTTTAACTCCAGATAGAAATTTATTTCATAAAGCTTTCATTTTTTTTTTTATTTCATAACCATTTATTTATCTGCTTCTATCAATTTGTTTGCATTATTAGTAATGTGTCCATGTGCAAAGTTTGTAACTTACTGTAAATTAAAGAGATCTATGAGGAATATATTGTCAAAACTTCAGCGTCCTAATGGCCAATTGGCTGGCACTCTGACGTTTGGTACCATAGACTGCAGGGTCGAATCCTGACTGTGGCATGGATGTTTGTGAGGGGTTCGGAATTTACGATAAACTATAGATCTCGGTCTAATTAACCTGAAGTGGTCACTAAATGTCCGTAGAATGAAAAACCAAATCAAAACTTGCAGGAATGTACTGCTCTATTAAATGATAATATTGAGGAGATTAAATTACTATAAAAGATAAAAAAGTGTTTAAATGTAAATAAAGAAATATATTCAATTTTTATAATTCCCATAAAAATGAATTAAGGTTGGTTTGTCGCTCTACGGTCAATTTGTGCACACTTTAGGCTAATTAGACCGGGGCCTACAGTTTAACGTGGATTTCGAACCACTAACAAACCAGTCCATCGCCAGGATTCGAACCTGAAGTTTGTGGTACAAAAGGCCAGAACGCTAGCCAGTTTAGTGAATTAGGAGATTCTTGTTTTCCTATTAAAAGATAAATCATGAATTCATATAATAATAACATTTGAGTTCAAAACACATCAAACATTGTTTAATAATGAACTACATTTTTTAATTATTTCTAAGAGTATTATTTGCAAAAGGCAATTAGCCTAAAGCACTTCATCATAGAACTAAATGTAGGAAAACTAAATGAAATAAATCTATATTTTTCAACAACTTGTAAAACTTTTGTAATTTGAAATCGATCTGTAAATAAAATTTGCCATATATAGATATTGTTTTTTTTTTTTTTTTTTTTTTTTTTTTTTCTTTTTCTTATTTTGGTTGTAACGGTTATTTATACGAATATTTCTAATTTTCTAAAAACATTATTCAATAATTCAATAAGAATGCTTTATAATTAATACTTCAAACAATACTTTACATTTTTAACAGTTTAATAATCCCAGAATGAGAAAACTTCAAAGTAGATAATGAATTATTTAAACATGACAATGCAGTACATTATTTGTAAAGGAACTATCGTCAAAACATAATCAAATTCATAAATAATGAAAAGATTGGTTTTATTTAAAGAGTTTTTTCCCTTATTACTTCATCTGTTTGAAATATTAAAAATCATAGCAGTTCTATTTCTGTAACAATCATTTAATAACTGTGCGCATTGCCATTTAAACAAAAAAGAAAATTTATGTCAGGGGCCTGATAGCCGAGTGACTAGCGCTCTAGCGTTCGAGGAAATATGTTTCTGGTGCGAGTCTCGGCTGCGCCATGGATGCTTGTAGTGGCTCGCAATCCACTTCAAGCCTTACGCCCCGTTCTAATATGACTGTTGGGCGTAGGGATGACAACTCTACCCCGTAAAAAGAAAAACAGCATCTCATGTCTTGAAATCTGCCAGAAAGCACACGGCCTTGGCCCACCATGCGGCTGTTGTGCCAACGAAGAAGAAGAAATTTATCTCAGCAATAACAATTGAACAACACAAAATGGATAAAACTTATTTCAAATGTAATAATCGATATGATGTGAAAAAAATATTACGATAAATAATATAATTTTAAACTATTTAATTTAAAAAAAAAAACATGCATTTGTAAAAAAAAAAAAAAAAAAAAAAAAAAAAAAAAAAAATCAATTAATGGTAAAAGAAAAAGAAAAAATAAATAAAATTTAATTAAAGAATTATATAAAAGGCATGCTTGATGCTTAAAATCAATTTAAATATGTCTGAAAGAATTTGCTAATGACTCTGAAACCAATATCACATCAATTATGTTGGTGTGTTTTACTTTATAATGAGTGTTACTTTTTATCCTATTTGTTATTCTTTCTGAAGATATGACAAAATATAATAACATTCATCAGCGCAGCAGCCCCATGGTGCGCCAAAGCTGTCTGCCGACATCCAAATTTCGAGGCAGAATATTTTTTTTTTTGACAGGGTAGGGTTGTCAGCCTTACGCTCAACGCCCTACAGTCATATTAGACAGGGGCCTGCTGCTTAAAGTGGATTTCAAACCCCTACAAGCCTCCATGGCACCACCGGGACTCGGATCTGAGGCCTGTTGCGCCGAGCGCCTGAGCGCTAGTAACTCGGCCATCAGGCCCCCATAATGACATTCATATACTTAAAATTTAAAAAAAAAAATAATAATAATAATAAAAAAAATCCTGCTTATCAGTCACCGAAATTCGAACACATTCTTCGTTGTTAGTAAGTCTATTTATCTTGTTATAATTTACTCAGGGTGGAAACAGAGTTGATTTTCTAAATTAGGGAAGCCAGGTTCAAAACCGACAATGACGCCAAATTGTGGAAAGGAATTGACAAAATTAACTTGTAGGCCGGAAAGTTCTTCCATTTCCATCTGAATAGTTTTACGAGAACTATTCAGATGCCCTCCCTACGGAGTGTTTGTTCAAAACTATAATGGCAAAATAAGGACACAATGTAAGATGCACCTTGTGTAACGTTTAATTTGCTACATGTCTACTATCCTAGCGGCGAATGCTTTAGAAAAAACTATCGGGTATTTGAAAATAACAAACTTATTAACCTAGTATATATAGAGAAATGGACCACATGTTGTATGCGAAAGAAACCAAAGAGTTTTCACGTAGTTATTTTAATGATAATAAGATATAAATGCATTTTACTATAGCACTTGATGTTCCCCTAAGATCATAGAGTTTGAATCCATAAATATTAGCCAATGGTTTGATACAAATTAAATGTTAATTAAAAAATGATTCATCTAATGACGTGGCTTTATTAAACCGAACAAATATTCATTATCCTTAATTGTCTCAAAGATATAAATAAATTTGAAAAGCGTTGTGTCATTAATACTGTAGTATCATAGTATCATTGACATTCACAAACTAGTACTCAATTTTTTTTATGATAAGATAAAATAATGGGTATCGAATTCAATTTCACAGGGTCATAATAGGTATTTTTGACCTTTAATCAGTTTTAGGGATAATACGAAAAGATAAGATTACTACTTAATCTACGAATATGGATTTTTGAGAAATAACGCCATGATTTTTCCAAAAAATACAAATCATAATGCCAACCAATAAAATGTTTCTTAGTCTTATTACCCACACTTAAAAAAAAAATGAAATTATTTTAAAAACTAACTTCCATTTTAATTATTTAGTAGATCAATAAGAGCAGAGTTAGAAATTCGAGATGCCTTCTTTGATTTCAGCCCGAAGGAATTGCTCAACCAAACAGTGAAGGCCTACTACCGAAATCGCGTACTGTATTTATGAAGACCTTTATGTGTTTTTATTCGGGGCCTGAATGGCCGAGTGGCTAGCGCTCTGGCACTCGGTACCACAGGTTTCGGGTTGGAGTCCCGGCGGTGCCATGGATGTTTGTAGTGGTTCGGAATCCCCTTTAAACCGTAGGTCTCGGTCTATAATATGATCGCAGAGCGTTGCGGGGGCATTGTTACTCCTCGTCCATGGCTTATCTCCAAGTTACAGGCGCCCCCTGGGTAATGCAAAGTGAGTAACGTCTGTGCAGCGCTTGCCTTAAGGCATCCAAGACCAAGCTGTCTAAGTGTTTGCCAGCTGCATTAGAAAGAAAAAAAAAATGTGTTCCTATTCGAATTGAATAATGCACGATTAAGACTTAACCCAACTCCCTGTGCTTTATTTATTTTTTATTTTGCCTGGTAGTGCTTTATAAAGAGACTGCAAAAATATGTACAGTCTTTTTTCAGGAAAATTAAACATTTTAGAATTTTCAATAGAATGAACATATGAACATTAGAGAACTAGTTTGCGAATAAACAAAAAAATTAAATAGATGTAATAACCGCCCTGACGTTTTGGGAATGACATATTTTGAAACTTAGATTTCATAGATTCCCACGAAATCATAAATATATATATATATATATATATATTTCTTTCTTATGCAGCTGACAAACACTTAGACAGCTTAGTCGTGGATGCCTTAAGGCAAGCGCTGCACAGACGTTACTCACTTCGCATTACCCAGGGTGAGCGTGTAACTTGAAGATAAGCCACGGCCGCGGAATAACAATGCCCCCGCAACGTTCTACGATCCTATTAGACCGGGACCTACGGTTTAAAGTGGATTCCGAACCACTACAAACATCCATGACACCGCCGGGACTCGAATCCGAAACCTGTGGTACCGAGCGCCAGAGCGCTAGCCACTCGGCCATTCAGGTCCCGAAATCGCTTATGTAATGCGTTAAATAATTGAGCTATTGAGGATAAATGTTGGAAGATAAAGTGGGGATAAACTCATAATTTGAGGGGCAACACCGGTTAGTTTGAGATGGAAAGCAAAGGTGGGATATCGAGCATTTTTGAAGGAGTTACGTAACGGTAAAAAAAATTCCGATTGGCGACTCTTCTATAAAAATTATTTCTATTTATCCAATATTCTGAGAATTAATATTAAATGTTAAAGAGGCAATTGAATTCTATCCTTCAATAATACAACCACAAGCAAAGAAAATTACTACTTTAGCAATAAACCAACTCAGTTTATAAAAAGCTATCTTAGATCCACAGTGAAAGAAGATCTTATAGAAGCTAATCCATTATTAAGAAAAAATAAGACTTAATTCATTACAAATATAGCATATTTTTGATTAAAATGTACAATTGTCTTTCGATATTTTATAACACTTTGGCACTGTTTCAATTAGTACTTCTAATTTTATAAGATACATTCTTTTTCAAACGAACTTAGATTGGATTGGTTTGTCGTTCTATGGTCTTTTTGTGCACACTTTAGCTAATTACACCAGGAGCTACAGTTTAACGTCGATTCCGAACGACTAACAAATATCCCCGCCACCACGAGGATTTGAACCTGAAGCCGGTGGAACCAAAGACCAGAGCGCTAGCCAATAGGCAATCAGGAGGCCGAGCGAAATTAGAGTGTAAGGATATCTTTAATGTTGGCACAAATCCTGCACCTTTAAAATTATAAAAATACTTTGTTAATTCTAAAAACATACTTTGTTTTTTCTCATTTATATAAGTTCAATAATGATCATTACATTTATTTTGCGAATTTTCTAAATTTTTTTTGTTAAGATTTATTTCTTAAAATTACGGTAAACATTCAGAAGTCGGCAGAAAAAAAAATTGACTTAAAAGAGTCGGAACTTTTTTGGTCGACTCCTACTCCTGGTCGAAAAGTAACGAAACAAGCTTGTGTGATTTTTAAAACAAACTTTTTATGTATTACAAATGTAACATCTTTGTGCTAAAATGAACAGTTTTATTTTACTTGTCTTCTTCATTGGCGCAACAGCCGTTTGATAGGCCAAAGCCGTCTGCCTACTGGCAGATTTCGAGACAGGAGATGTATTCTTTTTATGGGGTTGGGTTGTTAGCCTATGAATTGCTTTCCGCAGTCATATTAGACAGTGACCTGCGGTTTAAAATGTATTCCGTGCCCCTACAAACAACCCGAAACAGATGGAACAGTTTCCGTAACAACTCGAATAATTTCGAACCCGAAACTTACGGCACTGAGCGCCAGAGTTTACTTGTCTTCTGGCAATCTAAAATACTATAGTACTGTTTAATTTAATACTTTTATTTTTTATTAGATAGTACCTTTCTGCAAGCGAATTTAGAGTATAAGGTTATCTTTAATGCTGGCACAAATACTACACCTTTAAAAATATATAAATATTTTTTTTGTTAATTGTAAAATTTTTTTATATAAGTTCAATAAAATCCATTATATTTATTTTGCGAATTTTCTAAATTCTTTTTTTAAGATCTACTTCATAAAACTAGGGTAAACAGTCAGAAGTCGGCATAAAAAAATTCGACTTAAAACTTTTTGGTGGACTCCTACTCTTGGTCGAAAAGCAACGAAACAAACTTGTGTCATATGGCTTTTAAAACACTGACTAAAAATGCACTTTGGCTCTATTCGAGCACCCAATTTAAATAGAAACCGCAGAAGTTATACATAGAACCCCTCTTTTTAAAGCCTCGTCATTTTCCCGTAGCCATGCATTTTTCCTAATCCGAAAACTGACACTTCCACAAGAGGCTCTTTTATATAGACTTGCGGGGACTTTTAAGATTATGGGGATATCACAATAGATGAAATCTCGGATTCGTGGAGATTTAACGTGTTTAACTTCGTGCTTCGGCGAAGGAAATTGCGATGCTTGGGGAAAAAAAAAAATAATAAATAAATAAAAATAATTTGCTCGTGTCGAAATGTTTGTGGACTCCTAACTCCGATAAGAACATTCTTAAATAAAAAGGTCTTAAGGTCTAATGTGTGATTTTGAAACGCTACTTGGGAAAGCACTTGTAAACGTTTTTATTATTCTTTCACTCTTCAATGAATTTATGTCGTCCTTGTATTAGATTGAAGGACGGAAACCTAATAATATTATTAATAAAAATATATTTGTCATCCATAAATTGTATTTGCAACATTTCCAGGGTTTACTTCTAGATATTTATGTATTTATTATATATATATATACTACTGTGCCCAAAAAGTAAGACCAATTTTTTTTCTTCAAAAACTCTTTACTTATTCTTCCAAATTTATTTCATCGTCTTTAAAGTAATCCCCTCCAGACACAATGCACTTACGCCAACTTTTTTCCCAATACTCAATGTATGCTAAAAAGTCATCGGCAGGGATGGTCTTCAAAGCGCGCGCCGATTCACTTTGAATCTCTTCAATCAACTCTAAACGGTGTCCCCGGAGTGGTCTTTCGAGTTTAGGGAATAGCCAGAAGTCGCACGGTGTGAACACGGTGGTTGTGGAACGATATGGGTTTCATTTTTGGCGAAAAAGTCACGAAGAATCAATGCAGTGTGAGCTGGCGAATTCCGTGTTTTCGGTACCAATCGAGATTTGAGGCGTTTGAGGCCTAAAATGGAATTGACCGATCCTTTTGAAATTCCAACATCATTAGCAAGGTCTCTAATTGTAAATCGACGGTTTGCAAGCACCAAATCTTTAATTTTTTTGGACGTGAGCTTCGTCGGTTGAGGTGCATGGTCGATCAGAAGGCTCTCCGTCTTCAATGCGTTCTCTGCCTTCTTTGAACTGTTTATACCACTTCTAAACATTTCTTTCCGATATAGGAATGCTCACAGATTGCCTTCTGCAACATTCTATACGTTTCCGCAAACAAAATTTAATGCAAGTACTGATTACAAAATACTGATTATATGTTATAATATTTTTTATTATAACATATTATTTAACTCAATTAATTCAGACATTTCAAAAATCGCCGGAATCAGTTTTAGCGTCTCACAAAGCCAAGCGTAACTCAATCACTAATGAATATTTTGACGTCAAATACCACACAGATGTCAAGGACAGTGCCAGCAACCTAAAAAAGAAGGGGAAAAATTGAAATTCCATAAGCCCCGGTTATTTTAAATTGAAAATTGGTTTTACTTTTTGGACACAGTAGTATATATATATAGTTGATATTGATATTTATTATTGGGTTGGCAAGGATGAAATTTGTGGTTAATATTATCGACTTTAACAGCTTATTATTTGACAATGGATTAATATTTTAACGTGTTTTTTTATTTTTGTTTGTTTATTCATTTTGTTTTAAAGCTGCACATCTCGTCTGCTTAATGAAATCATTTTAAGCTATGATGTAATAAAAAATATATTAAAAACCATTTTTTAAATATTAATTTTGTTGAAAATGGAAGGGAAATGTTGCTTTGTCGTCACAACTCTAATCCATTTTTGAATCGAATTGTCACTTGTGATGAGAAATGGATCGAATATGACAATCTCAAACATTCAGCACAGTGGTTGGGCAAGAATGAATCAGCAAAACACACCCCAAAGCGTAAAAGAAGCTGATGGTGAGTATTTGGCGGTCTAACGTAGATGTGATTCATTATGATTTCCTGAAACTTAACTCTATCAACAGCAAAAATATACTGTAGCCAATGATGTGATGATACAAAAATTTAAAGCAGCCTAGATTGGTTAACAGATCGACTCTTATTTTATTGTATGATAACTCTGGATCACACACAATGACTGAAGAATTGCAGTTGGAACTTCATCATCCACCATATTCAACTGACCTATCTCCCATTGGCTAGGACTTCTTTCGCAATTTGGGCAACTTTTTAACAGGAACACATTTTAATTCTCACAATACTGTAAAACTAGCTTTACAGGAATTCAAACAAATGTCATCCTTGATGACCAGATATATATATATATATATAGTTGACATCATATGTAGAAAAAAAATACTGATTATTTGTCATAATATTTTTTTATGTTACTAAAATATTGATGGAGAATGAATAAAAATCACAGGGAAAAGAGCCCATTACTTAAAATTGTTAGAAATAAATTACTCTTGAGGTTATTAACCTTGAATTTAACTTAAATGATCCAAATTCTTGTTTCTGTTTTAATCACCATATTTTTTAATAGACATACCACCCATCACCTTTCTGGAATAGACGCATACAAAATACTTTCCTACCTAACAAATAATTGTGCTCATTCCTGGCATAGACATGGGAACTGTCAATTTGGCTCCATTTGGCAAATTTCGAACCCGAATTCTGCAAGTTCGGAAACCTAATATGCTATCCACCAAGTTCAGTCTGAACCTTGGTAACAAAGTAAATAAACACGAAAAATAAAGACTGTTATTGATTTTAATTCAATTCATTTTTATCTAATTATCAAATTAATAAATAACTTAACATTTTAATTTAAATTTGTAAAAGATAAAAAGCCATATATATATATATATATATATACGAGGATAACTCTGAAATTTTTATGACAGACGACAAACGCAGAAAAAAAAATATTCTTTAAATTTGTAAATTTGAACTCTTTTATGGCCGCAGACGATGATTTCTGGCAACAATTGCAATTTAACTGTCGTAGAATAGATTTCTGAAGAAAGAAAAATTTAATTGACGCGACAGCATTATAGCTCTATGATTTTCTATGATTTTAAAGTGGGGTTAAATCAAGAAGAATGATATATACATATATATATATATTATTTTATTGAACATCGATGGCCCGTGTGTTCCACTTATGCATGCCCATGGATTATGTAGAAAGAACATTGCCTTTCAGGAGGTCTTTTAATGGTAATTACTCCGTATTTGCATGTCGTAAAAGGCAGAAAATCCAGAAAACTCTCACCATGCAGCTTGACTAATGATGAGACATGCCAACAGATCTTTTCTTTCCTGAAAGTGGTGACTACAATTGTTGCCATCAGTGGATTAGAGTCTGAACTCACCTCTGCCCTAGATGTACACTAGATCATGAATTGTGCTACAAATAAATTATGCAGTATAAAAGCTAAGAAGTATTCTTTATATGGCTTTATTTAAAAAGGACTTCATTTATAATTACCTTGGAAATAGTTTAAATAGTTTAAAACTTCCTTATTTGATTACAAGATGATGAAAAGTCAATTTTTTAGTTCCTTGCAGACAGCGTGGCTTGACAAGTACATAGGTATTCTATCTTTTCCTTGTCAATTTCCTGTCGCTCCTATCAGATAAGAAGAATATACGGCCCGAAACCGGAACTAATAGACTTTTATCAGTCGGTTCGCTTTTGGCCGTTCTTGCATTCAGTATTAAATGCCACGAACTGCTTTTTTGCAAATACTTCTTTGTCTTTTATGTTAGGTTACATGATTTTATACAAAGTTAAAGCCGTTAAAATGTTTTGAAGCATTGTTTTATTTAACAATGGATACTAAATTTCATTGACGTTAAAATAAATTTTACATTAACATTAATCAAATTTACACGTTTTGTCTTGAGCATTAAATATCACGAATTGCCATTTTCTGAATATTTTTTTTTGTCCTTATGCTAAAGTGCATTTATTAAATAATTTTAAATCATTAAAATGTTTTCAAGCATTGTTTAATTTATCAATGAAAACTAAATTCAATTGAAATAAATCAAAAAGTTAAAAGCGGGCTTTTAAATAACGTTAAAATAAAGTTTTCATTAACATTAATCAAATTTACGTTTTTGCCTTCAGGATTTACCAGCACGAATTGCTTTTTGTGAATATTTTTTTCTTAACGTTATACACGTTAGTTACATAGTAAAATAATTTTAAATTAAATGAAAAATGTATTCAAGCATTATTTTATATATCAATGGAAACTAAATTTCATTGAAGTAAATCAAAGAATTAAAAGTATGCTTTTAAATAACGTTAAAATAAAGTTTACATTTGCATTTATCAAATTTACATAATTTTGCCTTGAGTAATAAATATCACGAATTGCTTTTTTGTGAATAATTTTTTTTCCTTAACGTTAAATATACTTAGTTAAATAACTTTAAATAAAGTGAAAACCGCTAAAATATTTTGAAGTACTGTTTTATTTATCAATGGATACTAAATTCAATTGAAATAAATCAAACCGTTATGAATTGCATTTCATTTGAATCACGAAAATTGCATTTTCGTGAATGCTTTTTTTAACGTTAAATACGCTTAGTTAAATAACTTTAAATAAAATGAAAACCCCTAAAATTCATTGAAGCCTTGTTTTAGTTATCAATGGATACTAAATTTCATTAAAATAAAACAAAGTTTTAAAAGTGTGCTTTTAAATAACGTTAAAATAAAGTTTATATTGGCATTTATCAAATTTACACGTTTTTGACTTAAGTATTAAATATCACGAATTGCATTTTCGTGAGTGCTTTTTTTAACGTTAAATACGCTTAGTTAAATAATTTTAAATAAAATGAAAACCCCTAAAATGCATTGAAGCCTTGTTTTAGGATACTAAATCTCATTAAAATAAATTAAAGTTTTAAAATTGTACTTTTAAATAACGTTAAAATAAAGTTTACATTTGCATTTATCAAATTTACACGTTTTTGTTTTGAGTATTAAATATCAAGAATTTCATTTTTGTGAATATTTCTTTTCTTCTTAACGTTAAATATACATAGTTAAATAACTTTAAATAAAGTGAAAACCACTAAAACGTATTGAAGCTTTGTTTTAGATACTAAATCTCAGTGAAATAAATCAAAGTGTTAAAAGTATGCTTTAAAATAACATTAAAATAAAGTTTACAGTTACATTAATCAAATTTATCCGTTTTTGTCTTGAGTATTAAATATCACGAATTGCATTTTCTGAATATTTTTTTTCTTAACGTTAAATACACTTAGTTAAATAAATAACTTTAAATAAAATGCAAAATGTATTGTAGCATTGTTTTATATATCAATGAATACTAAATTTCATAGAAATAAATCAAAGCGTTAGCGCCTAAATCTACATTTATTCACTAATAATAAATTTAATTGAAATAAATCAAAGTGTTAAAAGTATGCTTTAAAATAACGTTAAAATAAAGTTTACAGTTACATTAATCAAATTTACCCGTTTTTGTCTTGAGCATTAATTATCACGAATTGCATTTTTTGAATATTTTTTTTCTTAACGTTGAATACACTTAGTTAAATAAATAACTTTAAATAAAATGAAAAATTTATTGTAGCATTGTTTTATATATCAATGAATACTAAATTTCATAGAAATAAATCAAAGCGTTAGTGAATAAAATATATAAAATAAAATCTACATTTATCCACTAATAATAAATTTAATTGAAATAAATAGTGTTGAAAGGGTGCTTTTAACTAACGTTAAAATAAAGTTTACATTAACATTAATCAAATTTACACGTTTTTGTCGTGAGTATTAAATTTCATGAATTTCTTTTTTGTGAATACTTTTTTTTTCTTAACGTTAAATACACTTAGTTAAATAACTTTAAATAAAGTAAAAACCGATAAAATGTATTGAAACATTGTTCATTGTTACCAATGAATACTAAATTTCATTGAAATAAATGAAACCTGTTAGCAGTTTTCACTTTATTTAAAGTTATTTAACTAAGTGTATTTAATGTTAAGAAAAAAAAAGTATTCACAAAAAGCAATTCGGGGGTTAAATAATGTGAAAATAAAATTTACATGTATTCACTAATACAAATTTTAATTTTCTTGATAAATTATCACGAAATTGTTATATAAAAGATATATGAATATAAACTTATAACTTTTAATTTTTTTTTAATGTTATATAATAATTATTTTAACAAAGCTTTAATAAAAATCAAAAGTTAAAAATAAATAAAAAAAACAAACGGTAGAACGATTTTATAAACATATTATTATCATTTCAATAAAAAATTTTAAATACAAGAAATAATAAAATTTAAAATTTAAAAATTATCTTTTAAATAACCTTTTTAAATAATCTTTATTAAACTAATATTTTTTAAATATAAAAAAGAATGAAAAAATTTATTTACAAATATATTATTCAAATATATATTCAAATTTATACAGAATTCTGATAACGATAAAAAATGTACCCAGTGATTTTATATATTGAATGCATTCATGAATTTGGAAAATTTGATGTTTTACGAAACTTAAATAATGTCTCCATATTCATTTTTAAAAAAAAATTTATTCTTTTTCTGTTAATACATGTTTAAAGATATAACTTACGTTGTATATTTAACTTAAGAAAAAAAGAGACATCTGAAATTAGTATCAAAGAATCAAACACATTATCAAAAGATACATCTCATTCTAATATCAATATTATAACTGGAACATATATTAAAGAATATTTCAATTTAAATAGATTAGAATATTTTCTAAAAATTTTCATTCAAATTAATTTATTAGACTTACTTATTTACATGAGGAGGGAAGCATTCTCATTTATAGAGATGTTATTCTTTATTATAGCAATAAAAAAGAAGAAATTATGTTCTAAATCGAATTGATTTATAAATAAATATCTTCGAGTAACTCAATTTCGCGCAGATGTAATTGTAAAGTCGCGCACGTGAAATTAAAATAAATATTAATTTATATCGTCTGCGTGAAAAAAAATCCTAACTTATTTTTTAAATTCAACATTTTAATCCGAGCTATTTTATTTATTTATGGTTATTATTTTAAAATAATGTATATTATACTATATTTTTCTTATTTTCAATTTTTTTCAAAGAAATGTAAATCAATTTTAGAAATAATAAAATACGACTAACAACACAAATTGTTCTAACTTTATTTTCTACATTGAGCAAAAATATCGTCTGAAATTTCATAGTATTGGATTTGGAATCCTATCAAGTTGTTCGTTATATTAAAAAAAAATTTTCTAGAAATATTGAAATAAATTCTTATTTTAGAACTTTAATTCAAAAGAAATATTAAAAAATATTCCCAAAAATTAATTAAGATAAAAAATTTCTATTTTAAAAAGACAAGAATAAAAAAAATTTCCATTTTAAGAATAGAAGAATGAAAAAAATTTCCTTTTAAGAACAGAAGAATGAAAAAAAAAGTTCCATTTTAAGAAGACAAGAATAAAAAAAATTCAATTTTATGAGAATAAGAATAAAAAAATTTCCGTTTTAAAAGACGAGAACAAAAGAATGTTTCCTTTTAAGAAGACAAGAATAAATTTTTCCATTTTAGAATACAAGAATAAAAAAATTCCATTTTAGAATACAAGAATAAAAAAATTTCCATTTTAAGAGAACAAGAACAAAAAAATTTCCGTTTTAAAAGACAATAAAAAAAATTTTTATTTTAAGAAGATAAGAACAAAAAAAAAAAAAAAAAAAAAAAAAAAAAAAATTTCCATTTTAAGAAGACAAGAATAAAATTTTTCCATTTTAAGAGAACAACAATAAAAAAAAAAATTCTATTTTAAGAAGACAAGAATAAAAATTTTCCATTCTGAGAAGACGAAAATCTGATATTTTTCTCATTCAAACAACTCAACTCTCCAATTACTTGATTCAAAAGGCGCTGTTCTTCTATTAAGTTCGTCATTAGAAGACGAAGTCGAGGACCCATTTGAAGTCCTGGCCGCATCATTTCGCATGGGCTTAGCCGTCTGAATTTAAGACTGCCACATAAGCCGCTCAGACCAGAACTAACATCTGTCACTCCGCCTTTTCTCTGGGATGCGACTTCTTAAAATAAGCGCCGGTTTGCGCGCCTAATCCCTAAAATGACTTAATTTTTAACCTAATTGATACGGCACTTTGATTCCGACCAAGCCCGTAAGGGTTTAACGGATCGTTTCCCGTCATACGCGGACAGTCTTTCAAGCGGTAAGTTTCCGAGAACGGAGGTGTTCGCCTTTTGTTTTCTTTTTTCTTTTTCTTTTTCTTTTATTTAATTTTATCTTTCTTCGTTTGTTTCTGTTGTTGCTGTTTTTTTATTTATTTTTGTTTGATTTTCTCTCTCTCTGTGTGTGTGTCTCTTTTCTGCTAAATTCGCTTTCGTTTTGTTTGGTAAGGAATGTAGTGAAGATACGAAGCTTATGATTAAAGGGGCTGTATAAAAATGAAATTTTTTTAAAAATTATTTAAGTTTATTTTAGTCATAAAGTTCGTCAATTTTATTTAGATAGTAATGATCATGCATAATTGTATAATGATGGCAATATTAAGTATAAGCAGTTCTTTTACGATACGAGACATGAGAAGATATTTTAGACTAATGTATTCATAAAGATGGTTTATTTACTTAGATAATAAAAGGTCTTCGTAATTGTATAATGATGTAGATATTTATTATGAGCAGTTCTTTTAAGATATTAGACTTGTGATTAAAGGGGCTGTATAAAAATTAAATTTTTTAAAAAGATATTTGAGTTCATTTTACTGATATTATAAAGTTTGTCTGTTTTGTATACATAATAATAAGCATGCAAAATTACATAATGATGTAAATATTTAGTATGAATAATTCTTTTAAGATACGAACATGAAATGTTTGTTACAAAATACCCAATATTACACGTTTTCCTTAATTAAATGTTGTTTTCGAAAGTTTACTTCTCGATAACGCTTACTTTATTGAATTTGAACTAATTGAAGTATTAATTTCTTGAATTTTTATAAATATTTGCTGAATGCGCTTTTTTTAAGGTCCTTTTATAATATAAGATTAAAATATATATAAAAAAATATTTATTTATTGACAAATAAATTTTTAATTCATTATTAAATGCAATTAGACTGCTTTTTACTAAAGTAAAATTTACATTTTTTAGTTGTAATACTTACTTTTACTTAATTTACTTAAACTTATTACTAATTTTACTTATAATGTTCAGAGCTTCAAACGTAATTTTCTATATTAATCAAAATTATTTACTTCACTTAATAATTTTATAAATAAGTTCATTTTAATTATTAATTAAAATAAATATAAACAAAATTTAAACCAATCAGTAAATAAATTGATATCATCATTTTAAATTATATGTTATTGTAATACAAGTGTGTATTTAATTGAAATGTTATTTTAAAAACAAATCATAATCAAAATGCCATATTTTGTTAAGTAAATATATAATCTACTATTGTGCTCAATATTATATATTATTATTTATATACTTATATGTTATTATTTATATTATTTATTTTATTAGCTATATGCAAGATTATAAGAGGATGAAGTTTAAAAAAATATTTTTTATAAATTGTGTTTTTAATACACGAAATTTTTTATAATTTCAATAATTTTTGTTGTTTTTGTAATTTTTTATAAACTTTCAACAATTTTTGTTGTTTTAACCTCTCTATAGGTAACAAAACAAAACACAAAATATTTGGGAAATAACAAGAAAACTGAAAAAATAAAATATATAATAAATAAATAAATAAAATAGAAACATTATTAAAATCTGTTATAAAATAAGTTAAAAAAAACATTATACGATTCTTAATTAAGGTAAAATAACAATATATGCTTTTATTTAATCTAATATATTATGAAAATCTTTTTAAAGATGAACGAATTATTTTTATTATAAATAAAGTCATAATTACTTTTTGTGAAGTTATTGTTTGTGAGTGCATAAAATTACCTTTTGTAATCATTATTTTTCTTTTATTTTATTGTCTAACATCTTTGAATTTTATAATTTAAAGAAAAATACATTATATTTTCGTTACATTGTAAATAAAAACCAAGGAATTTTATTCAATATTTTATATTATATTATGATGTGTTTTTCCTATTATTTACTGTTGAATTTACAATTTAAATTAAACGCAGAATTACATACATTTTAAAAATTAAAAAGTATGAAATTTTAATTACAGCTATCTATAATATGAATTATTTTTTGTTATCTTAATTGCTAATTTCTAACTAAGTAAATCAATGTCAATTAGAAATCGCATAATTTTCCTACTATTTCAAAAATGACGGGAAAAAAATTCCAAATTATAAATATTATATTATAATTTGGAATAATGATTTTTTATGATAATTTTTTAATAAGCCCATTATAAATATCTTAATAATAAAAATTAATTAGTAAACTATAACAATTAATAATTGTAACGTTAATATTTTTTAACGAAGTAATGAATTTTAATTTTCCTAACGCAAAGTTTAGTTTTATATAGCATTAAATAAATGACTGCACGGATGTTTTCTTACTATATGCAGTCAAATTCGAATTCTTTCAATATAATGTTTTTAACAATAATGATTTATTTATTCTTTCTGCAAAAAATTGACATATGCTAGAATTGTTTTTAATTTGCAATAAATTGATTAAAAATCTGACATAAAATGGTCTCTTTTAAAATTTTTTTTATTAAATTTCTTGTTTAAAAATTTTTTCTTATTATAAATATATACGAAATGTCAATCATGAAAATATTTATTTCGTTTTCCGATTAATTTTTATAAGCTGTTATGTAATATAAACAACATTTTGTGTACTATGAACAATTTTGAATAATAATATAAAATTATTTATATTTAATATGTAATTCTGAAATATAAAAATTAGTTTTATCAGAATAAAAATTTTAATGATAATAATTTTTCTACAGACCATTTATTTCATTTCAGTTAATTTAACATAAGCTAGTTTCTTTAATGATAATAATTTAATCATAATAATTTATTGATAATAATTTTAATGATAATTTATTGACAGACCATTTATTTCATTTCCTTTAATTTAACACAAACTAGTTTTTTAATGATAATAATTTATTGACAGAGCATTTATTTCATTTCCTTTAATTTAAGATAAATTAGTTTCTTTATTGATGCTAATTTTAATGATAATTTAGTTATAATAATTTATTGACAGAATTTGTTTAATTTCCTTTAATTTAATCTAAACTAGTTTATTTAATGATAATAATTTATTGTTACTAATTTTAATGATAATCATTTATTGACCGACCATTTATATCATTTCCTTTAATTTAACATAAACTAGTTTCTTTAAAGATAAAAATTTATTGATACTAATTTTAATGATAATAATTTGATAATTTAAAAGATATTAATTTATTGACAGAGCATTTATTTCATTTCATTTAATGTAATATAAACTAGTTTAATGATAATAACTTTATAATACTAATTTTAGTGATAATTTAATAATAATTTATAAATACTAAATTTAATGATAATAATTTATTAATACTAATTTTAATGATAATTTATTGATAGACCATTTATTTCATTTCCTTTAATTTAACATAAACTAGTTTTTTAACATTTCTTCATTAAATTTACTTTAAACCTGATTTAAGAAAAACTTTTGCTAAACCGTTTCTAATTCAGAAATTATTTTCTTATCTTTTAAAGTTCCCTTCAAATTTAAATTGCCTCGTTAAAAAACAAATAAAAAATATTTAAACAATAAATACATCCGAATACAAGTTAAATTATTATTATTTACACTTTGAACCATCAGCTGTTTTCGGAGACAAAAATATATTTAAAAAAAACCCCACATAACCACTATTAATGCTTTTTACGAAAATAACGCACAAATAACGTCGATGTTGTGACTATGTCGAAACAGGAAGCCGTATTCACCGCTCAAAAACTTAAGTCCTGCGTGCGTAAAAAAAGAAGGAATGACAAATGCTCCTCACCAAAAACTCCAGATTAATTTACTCATCCCATAAATTACTCTACCAGACTCATAGTCTTAAGAGAGAAGCTTACATTTCCACTGGAAATATCCTTCCCGATCCACCGTACCCCTCACCCCCGTCTCGGCCGACAGCTGCCGACGTCACTCCGGCATTAACCCCCTTCCGCTCTCGCGTCAACCCGGTCCCGAAGTAGGCCTAGCTGCTGCGTCCGACTGCAGCAGCGGCATCTGGGGGCCGGAAAGGGAACCAACAGTAATAATAAAGGTCCAAAAAACAAAACAATGCAGGAAAAAAGAAGACACACAACGGTTCGGGTCGACACATTTTGGATCGGGGGGGCTTAGCCGAGGGGATTATGCCCGGAGCTGGGAGATATCCCGGGGCCTAGCTTAGGGCTTATCAGACCCGGGTATATATCGGTGCAATTTGGGGAGGGACTGTGGAAGATTTTGATACTGATTTGATGTTCCTAGCTCTACCAGGGCTAAAAAGGATTGGCTGCGTCTTAAGCAAAGGTCGTAATGTGCAGAGGAAAAAGTCGAAAATTTAACTTTCTTTGCCGCGGTAAACACTTTTGGGCGAGGAAAGGTCCCGATCAGACGGTTACGGATGCAGTGAAAATGATCGCCGATAAAGACAATTCGGTATTTTCTCGTGGAAATGTTCTGATGGCAGCTGTAGTATGTCATTGTTTTTCTTTCTTTTAAGATTGTAGTACATTGATTTTATATGGATACCGCAACAACAATAAATCGATACCTGATGTTTCCTTATAATAGTTGTATTTTATTTGATCGTTTCACAAAATTTTTAACATTAAATGTTGCTTATAGCAATAGTTTTAATACTATTTAAAAGAATAATATATATATATATATATTAAAATCGGACTTGCTTAGAGCGAATAAATTCGCAACCAACTACCAAAAAGTAGTTGAAAATAAAAATCAGTGCATCTGAACTACAACTGTGCCCAAAAAGTAAGATCAATTATTATTTTTTTTTCAAAAACTCTTTATTTATTCTTCCAAATTTATTTCATCGCCTTCAAAGTGATCCCCTCCGGACTTACGCCGACTTTTTTTCCAATCCACAATGCAAGCTAAAAAGTCATCGACAGGGATGGCCTTCAAAGCAAGCGGCAATTCACGTTGAATCTCTTCATTCAATTCAAAACGATCTCCCGGGAGTGGTCTTTCGAATTTAGGGAATAGCCAGAAGTCGTACGGTGGGAATACAGTGGTTGTGGAACGATATGGGTTTCCTTTTCGGCGAAAAAGTCACGAAGAATCAATGCAGTGTGAGCTGCGCGCATTCAGTGTTTTCGGTACCAATCGAGATTTAACGCGTTTGAGACCCAAAATGGAATGGTCCGATCCTTTTCAAATTCCACGCAGCTAGCATCAGCAAGGTCTCTAATTGTAAATCGACGGTTTGCAAGCACCAAATCTTTCACTTTTTGGACGTGATCTTCGTCGGTTGAGGTTGATGGTCGACCAGAGGGCTCTTCGTCTTCAACGCGTTCTCTGCCTTCTTTGAACTGTTTATACACTTCTAAACATTTCTTTCCAATGTAGAAATGCTCGCCGAATGCCTCGGGAAATTGAAATTCGGTAAGCCCCAGAAATTGAAATTGAAAATTGGTGTCACTTTTTGGACACAGTAGTATAGCAGTTTTTTTTTATTTGATCATTTCTCAAAATTTTTAATATTAAATGTTGCCTATCGCAATAATTTTTAACACTGTTTAAAAAATAATACACATATATTAAAATTGGAGCTAATAAATTCGCAATCAACAACCAAAAAGTAGTTGAAAATTAAAATCAGTGCTTCTGAACTATGTCTTTAAAATAGAGACTTTCCATGCATCTTACTGAAAAATTAAAAACCATGCATAATGTGTTACTTTTTGTGTACATATAGCGGCCTTTTTTGTACATATGACTTATTCTTGTGTACACATAGTTGAAACAGTTGATGATATTGAGCTACTGGCCAGTATTATGAATATGCATAACTTACATATTTATTATTTAACATGTATACTTATATTTATTTTTATATTTATTATTTATTATTATTACTCTTTTTAGTTTGGCAACATTTTGTGTACAAATACAAAAAAAAAATCGATCTTTTTATTAATTAATGCGAAAGTCAAAAATATTTTCACTTGCAAGTATATAAAAGAATATTAATAAAAAAGCAATTTTATTTAACATTCAACAAGAAGTAAATAAAAAAAGGGATGATTGGTAAATTAAAATACTTTTTTACCCCTTTCCGTCTCTAATTTTTAGCTTGAATAACCACTTTTAATTATATATATTCATTTTAAAACTTGTTCAATGTTCAGTTTATATTTTCAATTTAAAAAATTCTTTTTCTAGATAAATGTATTTATAAATATATAGTTAGATAGAAATTAAATCGTAAGAAAAGACTCTTTAACATCTTAATTATAATATATTTGTATATTGGAATACGAGGAAATTTCATAAAAATAATTACTCATGTACTATGTTTAGTCTATATATACGTCCAGTATTCAGTACTATATTCAATTTATTATCTACTAAGAAGTAAAAAATAGAAAGTCTTAAAAGTGGGGTAATATATGACGGTAAAATATGATTTTGTTTTTTACATTTATGTCTCATTCAAACATTCATAAAAAAGATCTCATTTTTATTTAGAAATGTGTTGCCTTAGAACGTGTATATTTTCTAAGGTAAAATTTTTTATCTTTCCACTTTAATTGTTTAAAGTTTCCTATAACCTTCAACATTTCTTGGTGGCCAAGTGGCTAGTGCTCTGGCCTTTGGTGTCACAGTTTTCAGGCTCGAATCCTGGCGGTGGCATGGATGTCTGTAAGAGGTTCGGAATCCACTTTAAGCTGTAGGTCCCGGTCTGTTTAGCTCTCGTGTACACAAGATGACCGTAGAGCGTCAAGCCAAACCAAATCAACATTTCCTGTACCTTATTTTTTTTAAATGAATTATTTATAATATGAGATGGGTATATTTAATTCAATATTATTTAATTTTTAACCTTATAACAACAAACATTTTTTTTATCTGTGTAAATGGTACTTATTTGGAGGCGGGGAGGTTTACAAGTTAACTAATTATCTTTAAATTTTCTTTCAGAATATAAACATGATTGCAATTTATTTTACTTTATATAATAAATAACTACACATTATCTATAACAGCATTTTTTAACTTCTAAAATTAAAAGAGAAACAAGTAATATAAAAAAAAAAAAAAAAAAAAAAAAAATTAAAGTCAATTTCTACTTAGGTCAACAAAGAAAAATTTTATTTTAGTTATATAAGAGACATTTTTTTCTCCCACATAAAACTAAAATTAATTAATTAAATTTAATTACTGAATTAATATGTGAAAAAACTGTATTAACATCAAGTGTCATCCACTACAAGTTTCAAAAAATGTATTTAAACTTGAGTGAATGAATAAAAAGTACTTTATGAACGATTGAAAATTTGAACAATATATATATATATAGGGAGAGTGTGAACTAATAGTAGGAATTGAAAAACAACTATCAATTCAGTTTATTAATACAACTCTTTTATATTTAAAACTTTCAAAAGAAACTACCCATTAAAGTGTTACGCAGAACTTTAATTATCTTTCTATTCCAATAGCACTAGGCGAAAATTTCAGTTCAACGTATCCAGGTACTTGACCACTCCCCCATCCAACCTGACCATCGTAACTGTAACCGAGGTAAATAATATAGATCTATGCCTTTCATTGATAGTCCGTGTTGTGCAATAAATTTTGCACCAATTAGACTTCAGTAATGAATGCGCTCAGGTAACTGAGCTAGTTCTCTGGCATTCCCTCCCCTCTTCTTCTCCCCCCTCCCCCTTCCACCCCTCTTCCCATCCTAAACACCCCCATCTGATCCGCATACTGATGGAGATCGTTTGGTTTGAGCGAAGGGGAGGGTGCACGAGAGGGGGGAGAGATGCTCGGCAGAGAGGGCTTAGGGCGCCACAAAACGACGGTCACGTGATCTCATTTAAATAATTTCCTGCTACACCCCCTGACACCCCCCTTTTTACAGGAAGACAATGTATCGCCTGCAGCAAAAAGCCTTCCCCTAGAAAACATTATACGGATAAGTTTTCAAAATCAAACGCGTTAGGAAGCGATTTTGGTTTTGGTTTTGTTGGTTTCTCTTCCTTCTCTTCCTCTCCATCTTTTGTGTTTTGGTTTTGGTTTATGATTTTCTTTTACTTTTCTGGTTTCTTTTTTTCTTTTTTTTTTTTTTCTTTTGTTTTTATTCAAGGAGATTGTTATGCGAGTTGGTTTAGCAGAAAAGAATCGGTTTGGTTTTGTGTGGAGATGGGAAGTTTTTCCGATGCTGCATTTTATGTTTTCTTTTATCTTTTTCTTTTCTTTTCTTTTTTTTTTAAGTCCGGAAATGAGCTTCGTTTTGAGATTTATATTCTTTTTCCTTTATAAAGATTCGGATCTTCTACATATGATTCATATTTGTTGTAAGAACTCATATATTTGCACGTTAATGAATTCATAAAAAAAAAAAAAAAAAGAATCGAGGTTTTTGTTAGATTTATTTGTAAGAGAAAATTCTATTACTATAGCTATACGCTGTGCTAAAAGAACGGAAAGCTCCAATAATGTGAAGGTTTACTATATAATAAGACAAAATTGTATTTGTTTTATACATTAAATATAATATTTTAAGCACTTGGTAAATATTAATTTTGAATGATCATTATGAACACTATTGATTATTATAGATAATAGAATGAATAATAGTAATTAAAATTTATGCGCACATGTAAAATTGGAAGAAAAGCATATCGAAATTTTTCATTTGAAACACATTATCTATTTTTTACACATATAAAGCGTTTGGTGTAAAGGGTAATATAAAATCAGAAATAATTTCTCTTTATAAATAAACGCACAATTCTAGAACTTGAGGTATTTTGAAATGTCTTATGATGGATAAATATTTCTCCTTGGAAAATTCTTGTGTGTTGATCCGACCAGTGGCCACATTGATAACATACGCAGATAGTGTGCAAGTCCGAATCCGCTGGCGGCGTCCATTGCAGTCACTGATTTAAGAATAGAGGAGATTCGATAGAGATTGTAAAAACGAGTGTAAAGCGCCATACATCGATTGTTTAGGATTGGTGGGAGTTTTTCTGTTTTATACGCAAATGGTGAAATATTTTTGTTTTATATAAGAAATTTTGTTTTTAATGATATATTTCTTATACAAATGCGATATGTTATTTGCAATGTGTAATTTGTATAATATATATTTCTTTTTTCTTTTATAATAATAATAATTCATTATTTCTTGTTCAGAAATTCAAATTTTTTTTTTAAAAGGGGAAAATAGAAAAATTAATTTTGGAGAAGTTATTTTTATTTTCACAATAGTTGATCATGATTGTAGTGAATTACAGGGAATTAAATAAAACTTAATTGCTCAGATTTATTCTTGAAGTCAGTACTTTATCTCATTGGAGTTTTATCTCATTCAATACATTGGTCAATACTTCCTAATTAGAGGGTCATTAATATATTTAAGAATGAATTTTTCAATGTAAAGAAAATTATTTTTTTGTTTCTTAATGTTTTAATAATTTTATATTGGCAGGTCTGGGGCCTGAATGGCCGAGTGGCTAGCGCTCTGGCGCTCGGTTCTACGGGTGTCGGGTTCGAGTCCTGGCGGTGCCATGGATGTTTGTAGTAGTTCGGAATCCAATTTAAGCTGTAGGTCCCGGTCTAATAGGATCGTAGAGCGTTGCGGGGGCATTGTGACTCCGCGTCCTTGGCTTGTCTTCATGTTACACGCGCCCCCTGGGTAATGCAAAGTGAGTAACGTCTGTGCAACGCTTGCCTCAAGGCATCCAAGACCAAGCTGTCTAAAGTGTTTGCCAGCTGCATTAGAAAGAAAAAAAAATATTGGCAGGTCTTCAAAGGTTTACAGAAAAATGCAATCTAAAAATTAATAACGTTACATATGTGACTATTATTCTTTATTATTATATTGTTCTTTTAAATGATTAAAAAGTATTATTTTATTTTCTAAATGTATCGATTAATTAATTAAAAAAAACAAAGGGAGAATATAAAAATTTATTTTGGAGAAATTAACTTTATTTTCATAATATTTTATCTTGATTGTATGAATTATAGGGAATTAAAAAAAAAATGACCAGTGACAAAAATCTTAAAAAAAAATATTATAAAACATGTTAGTTCAATTTTAAAAACTTCACAACTGATATGAAGTATGTTTGCTGCAAGTTGGTAAAGAAATGACTTGTTTTATAACACTACTTTTTTTTTTACTTTTTATAAACTTTAAGTAACTTTGAACTATTTCTAGTTATTTATCTGTTGGAAAATAAGTTGTTGTTTTACAACGCTATGCTGAGTAAGAATACGATGTTAAAACTTTTCCATTTTATAACATTCAATAAAAATATTTTCTTTAAAAAAAAAATGTTAGAAAGTTAGTACACAATGTTGTTATTGTTGCTTTTTCACAATACTTTACTTAAAAAATAGCTCTATACGACACACAGGAACGAACTTCACAATTTGAAGTTGTAGAAAAAATTCCTGTTTATTGTTTATAATCTTTTTTATATTACTATTTTCTTTATTACTGATTTTTTTTTGTATGAAAGCAAGTTATTTTTATAAATTTCTTTATTTTTTTTTTGTACATAGAGGACTTTGTTATGCAAGCTATGAACAGTCCACCTATGACGTTTCATGCATATTGGTCTCGCATTTGCCTGTCGTATTGGGAAAAAAAGATATACTCACAGATCATATAAGATACTTACACATCAGTTTTATGCGTCATGTTTTTTGTTTTTTTTAAGTGCTGCAAAGCATGCCGCCATGGATTTAAATCAGTGCTCTCTTGTACGGTAGCTGCAGGTTTGTTTATTGAATATAGGGCACCATGTTCCACTTATGGATGGCACGAACAGTCCACAGATGGGCGATGTCTTCCTGAAGAAATTTCAGGGCTAACTGTTCCGAATTTATTTGTCGTATAGCAAGTAAATCCACAAAACCTCCACCAAGCAGTTTGATTATCGATGGAAGATACTTTAAATACATTGTCATAATCATCATTGAATCTCTTAGTTTCTGAAAGCAGTGACTGCAATGAACACTGCCAATGGTTTCGAATCTGGCGCCTCACCATTACATGATGAATTGGCCATTTTATGACAGTGAAAGAACGGAATAAACTAGCGATTTGGATTAGAAAGAGCACAAATAGAATTATAAATCATAGTTTTGTCCAGTAAAAAAATTTACGTATGAAAATTTTAACGAGTTTGTTCAATCTACTGCTTATTTATTTTCTATTTTAAACATGCGCATTATGAAATGCATGCGAAACGTATTTTTTCTTTTGGGGGAGGGGGGTGGATTGAACACTGATGGTCCTCGTTTGCCATTTATATATGTCGTGAACAGCCACGTACAGGCAGTGACAGAAGGACTTTTTTGGGATAACTGCCCATACATTTACATTAAATTTACATTGAAAAAATCCAGAAATCTCCCATCTGGCCACCAGCAGCCTGAAAATCGCTTATCACAAACGCTATCGAATCTCCCTATTTCTGAAAGCAGTGACCACAGTAAATGCCATCAAGGAACTTGAGCCTTATCGAATTCTACCTACCCAGTTATTACCTTCCTCAGTTACTACCATGCCACGAGTCATAAAGTAATTGACAACTAATATTTACTTTGAGTTAGAATTCTTGTATAACTAGCTCCGTGGTACTACAACCCGTGATGGGTCAAGGCCGTCTGCCTATTGGCAGATTTCGAGTCAATAGATGGTTTATTTTTACAGACTACAGAGTCAGCCCTACGCCAAACTCTCTACAATCATATTAGACCGATGCCTAGTGTTTAAAGTGAATTCCGAACCACTACAAACATTCATGGCACCCCGGGACTCAAACCCTAAACCTGTGGCACCGAGCGCCAGAGAGCTAGTCACTCGGCCATTAGGCTCCAGAATTCTTGTATACTTTATGACAAGTATAAACAAGTAGGATGATATTTATGACAATTGTAAATAAGCAGAATATTACGACAAGTGTAAATAATAATAAAAAAATGATAAATGCAATAAAAAATTTAAAAAAAAAATTGTGTAAAAAAATGACTGTAAATGATAATAAAAAAATAATAAATGCATTAAAAAATATGAAAAAAGTATATAAAAAATGAGAAATGTAAATAAATCTATATATATATTATTACAAATGTAAAAAAGCAGAATGATATTTGTTTAATATTAAATACATTGCTATAATCAAAGCGGATAATAAGATTTATGTACATATTGTCGTTTAATAACATTTTCGGCATGCAATGTGTATATAAATTATTTGATTTTGTAAAGTTCAACTTAAAAGTTAAGCTCAACAAGAAATTATCAATATATAAAAATTTATAAAAATAGTATATAAAAATATTGCTCAGTATATAAAAATTTATCTTTATTTTAAGAACAGACATGGACAAATGATCTTGACTTTTTAACATATTCTGCTGCAGTTGTCCGCATCATCCGCTCCGGAAAGTCAACTTTCCCGCTCGTATGCCCCTATGACGTCACTTGTCCCCGAGGACTCATCCCTTACAACAGAATATAAAATCCCAAATCTCCCTCCGTTATCCTTTAGGACAACAAATGGAAATCCAGTTGCATGATCATGTCCGTTCTGACGGACACAACCACCAGACGGGACGAATTTGTATCGGCCATCCCTCCAATCATATGGGATGGGGGGAAAAAAACGCGAAGAATGGGGAAAAAAAGGCAAAAAGGGGGGAGATATGGGCCCACTTGCGAGAGCTATTAATTCTGCATCCAAACATCTCTTTATCCTGGGATCATCCTTTTCATCCTATTAGAGCGCTGGCGTTGGGTAGAAATGTTCTCTTTTCTTTTTCCCTCCCTACCTTTTTTTCTTTACTGTTTGGCTTGTTTTCTATTCTTATGGTAATTGAAGAATCATGGAGAAGGTGCAAGGATGGCTTAACTTTTTGGCGCAGATTTCGGCTGGTTATCGCCAATTTTTTTTATTTTTATTTTTGGTAAAATATTATAATTTAGGGATAATGATGCTAAATTATAATATTTTAAAAATTAACGAAAAAGGTCATATAATTTCTCAAATAATGTTTTTTCCTTTTATAAAAAATATATTAATCAGAATAAATATGTAATTTCCATCAATTATTTTTTATAATTATATATAAATAATGGGGCCCTGATGGCCGAGTGTCTGGCGCTCGGTGCCAAAGGTTTCGGCACCACCAGTCCCGGTGGTGCCATGGATGTTTGTAGTAGTTCGGAATCCACTTTAAACCTTATGTCCCAGTCTCATTTGGCTGTAGAGCGTTGGGCGTAGGTTTGACAATCTTATCCCGTAAAAAAGAATTCATCTACTGTCTGGAAATCTGTCAGCGAGCAGACGGAATTGGCCCACCATGGAGCTGTTGGCCCACTATTTGTGATGGTGATATAAATAATGATAATAATTATTATAAACAATAAGTGTTTTTAAATATAATACATTTTCAATAGTAAATCAATATCATAGATCTTGTTTAATATATATTTATAAGTTTGGTTGAATATGTGTGAATATGAATATATATATATATATACGAATGTTGAATACGATAAATATGATAAACACTATTAAATACTTTAAATATTTTGTTTAAATATGAAAGAATAAAAAAATCAAATATTATTCTTCGAAAATGTTTATCCAAATCTAGTCGAATGTCATTATAATAAGAAAATAATTTTAATTGAATAGTACATAAAAATCGCTCTGGCTCTCGGTGCCACAGTTTTCGGGTTCGAGTCCCGGCCATTCCATGGATGTTTACAGTGATTTGGAATCCACTTTAAACCGTACTTCCCAGTCTAATTATGGGTCTTTTAATTCTGTTTCGATTTGTGCATTCTATTGTACTTTGTATCAGCCTTCAGGTTTGCTGTGGACGTACTATATCATAATTGCACAACTTGATTGTTCATTATCCGCCCAACTTGCAGGTCACAAGAGACCACACTAAAGATTGGCAATTAAGATTTTCATTTTAATGGGTTTTTTTTAATAAGTTTAATTTAATTTTCTGAATAGAACTCTCGTTTGAAAGTTTAATCTCTTGATGCCCTTAATCACAAATGTGCACATTTAGTTTTTTATAATTATAATTATTATTATTAATAAAAAGAAGAAAAATTTGATAATAAATTATTCGCTACAGAATCTCTCATCGAGAACAATACAAATCTTATGGCTTTATTTGTCTCTTAATGTCTTTTTGTCTCTACTGTCACTTTTTGCACTAATCTTTTTAGGCTAATTAAACCGGGACCTGCAGTTTAACTACAATCCTACCCCGTAAAAAGAAAAACATCTCCCGTCTCGAAATCTGTCATTAGGCAGACGACTTTGGCCCACCCTGGGTTGTTGCGCCAATGAAGAAGAAGAATAAGAGAAATAATTTCACTAACAAATTGCTGTTAAATCTCAGCAATTGCAATTGTGAACATTACAGTTTTTTTAGCAATCTTTTTTTTAATTCCTATCAATATAAAATAACTAAATTGTAACAAAACAAAAAAATAAGTCATTTTTTTCTCATTGTAAAAAAAACTGTCCCTGAAGAGGTTAATAACGTTTATATAAAATTCAAATAGCAATAAATTTAAATATCTTCCTTGCCCTTTTATAATACAGTTCTTTTTTATAATACCAGAACTCTTCACGAAAAGTTGAGTAAAAAAAAAATCACATCCTTGACAAACTTAACCTATTTCATGCTAAACTTTAAAAAAAAAAAAAAAAAAAAAGAAGAAATAACAGCACCCCGTCTTACCTAGAGCACAGAAAGCGTTGATATCCTTGAATCTCCGAGTTGAATGAATGATGATGATGATGATTTTGAATTCATATCTTAATAAAACAAAAAAATTAAGCCATTTTTTCCTCACTATAAAAAAATATCGTCCTTAAAGATAAAAGATGTTTGTATGAAATGTTGGTTAGTCGTTAAATGTCGGTTAATAAAGTTTGCATAAAATTCAAATATCTTCCTTTGAGATTTTATAATACAATTCTTCATTATAAAACTACAACATTTCATGAAAATTTGAGTAAAAAAAAAAAATCACTTCCTTGACAAACTTAACCTATTTCACGCTTAACCTTAAAACAAAAAGATAAGGTCTTACCCGGAGCGTCGAAATCCTTGAATCTGCGAGTTGAATGAATCTCCAAAGTTAGGGAACCGGGTTCAATGTCAATTGGATGCCACGGTGGCCTTACCTCACAAGAATTCATTCCCCAGTCTTAAATCCGGGACGTATAAGGCTCCTCTCTTTATCAAGGATTTCGCCTCTTTCCCGGAGACTGTTTGAGGGTTAAAGCTTTCTATAGATCTTCAAAAGCTTTAATCTCACTCCAGAGATTTGCTTTCATCATCGGCAGATTTACTTTTCTGGTAGGTGTTCCACTGCTGAATCGAAAAACATACGACCGAATCAGGTGCGATGTCTTCTTTTCTTTATAAGGTCTTCTTTTTTTATTTTGTTTCTTTTATAAGGTCCTCCTCCTTATAAAATGGAAGTTGCTTGATGGAGAAAGAGGACCCAGGGATTTAAGGGTGGAGATTACAGTCCACAATTCAATGCAAACAAAACCGTTTTCTTTCGATTTCGGGTCATGGGATGGGTGTTTGTTTTCGCCATAAAGGTTGGGGGATATCTCTGTCTCTACTGATCTTTGGTACAGAATGGGAAGACTCGAGTTTTTGTAACGAATATTTTCTTCTTCTTCTTCTTTTTGTCGTTGGTTTAAATTGTGAAGTGTGTTACGTATGAGGATGATGTAAAAGTGTTGGTGGATTGTGGATCGTTTTTTTTCTTACATGGATGGACGGAAGAAATAAGTGAAGGATTTAGAGTTATACAAGAGACTAGGTTTGTTATGATTCATACGAAAGAAGAAAAACTAAAAATTGGCAGAAATGTTCAAGATAGAGTTATGAATATACATAGACAAGTTATTTTATTTCAAATATATCAAGCTCTGTTTCAGAAACATTGAAGAACTTTTTTTTTTAATTTTAAGATGTTTCAGACAAAATAGAATTATTGAATAATTTTCTTATTCAACAATTCTAAATTACAGGCAGTCAACTAAAAATTTCAACTATTCTTCAATTTTTATTCAATAATTTTAATTATTACAGGTTACTGCGTACTGTAAACTCATACTTACAATGGCTGAAAATTATTACTAAAGACTTTCTCAACTAATTTTCAATATCAGTTTTTAACAAGTTAGAGCAACTTGTTTGAATTTTTAACTCTCAATTCTTACTAAATACGAATATTTATAAAATAACTAACTAAACTCTTCTACTGAATTAAATATCGCAAAGAAATGATATTAGAAATTGTTGAAAAATTTGAATCGCAGGTATAGAATAATTTTATGTGCTCTACATTTCAGCATAATCTTCAATGATTTTTAACTTAAAAATAATAATAATAAATAAATACAGATTATTCTTTAAATCTTTCAATTTCGCCATTTAAACTAACTGATTATCTCAAGGTAATTTAGATTTAGATTTTCATAATTCTTCTTCAATGGTCCGCCGTCGAGGCCGACTGCCTACTGACTGATTGAGAAACATAAGATGTTTTCTTTTTGCGGGATAGGGTTGTCAGCCCTACGCCCTATGGCCATTTTTAGACAGGGACATACGGTTTAAAGTAGATTCCGAACCACTACAAGCATTTAAGGCTCCAGAGTTTAGAACCTGAAGCCTGTGACACCGAGCGCCAGAGTGCTAATCACTCAGCCATCAGGCGCCACTTTTTTTATTTACAACATATGATAGTATATAAACTTGTTAAATTGTTCAAAACTTGTATCGAGACATTGACTTATTGTAAATTCCTATATTTTGAACATTTCCGATTTTAAAAACCAAATGCAAAAAATAATTATTCATATTCCCTGATCGCAAATATTTAAATCAATGCATTAAATCAATCAAATTTATGACTGCTTTATTCCTTTGAGGTTATAAACTGAGTTAAAATCTATTAAAATAGTAGGCATTTTATAAGCAGGCACTTCTAAACAAAGCATGTTTAGAATTTTGTCCATACTTTATATGTATTCAACAGTATGATTATTATTATTAGACAGTCAACGCTTTATAATATTAGACAAATTTCATTGGCATATTTATAGGCGTTATATGACAGATAATTTTAGGAAGCAATTCTTGTCAATAGTAGACATCTTATAAGCTAGCACTTCTCAACCAAGCATGTTTAGAATCTGGTCCATACTTTATATGTATTCAACAGTCTGATTATTGTTGTTAAAATAGTAAACATTTTATAAGCAGGCACATCTAAACCAAATATGCTTAGCATTTGGTCCATACTTTATATGTATTTAACAGTCTGTTGTTAAAATAGTAAACATTTTATAAGCAGGCACATTTAAACCAAGCATGTTTGGAATTTGATCCATACTTGTATGTGTATTCAACAGTCTGATTATTATTTTTCGAAATACAACGCTTTATAATATTGGACAAGTTCCATTGCCATATTTATAGGCCTTATATGACAGATATTTTTTTTATGAAGCAATTTTTTTCAATTAATTAAAATGAAACATTTTGGAAATGCCATGCGTAACGTCATGGCAAGGATTAAAAGGATTTACAAAAAACTCAAATGTAATTCTTTATATTTTTCATTCATTAATTTGATCGTTTAAACCGAACCCACCATCCTAACTCAATTTACGACACTTTATACGTCAAAGATTACAAAGTAAAAAAAAAAAAAAAAAAATCACGAAAAATTCTCACGCTTGCACCTTAAATTCCACGACCGACTTCACCCGAACACGTATGGCCATAACTTTTAACGCCCCAACTCCCTTCTTATTGTGGTCGGCAGGGGCGGCCTGCGGCGGGATTAAGTAGAAAGAAGGGGCGGCGTCCCGGGGCGGCTATGATGAAGTTTATTCGGTCGCTTCAGGTGGAATAATCGCCATCTAAATGCATCACGCAAAGGACCATAAAAAGCGAAATTCTCTTCGCGCCACCCATAAACTTTTGGCGAGGGGTTGCCACCGTATTGAATATGCTGTTGGAGTGAGGAGGGATTAATCGCCAATACCAACTTCACACCAGATGTCTTTTCCAAGACAACAAGATTTAGTGACCGCCGAGGCTTTCTCGCCAATCTTTGACATGGTCTCTATACTGGTTTAAGCTTGTATCGGTGTTATGTGTTTTCCCGCGTTTAGCAGCTTAAATCTTAACCTCTTGCTGTTACTTAGATGGTTTAGCTGTGTAATGTGGGTGGTAAAAAAAACCTGTATTATCAGTGTAGCGTAAGTGAACTGGTCAGCGTTTTGACGATCTGTAGTTTAGATCGTTGTAAATGTGTACCAAACCTATAAGAATAAAGAGGGGGAAAAAAAGAAGACTTAGAATGTGTATTCATTTATTTACTGTAACTGATCAAGTTTTTATGTTTTTTCACATCAAGCATTTCTTGTATACTGTATAGTAACACGAAAACAATTATCAATTAATTCTCCTCAGAGATGACTTTCAGAATCAGATAATTGACATGGAATTGTTTATAATATGGCAGAAAACCCATAAAGCTCTTACGTATTTCAATTATCGACCATCATTATATGTGCTCACAATAAATAATATATTTTTCGTTAATATTGTACATTGGTGGACCTCATCTTTCACATATACGTTATAAGGAATCCAGAAACGGGCGGAGAACATTAATTTTTGGGTAGACTTGCAGGGATAAGGGCCTTGCATTTGTGTATGGTATGGGAGAAAACCCTGATAACTTCCACTAGATAGGCTGTCTATCGATGCAAGATACTTATAATATAGCAGCAAACCCACCAATCTCTCACCATTTTGATTATCGATGCGATGTGCTGACAATAAATCATTTATTTTTTCGTTGTTGTTGTACATTGGCGGGCCTCGTTTTTCACATGTATTTCACACGTATTCCACTGACGGGCGGGAGACATTACTTTCTGGGAAGACTTGTAGAAATAAATGCCCTGCATTTGTGTATGGTATTGGAAAAGAACCCTAATAACTTCCACCACACAGCCTAACTAACGATGCAAGATATTCATAATATAGCAGGAAACCCATAAAACTCTCATCAGGCATTTGGATTATGGATGCGATGAGCTCACAATAAATAGTCTTTACAATACATATTTTCGTTAATGTACATTGGTGAGCCTCGTTTTTCACATATATATTATAAACAATCCACTGACGGGTGGGGGACATTACTTTCTGGAAAGACTTGTAGGAATATTAATATATATATAATTGCGAAATATAGATATATGCCCTGCTTTTGCCTGACGTCTAGTAGAAAACCCTGTTAACTTCCACCACACAGCCTAACTAACGATGCAAGATACTTATAATATAGCAGGAAACCCATAAAATTTCACCAGGTATTCCGATTATCGATGCGATACATTAAATTATTATTACAATAAATAGTTTTTATGATATATTTTTTCGTTGATGTTGTACATTGGTAAGTCTCGTTTTCCACGTGCATATCATAAACAAGCCATTGACAGGAGAGGGTCATTACCTTCTGGGAAAACTTATAGGGATCTATTCCCTTCACTCACATGCAGTATTGGAGAAAACCCGGATAAGTTCTACCAGGAAACCTGACTATCGGTGAAAGATACTTTACATATATTGTCAGAACCACCATAAAATCCCCATGATCTTGAAAACAGCCATTCGAGCCAGAACACTTTACCACTGCATAACGACTTTTATGATATCAAAGAGCATGAAATTATTATTAATTAAATATATTATTTGAATCAATAAAATAAAAATTGAAATTAGATATATTTAAATCTGAGATTTTTATGATTGAAAATTTAGTTTAATTGATCATCTGTCCTTTATTTATTTAAGCATTGGCAAATTCTTTATAAGTATTTCCAGATAAAATGTATCATGTTAATAGCTGGTACTCGATCGTGACTTTCTAATATAATGTAGATATAATATATATTATATATAAATATTTTTAATATAAGATAATATAACTTTCTAATATAATTTCCAAGCAATATTTAATATAAAAAGGAAAATTAACATTTACTAATTTAGAAAAGAGACATTAATTTTTTTAATTCCAATTTAGAAAAGAAAAATGGTTAATAGAATAGTCGTAGATTCACATGATGATAAATCTATGCAGGTCAAAAGTTTCATCAGCCTTTGGCAATCAATTGTAATAACAATTTTAGACCTGCATAGATTTATCGTCATGTGAATCTACGACTATTCTATTAACCATTTTTTACAGTGGATATTTCATTGACTTAATGCCAAAATCATAATTTAGAATTCTTTTTATATTCATTAGCATGGTTATTTGCATGCCACTCCTTATTAATTAGAAAGGTTTGCATTACTTAAAAACCTGACTATAAAACATTTTAAATTGGGCAATGCTTAAAACGTGAATGACTATGTTTACTATTTTGGGTTTCCTTTTAAAAAAAGTTAAAATAAATTTCTGTAAAAATTAGTTAAAAATCATGACCGTAATTATAATCACGGAGGGTGACTTCAATTTGAACATGAAATAATTTTTTTTCATTGGATATTTGATTGACTCAATGCAAAAATCCTAATTTAGAGTTCATTTTATATTAATTAGCATGATTAGTTTCATGCCCCTCCTTGTTAATTAGAAAGGTTTCACATGATTTAAAAACCTGAATAAAGGACTGTTTAAATTGGGCAATGTTTAGAACGTGAATGATTATGTGTACTATTTTGTGTTTCCTTTAAAAAAAAAGTTAATTTCTGTAAAAATTAGTTAAAAATCATGACCGTAATTATTATCGCTGAGGGTGACTTCAATTTGAACGTGAAATAATAATAATAATAAATTTTTTTTTGCACTGGATATTTGATTTAATTGATTTAATTCAAAAATCCTTATTTAAAATTCATTTTATATTAATTAACATGATTATTTTTCCACCCCTCCTTGTTAATTATAAAGGTTTTACATCATTTAAATATCCGACTAGAAAAAAAAAACGACATTTTAAATTGGGCAGTGCTTAAAAAGCTAATGACTCTGCTAGAAAAAGTTAATTTCTGTAAAAATTAGTTACAAATCATGACCATAATTATTATTACCGAGGGGTACTTCAATTTGAGCATGATATATATATATATATATATATATATATAAATGTATGTATATTTGCTGAAAATTGGTTGGTCTCATTTTCCATTTATACTTAACAACTACCTACATACCGATCCACTGATCCACCACAACCATACCAACATCAACAACTAACAACAACCCACCAATGGGCGATGAGGGGAGAACATAGCCTTCTGGTAGGGTTTTTAAGGGTACTTGTTCCACCTTTGCTTATCGTATGGAAGAAAACCCGGAAAATTCTCACCAGGAAACCTGGGTGTCAAAGCAGGCATTTATTCACGTGTTGTCAAAATCGCCTTCGATTTTCATAGTTTTTGGAAGCAGCGACAACAACGCATGCCACCAGAGGATTTGAACTTGACCTCTCCTGCACATTAGCTGTACAGGCTATAATTTGGCCACAACTTGTGCTAAATAATTTTTGAGAATTAATTTTTACACAATTAAAATGAAATACTTTTTAGAATTCGCATGTACTTGCAACTAAACAATGAAACTCATTTAACATTAAATAAATTAGTATAATCGAAATGGTTACTAATATATAAGTACATATTACTATTTAATTAATTAAAATAATTAAATAAATCGGTATAAACGAAATGGTTAAAGCATATATGTACATATTGCTGTTTAATTAATTAAATTAATTAAATAAATTGGTATAATCGAAATGATTGAAAATATATATGTACATATTGCTGTTTAATTATTTAAATTAATCAAATAAATTTATATAATCGAAATGGTTAAAAACATATATGTACATATTGCTGTTTTAATTTAGTCAATTAAATAAATCGGTATAATCGAAGTGGTTTAAAATATATATATATACATATTGCTGTTTAATTAATTAAATAAAATTAAATAAATTGGTGTAATCGAAATGGTTAAAAATATATAAGAGCATATTACAGTTTAATTAATTAAATAAATCGGTATAATCAAAATTTTTAAAAATATAGATGTACATATTGTTGTTTAATTTATATGATGGTCTGAAATGGCTATAACATGGTCACTATTTAACAATACTTCAATATAAGAAGCCAAAGTTATATTTTTGTCATTCATCATGTGGTTATTACGCCATTATATCCGCTACGTTATATAGCGGCCTGGTGGCCAAGTGGCTAACGCTCTGGCCTATGATGAATGAATTGCCTATGAATCCTGGTGGTGATATGGATGTTTGTGACTAGTTCGGAATCCACTTTAAACTGTAGATCCCGGTCTGTTTAGGCCTCGTGTGCACGAGAGGACCGTAGAGCGGCAAACCAAACCAGGCTACATTATATTTCCTATATTATAGGCTTCTTCTTACTAAAAATTAACAAGTCTTTTCACGCCTTAACAAAATGGGTTTAAAATCAAAATTAAAAAAAAAATGACTAAAACTGACCTAGTCTCAAATTTAATAAGTCAAGCACGTATAAAAACTTATAAACATTGCTAGAAATTTCCTTTAAAGATAAAAAAAGAGCAGACAATTGCCAATGATATCTCTTCAGAGAACAAGAAATCGGAAGAGAGAGAGAGAGAGACGAGATATTCAATGCAGGGGCGGTCGATAGCGGAGCAATTGCGGCCGCCCCTTCCCCGCCAAATCCCTCTTTAAGCCCCTGTGCCATTACGGGAAACGGAGGGCTCTCCTGGCCTCCCCCCCCTGCCAATCAGGGGGAGTGCGTGTGCGTGCACGTGTGAACGCGAAACAAAGCAAGACTTCCTTTTAATCAAATAGCATTGACGATTGGGTGGCAGGAGGTTGGTTTTGATGTGGAGTATATTTAAGCAATTATGGGAAAAAAAAGGTATAATGCAAAAAAGTTATTTATTGGTGGAGTAATAGGTTTATGAAAGGTGTTTTTATTCATTTTATAACGATTTTTTTTGCCATTTGAAATAAAACATTTCAGATTTATTCGTTCTTATTTATTCAGATTATTACGTTCAGAAAAACTATATTTATGTTTCTCAGTTATTTTTCAATTCCTTCTATTCGCTCACACTCTCCCTATATATATCTTGTTCAAATTTTCAATCGTTCATAAAATACTTTTCATTCATCCACTCAAGTTCAAATACATTTTTTTTTTGAACTTGTAGTGGATGGCACTGGATTAATACAGTTTTTCCAAATATAAATTCAGTAATTAAATTTAATTAAATAATTTTTTGTTTTTTTCTAGATTTAAGTTGCATGTATCTACCAATAGATGGCCCCAGATAAACTTAAAAAAATGAATGAAAATTATTTATAAAGGACTTTCTGCAATAGAGTGAAAAAAAAAGTCATCATCAACTTTCAAGTCAAAAATTAATCCAAAATCCTTCTAAGATCAAAATTAAATACCAAATTCCAGAACTAAATGTCGACTGAAAAACAGCTACTACTCTCACAAGATTAAAGATAAAGCACCACAAAAATATGAACATATCTGCTGATGGCGTTAAAAAAAAAATGTGGCAACTGCCCTGATGTCGAGATTACTCCAGCTGTTGCAGCCGCCACTCATTGTCTGGACCATCCCTCGGAAGAGGATTTATGCTCCGAGCTGGTAATTAACATGACCAATATTATTCAGGAGCACAATGATATTTGATCCTTTTGTACTCTTCCAGGGATACGATTACAACTTTCAAGTCACCATTCTTTTCAATGACATCTTCCCATTAGATTTTTGATGCCTTATTTTAATATAAAATTCATTCGGTTTCGCCTTTAAAAAAAATCCAGTTTCATTTCAACTTTTTCTCTTTAAGTCAGACTAAGTCCACCAAAATGATTCTGCAAGTTCCTAAACAAGGATGGTCTGTTGGAGCAAGATCTTGAGAATAACATGGGTGAAATATAAATTCCTGTATAAATTCTTCTAGGAGACTTTTAGTCATATTTAGAGTGGGGGATTTGATGTAGACATGTTGGGCATACTTTTTGTATTAATCAATGAAAGTCGCTTTTCTTACATGATGACAGTAAATTTCAGTGGTAGTTATTTTATAGTTATCCAACATAATGGAAAATTTCTTTCCTATCCCACCCCACACTCAAAAGAATCTTCTTTGAATTGCACATCACCTGGAGACTGTCGGACAGACCTTAAATGACGTCATTGTAAAACACTGTCATTTGCAAATATTATTATAGAGGATTCTCTAATTTATCATATAATTATAAAATGACTCAGTGCTACCATATCTTTTAATTCGTCTTTTAAAAATTTATAATACCTAAAACTACATCCTGACATTTTTAGGGAATATATACTTAGTATGTTCCGGGAAAGACGTATCTGATTGGTCTCATTGAAATTAAACATTAATGGAATGGCCCTATTAATTAATTCCTTTACATACCTTTCCATTGCATTCCTTATACATACACACAAGCACACTGTGCCTCGGTGCCACAGGTTGCGGGTTCGAATCTGGGCTATGGTTTAAAGTGGGTGTTCGTAGTGGTTCTGGATCCGCTTTAAATCACAGGTACCAGTCTGATATCACTGTTGGGCGTAAGGCTGACAACCCTACCCCATAATAAGAAAACATCACCTGTTTTAAAATCTGTCAGAAGGCAGACTGCCCATCATGGGGTTATTGAGCCAAAGAAGACGAAGAAAACTTCTGTTGTAAACGATAAAAATTTAAATTTATTACTTTTAATTTAAAAAAAACTACTCTATATTATCCATTTCAGTGTTTATAAAGATTGATATAGATATTTAAAATATCTATTTAAAGTTCAGTTCAGTTCCCTAAGTTTACAAGACACATAAAGATAACGTCCAAAAGAAAAAGAATACCTCACACCCACTCGTTTTGCTTACCATACAAACATAGGAGCGCGGGGGGTCCGAAATCTTGACGAAAAATCCCCGATTTCGCAATCATCACAGAGGCTTTACCTCGAATCCTTTCTAAAAAGATAGAGTCGCGGAGAAGGCGATACACGGGGTCTTTAAAGCAAGACAGCTGTATAAATACGTTACCATATGATTGACCATGCGAGGAAAAAAATAAAGGAGGCACCTAAAACTCGATAAAAATTTGTGTAGCCAGGAGAGACTAGTACCCGATCGGGTTACAGAAGAAACAACCAGGTTTATGTCACACGCCCAGAATTCCATCGGAGGGTGGGATACCAGGGACTTTTCTTTTTTTAGCTGATAAACAGCGCACGGGGGAATATATTTATCTATTGATTTTTCTTTTTGCTTCTTATTTTCTGTCTTCAGGGAAATGTTTCTTTGGGGAAAAGATGCCTTGACAACAACTGGCTACTTGTCATGATGCTTCGAAGAAGTGCTTGAAAAGATACGTGTGAAATTTTTTGTTGTTGTTTGTTTTGTTTGTGTGGTTGGTTACCATTAGTGTATGTTAATCTTATCATTTGTGATAATTCAAAAGCAGTTCTATTTTGATAAGAGTTCTGCAGTTCTATTATCAAGATTGGAACCATTCTACCAAACTACAACTAACTACATGTAAAAAATTTAACATACTTTTACATATCAAATGCTTTTAAAAAATGTCTTGTATCGTAATAAGTTTTGAAATAGTTAAACTTTTTGGGTTAACGTTGCATAATTAAGGTGCAATAATTGAACTACAATAAATTTCTACAAATGTAGGATTGATTTGTCGTTCTACGGTCATTTTGTGCACACTTTAGGCTAATTAGACTGGGACGTACAATTAAAAAGGATTCCGAACCACTCACAAGCATCCATGCCACACTCAGGATTCGAACCTGAAACCTGTGGTACCAAAGGTCAGAGTGCTAGTCAATAGGTCATCAGGCCTCTACAATGAAAGAGGGATTTGGTTCTTAATGGGTTAATATTATACTGGGGATGGGGGAGGTAATGTAAATTACGATGCAAAAAAAGAATTAATGAATTTTTAAATTTGTTTGTTGTTGTTTTTTATCCCACTTGGCTGGCCAAGCCCACGAGCCCATACGTACTCATGATTGAAGGGGAAGGAAGCAGCTTCTGTTGTGATGGAGAACCCGTAGGTAGGAGTCTGACTTTTTAAATTTAGTAAAGCTATGCATGTAAAATTTACAAAAATTAATTTGAAAACAGATTAGATAAAGTTTATATTACTACATTGTTTATTCTTTTCTCAAGAAATTGATCTTAAAATAAATTATCATAACTCTAATAATAAATTTAAAAAAAAACAAATAATTTTTTAAATTTAAGAAAATTTAATAGTAAGAAATAAAGACGGAGTGGCTTGTGGATATCACAAGATGCCACCATTTGCGATATCAAATGATCAACGTTACTTCTGGCCACACGGTTTCTATATGAAACTTGGAAAAGCATCATTACCAATAGAGTTAAAATTGATAGTTAGAATATTTGTTCATTAAAGATTATCTTTATTTTTCTTACTAATTCAATGAAATTTAATAGTAAGCAATAGAGGCGCTATGGCTTGGTAGAAACAAGAGATGCCACCATTTGTGGTATCCGTTCCGGAGACAATGTATAATATAGAAAGTCCCATTTGGTGCATTTTGAGTAACGCTGTCTCTGCTACGTATCGGTCTTTATAGTGGCAGAATATTCCAGTCAAAATAACCGGCATAATAAAAAGCAACAATTTTAGGAAATATGACGTGTCGAAGCATTCACTTTCTAATTGTTCGCAAAGGGAGTGATACATTATGTGAAATCAAGAATTTTCTTAAAATTTTTACAAAAACATTCATGTTTAAAGTTTTGTGGCAGAGTGTTGAAAATTCTTTTTATTTATAAATATGTATTGATACAACATATAACCGTAATTTAAAATCTACTGCAGTAATAGAAAAAAAATAATACCCTAATATACAAAAGCATGAAATTCTTATTAAAAAATACAGCCTATTTATTTATACACAAAGAAAAAGTTTGAATGCAAGAGGCACATACTGAGAGGCTGAGTTTTCTTTTACTGTGAAACAATTTTCACACACTGAGGAACAGGTTTACTGTCTTCTGCTAAGAAAACCTACCATGAAAGTAATTCTTACTCCAACCCCGCATAAAAAAATATACAATCACCCTGGAAAACCCGCGACAAGACGAAATTCTGTTGCTCTGAAACAATAAAAACTTCGCACTTGAAACGGAGAAGTGTCGGATTGATACTCCGCAGAGTGAAGCAGCTGCTATCAGAAGCAAGAGAGCATGTCACGAAGACATCAGGAAGTCCTCTATCTGTCACTTTCGATGTCGCCTAGCCCCTTCACCACCGTCGTCACTCCTTCAGGACTGATTGACACTCGCTGTGTTTGGGTTCGAGTCTCCCCCGTCGTGTTAGTTGACTCTCTTCTGGAGGCTCTTGGCTCTTTTTAGATACAAATAGGGAAAGAAGCCCTTAAGTTCGTCGAGAGAGTAAAACTCTTTTAAGAGGAGAGGTGACAATACGTTGTTGAATCGCAGGAGGTGTATTCAATCACTTTTCGACTAAAGGAGTTTTATTTGGTTTTAAGTATGAATCGAAATCAGATTTTCCATCTTATGCTAGGATAAATTGGTCCATTCTTCTCCAAGACTAAAATATTTTTTTTTAAATTTATGCCGTTGAGATAATATGGAATTTCAACCACTTTTCTTTCTTAACAACAATCTTTCTAGTTTTCTGCGTATCAGTGTATTTGGCGTTCCACTAATATTAACCACCATAGAAGTCCCCCTTAAGTAATGATGATGATTTTTAGGGATAACTGACTCGAACTTTAATGTCGTTTGGGTTTGTCGCTCTAAGGTCATTTTTTGCACACTTTAGACTAATTAGACAGTTTAACGTGAATTCTGAACAGACTACAGTTTAACGTGAATTCCGAATCACTAACAATCATCCATGTCACCGCCTGGATTCTTCGAACCTAAAGCCTGTGATACCAAAGGCCAGAGTGCTAATCAATTGGTTATCAGGCCGCTGAGTAAATCTACACTACTGATCATGGATGTAAGATATTTTTTTTATTATTGCTGCAAAAAGCGCCAAAGAATCTAGTTTTTGAAAGCAATAATTGCAGGGATGCCAGTAGGGAATTTTAATTTTTCTTAGAGGTACGTTATACTAAAAACTGATTTGGATTTAATCCATCCTCATATGCATTCATTTTTAAGATAATATAAAAGGTGTGAGGTTAATTTTACCTCGAATTACGAACTATTTACTAACTAAAAATACACTTAAAACATTAAATATAAAGTTTTACTAGACAATTGATCAATCATACATTTTTTTGATGAACACTACTTTTTTTGATGGAACACTTTTCATGTTTACTGGTGTATACCGCTAATAGGTGATGGGGGAGGACATTACACTGAAGTGACAAAAGTCATGGGATAGCAATATGCAAATTTTCAGATGGCAGTAGCATCGCGTAGAACAGGTATAAATGCGCAGTGCTTTCGCAGAGCTTTCATTTCTGTTCAAGTTATTCATGTGAAGAGGTTTTGACGTGATGATGACCTCACGACGGGAATTAACAGACTTTGAACGCGAAATGTTAGTTGGAGCTAGACGCATGGGTCATGATATTTCGGAAATCGTTAGAGAATTCAACATTCCCAGATCCACTGTGTCAAGAGTGTGCCGAGAGTATGAAATTTCAGGCATAACATCCCACCATGGACAGTGCAGTGGTCGACCGCCTGCACTTAACGACCGAGACCGGCGACGTCTGCAAAGAGTCGTAAAGTCTAACAGACAAGCAACACTGCGTCAAATAACCGCAGAAATGAATGTGGGACGTACAAGGGACTTGTCTGTTAGAACAGTGAGGAGAAATTTGGCTTTCTTGGGCTATTCCAACAGAAGACCGACTCGAGTGCCTTTACTGACAGAACGACATCGCTTGCAGCGACTCTCGTGGGCACGTGAGCATATCGGTTGGTCCCTAGATGAATGGAAAACCGTGGCCTGGTCCGATGAGTCACGATTTCAGTTGGTAAGAGCTGATGGTAGGGTTCGAGTGTGGCGCAGACCCCACGAAGCCATGGACCCAAACTGTCAGCAAGGCACTGTTCAAGCTGGTGGTGGCTCCGTAATGGTGTGGGCTGTTTTTTCATGGCATGGACTTGGTCCTCTGGTGCGACTGGACCGAACATTGACTGGAAATGCTTATGTTCAGCTACTTGAGATCACTTGCAGCCATTCATGGACTTCATTAAACAACGATGGGATTTTATGGATGACAATGCGCCATGTCACCGGGCCACAACTGTTCGCGATTGGTTTGAAGAAGATTCTGGACAATTCCAACGAATGATCTGGCCACCTAGATCGCCCGACATGAATCCCATCGAGCATTTATGGGACATCATCGAGAGGTCTTTTCGTGCCCAAAATCCTGCACCATCAACGCTTTCACAATTATGGACGTCTATCGAGACAGCATGGCTCAATATTCCTGCAGAAGACTTCCAACGACTTGTTGAGTCCATGCCACGTCGAGTTGCTGCACTTCGCCGGGCGAAAGGAGGGCCGACACGATATTAAGAGGTATCCCATGACTTTTGTTATTTGAGTGTGTAATTCTGAGCATTTTTAGGGATCCAGCAATAGCGTCGTAGAAAATCGGTATCAAATTGTCGCAAAGATAAAATTCAAAAATAAAGCTTGTAGGTCCATACTTATAAAAGCTTGTGAACAATTAGTCTAATAATTTACGGTTCGTATTAATAAAATGCAACAACAGTTTCAAAGTGATGGTCGAAATGGGGTGAGTTTGATTCAATTTATAAAGTGAGTTTCAATACATATTTTCAATACGTGAGTTTCAATACGTAATTTCAAAAGACACGTGTATAAATTTGACAGCTGTTGCACTATTAGTATGTGAGTTGTAGCATTTTTAGTGAAGTTATAGCATTTTTAGTGTTCATCACGTGCAGTCCACTCGGCTGACTGTCGATTGGACTCCGGTGTGAAATGATGGAGCCATGTTTCATCCATTGTCACTTATCGACGAAAAAATTCGGGTTTATTACGATTGAACAGCTCCAAACACTGCTTAGAATAATCAATTCGTTGCTGTCTTAGGTCGATTGTGAGCTCGCGCGGCATCCACTTTGAACAGAGCTTTCGCATATTCAAATATTCATTCACAGTATGTTCAACACGTTCCTTTGATATCTTTAGGGCCTCAGCTATCTCAATCAACTTCACTTTACGGTTATCAGAAATTATTTTGTGGACTTTTTGGATGTTTTCGTCGGTAACAGTCTCTTTGGGGCGTCCACTGCGTGCATCGTTCTCGGTGCTCATTTCGCCTCGTTTAAATTTAGCAAACCACTTCTCTACGGTTGATTTTCCTGGTGCAAAGTCCGAATAATGTTTATCAAGCCAAGCCTTGGCTTCAATAGTATTTTTTTTTTTTGCCAAAAAGCAATGCTTTATTAACACACGGAATTCCTTTTTATCCATTTTTAAAATGCTATAACTCCCATACTAATAGTGCAACAGCTGTCAAATTTATACACGTGTCTTTTGAAGGTTAGGGCTAACTAAACATTATATGGATTTAATACTAGTAGCGCCATCTATGTGTCAGCCTATGAACCTTTCAGCCCACCTGTTATAATCCATGATTTATAACCTAAAAAAAACTTAACATTTAATTTCTCTTGCACATTATAGCCCTCTACGTACAATTTGAAGATCACTTTTCGGAAATTTCATTCAATTAATTTATACAGAACTGCCACTTAAAAATATTTTTAGCCTTCAAAAATTGATAAAGCTTTGTGGGATAGGAAAATAAGCAACTTTCTAAACATTATAGCTGTATGCGATGAAAGCGGACTGTTATAAAAAAGGTTACAGATAATTAAAATAGATAAAATTAAAATTAAAAACACTTCATCAAATAAATGATTAAAAATAGCACTCATCAAAATTTTCATATCCGCAGCAAATAGAAAAATTAGAAACTGCAGGAAAAATGTTGTCTCGCCATATTGCTTAAATGCTTATCTTCTCTCCATTTCCACAGTCTTAAATATGACACATTTTTTTGTGTAATTGTGGCAACAAAAATGCTCTATAAAATTGAAAAACTTGTTGTTTAAAAGTTAAGTTTGAATGGGATGTGGTAGTTCACAGAACAAGCGCGATTCGTACGCGGAGTATATGTCATTGCTAATTATATACGGCCTTTTATTTTTTCAGGCCGAAAATTATCTCTGCTATAAAACTATTATCTCTATTATAGGTAGGAATTATCGGAAAACTCCACAGGCTTCTTTCTGCAATGGTCAGTCACAATAACAACGATTTTAACTGTAGATCTCTACTTGTAAAAAAATTGTGAATCGCTAGCCTGATAATTCATGCACTGCACTTTATAAATTTGTCTAACTCTTTCTACAATGGTTATTGATATCAGCTATTCATCAATAATATTAGAAGGATTGTTGTTTGAAAAAAGAGTTAATAAATGGCAAATATAATTAATATCAGGACGAGTTTTCAAGAAGTAGAATGCAGTAATTATTTCATGCTTATACAGGACAAACAATGCTGGATGGTATCTGGCAGTACTAGTTCTCTGGCACCAGAAAATACTAGATAATACTTTTGAATAAAAATTAAAGAAAAATTTTAAATCTTGGTACAATTTACGGACCATTGAGATGCCTGAACAGTTGCACCTTAATAAAATCGGAAGAGTTTGCAGGGTAAAAGATATAGCCACTCAAGTCTAAAGTTAAAATAAGCTGTCCACAGAGTTAAAAATTTTTGAAAATTAAAATGAAAAAAAAAAAAAAAAAAAAAAAAAAGAAAGAAAGAAAGAAATTCAGATACACACACATGTGTTTTAATTATTTTTATTTTAAGCAGTTTCTAGATTCTTTTTATTTTTTATTTCGAACTCTTGGTAAGCGAATTTATTGTGTAGATAAGGTGATTACAGAATCGTTTTTTCCTGGACCTAAAGAATCCACAGTATTTTCTTTAAAGGCAGGAATGAATCGTACTTCACATCAAAAACCGCTCGCGGTCGTTTTTTCGGACAAGCAACCCCAGGATTGTATACAGGTAAAGATTGAACAAGTTCGGCGTGAATCTGAACGCATTTGAGATGAAAATCCTTGGAAATTTTGATTAATGACCTAAAATTGGTTATATTTTGAGATCCTTTTTTTTTCTTCTGACAAACCAAGGTGCTTTCTTAATACAGGCGAGATTTTATTTCAGAAAACTTCAACCTCTTCAGACTGGTAACAGACGAAGAAACCCATACGGATCTTCCATAAAGGGGGAAACAATTGTATAAAAATCTTGAAGAACAGAAGCTTATGTCTGATTATGAGCCTACTCTTGTGACAAATTAAGCTGTTTAGCTTAATGTTCATACCAGTTGCCTTGCAACTGAAAGCTGATATCAAAATGTTAAATACAGTTAAAATATATAGGAGGCCCGACGACTAATCAAAAGAAGGACAAAGTCTGTCGTACATTCTTGCATTTGACACAATGAGCTGCTTGATGGCCAATTGACTAGCGCTCTGGCCTTTGGTACCCCACCTTCAGATTCGAATCCTGGCAGTGGCGTGGATGTTTGTTAGAGGTTCGGAATCCACACTAAACTGTAGGTCTCGGCCTTATTACGCTAAAATGACCGTAGAGCGGCAAACCAAATAGATACAATAAAAATTTGGGATGTGAATCTTAGTTTATTTGAGTTTTATGGGTTTATTTCATTTGTTGTTGCTCTTTACATTGATATTACAACATGCTATAGAGCTTAAGCATTTTGGCAGATAACGCGTGGTATTTCAAAATCTGGTGTGGTACCACGGGCTTTAGGATCGAATCCTGGCGGTTACATGCATATTTGTTAGTGGTTCGGAATCCATTTTAAACTGTAGGTTCCGGTTTGTTTATCCTTTGTGTGCAATTCGACAAGGAAAAAGTCAAGGACAAAGTCAAGTAAAAGTCAAAAGACAAGGACCCAGTGTAGAACTCGACAAGGGAAAGTTTCCGTGTTAATTTTAGGTCGGAATGTTATACCCCTGGGCTAAGTAGGAGGATACGATCTTCTCAAATGACACCCTTGTGGAAAAGTGTGGGTACAGTTTTGACAGTTTTCAAAGATGCATGATCTCAAACAGAAATGCATGGCATACAATAGAGTACACAACAGAGCTAGCATGGTAATTTGCTAAGTTTACTTACATAAATTAAAATGTTTCGATTATTTATATGTGATTAATTATAAACAAATTAATCACATGTAAGTAATAAAAAATTTTGCAGTTTTTTTGTTATAAAATAAAAAAAAAAATATGTGATCTTTAAACTTGTTTTTTCTAGGAATCGTGGTCATCTTTATTTGCTTATCTTACATTTATTCTATCGAAGGACCAGAATTGATTAAAAAAATATAAAATCATGTACCAAGATTCATGAATGCTCTTGTGAGTGTTTAGGATTCACGTTCATTTATGAATCCATTTTTAAATTGGAATTCATTAGCGAATATTTTTTTTTACAAAAGTGACACATTTACAAAAACTAACAATAAAATTTTTTTTGAAATTTGTTTAAAAAAAAAAAAAGCTAAACTTAATAAAATCCAATTCATTATTCTGTGGCATCATCTGTGTACTATAAATACATTATTAGTGTACAATAATTATTTGTGTATAGTATCCTTAATTTAAATGCGGTCTTCTGTATTCTACCAAATCATTCATTACATGTCTATCGCTTACCAATTACTTCAACCGCTTTTTACTACGTCTCTGTAAATGATACAAAAAAATGATATTGAAAACTGATTTCACATTTTAAAAGAACTCAGTAAAATTAATAATAAAAAGTAACTATCCAACACAAAAAGTTACACTTATTATCTATCTATAATGCATGTCTTATCCTATCCTCGATATGGCATCCTATTGGAGGATTCCTCCAAGGAGGCCTGACAAAGAAATTCAACAGTGACGGATACAGTGAAAAAAAATGCGTGTGACTGGAAGGAACTTTTGTAAATGACATGTCTGTGTGACATCGCGGGGTTTGGCTTATGGATGGCAGCACAGCCCACCGTCCCATCAGCCCCCTGCCCTACCCCCCATCAGTCTGAATCATCCACGTCACATTACCCATAAGCCCCCCGGATTGAAGCCCATCTGAGCCCCTTGGACGGAGCAGCCATCTTGGAGCGGCCTGGCGCGCTGATTTACAGTGGCATCGCCTGATTGGCGACTTTGATTTCTGTCCTTCGCGGGTTTGTTGGGCTTTGGGATTGAGTTTTGGGCGCCAAGGATTCAAACTTTGTCAAAAATGATTTTTCTTTTTTGGTCAGAGTGAAATATTGCACTACTTGAATTAAATTTGTCGCTTGTGTTCTAATATTATATGTGTAGTCATTCAGTTATTTGGACATTGGGCAGAAATGGGGTAGATTTAAAAAATTAATTTGTTTCAATTTGGTTATTTAAATTAAATAAATGTGTTTTCCATGTAAAAATATGTTCTTTGATAACTATAAAAAGCCATAACAAAAATAGTTAATTAACGGGTAGTTGTTATTATTTTCTGTTATAGACTTACTGTTGTGGATTATAAACACAAAACTATTACTTCGATTCTTACAATTAAGGTTAAATAAACTAAAATTATTAAATAAATGGGTTAAATAAACTAAAATTATTAAATAAATGGGTTAAATAAACTAAAATTATTAAATAAATAGGTTTTTAATATAAAAATATGTTTTTTGATAACTATAAAAAGTCATAACAAAAATAGTTAATTATTGCGTTGTTGTAATTATTTTCTGTTATAGACTTGCTGTTATGGATTATAAACACAAAACTATTACTTCGATTCTTACAATAAGTGTTAAACAAAGGGGTTAAATAAACTAAAATTAAATAAATGGGTCTTCAATATAAAAATATGTTTTTTGATAACTCTATCAAAAGTCTTAAAAAACAGTTAATTAATGTGTTGTTGTTATTATTTTCTATTATAGACTTACTGTTATGGATTATAAAGACAAAACAATTACTTCGATTCTTACAATTAATGCTTACAATTAGGAATTAAAAAAATCGATTGTTTCCTTGTTATTTACATCTCGTACTATAATATCATAGAATAAATAAATTAATCCGTGATTACTTTTTTTTATTGTTTAAAAGCAAACAAAATGCAGTGAATAATAATGAAATTTTAAACAATATAAAAAATAAATTTGAGAGGTTTGGCCAAAAAATTCTAAAAGAATCATGAATTTTGAAATTAAACAAATAAAAAAAAAATCGGATTTTAAAATGTTAGTTATTCGTGTACTACGTTATTTAAATGTAACTTCTAAAAAAAGGAGGAAGATTTGTTTAGTATTGTATATTTGTTTGCATTATTGTAATTGTATGCTAATAATATTTTCATATTTTTTTAAAAATTGTTTATCATTATTTATCATTACTAATTACTCTTACTATTTATTTTACTAGCTTTTACTAATTATCCTTTTATCATTATCAATAATTCTTCGGTTTATTATCCTTCTTATCTGGACTTCAAAATTATGTTAACTGTAAATTTCAACAAGCGAAATGCAGCAATAGTTTAGTTATATTAATTAAAAATTATAAATTTTACATCTGCTTCCTTTTTTGTTGAAAGTTATATTTAAATAACATGATTTCAATTTATTATGTTATTTAAATATAACTTTCCAATATTATTTATTGAATAATTAATCAGACGAGAGACAGCAAAGATAATTTAATGCCCATGAATTGAACACTAGTTCAGAGTTAATGGACCATACACATAGTAATGATAAGATCTGGCTAATTTTTTAAGTACTAAACTCAATTACTAAACAAAATAAATAATTTACTTAATTAAATTATAATTCTAAATTGAACCTTCATTTTTCTGATTTTTACACAGAATAACATACAAAGCAGAAAAAGTGTGTCCTCACAATGTCACCTAAAATTGAAAATTAATTACGTACTGAAAATAATTCCTATATTAAATTCTACGAATAAAAGATGATCATAACCAGCTTGTGTTATAGAAGGATTCGATTCACATTGGTGGCATACATTGCAGTCACTGCTTTCAGAAATGAGAAGACTTGATGGATCGATGGCGATTGAAACAACACGTGTAAGCCTCTTTCACTGATAACTGGATTATCCTGAGGTGATTTTCTCCTGATACATACAATACATAAACACAATACCTTTTGCAATACATAAAAAATAAAAAATGCCCATACAATAATACAATACGGGCATTGAAATTTCTTCAATTCCTCAAGCACTTTACACGTCAAAAGCTATCCTTAAAATATATGGATTACGAAATCCTCTGTAAACGTTATGTTTGACTTTGGTTCTAATTAACGGTATACTTACAAATCCAGTTTATGTACAAAATAAATGCAAGATTTTCTATAATATGACATAATTTTGTTCCAAATCTGATCAATTTCTTCAATTTGCTATGTAGAATGGTATGAAAAAGTTAATTAATGAAAATTTTATGTGCTTTTTTCTGAAAAAAAAAAATTTAACCAACTCGCAGAGAAAATAAAAGAAAAAAGAATTGACTAATTGAAAAAAATCGAACTTTACGTATTTTATAAGGAAAACAGTGCTATATGTTTCAATAAAATTCAATGAGTGATCCATCTTTACAGAAAAGAGAGATCATAAATAGATAGTTATACAACAGTTAATTCTACACGAAAATGTAAACTTAATGAATTAAACTACTGTTGACTTGATAATGAAACAACTATTTGTTTGACGTTAAAACTACTATTGGCTTATTGTTGTTCGTATTGACGATAAAACTCCTATCAACTTGATGAACAAACTACTACGATTTGATGATGAAACTGCTGTTTGGTAAGGACATTTTTGTAGACTTGGTGATGACACTACTATTGAAAATGTTGAAGTTCATAGTGGTGATAAAACTCCTACTGACTTCATGTACTAACAACAATTGAAATTGTTTATAAACTATTGTTTATGTGATGAAAAAAACCTCTATTTATTTGATAATGAAAGTATTATTGACTTGATGAACAAACTTCCATTTACTTGATGATGAAACTACTGTTTGCTTGATGACGAAATTAGTATAGACTTAATATTGAAATTCACGTTGATGGTGATAAAACTCCTTTTGACTTCATGAATAAATTACTATTGATTCGATGATCGAACTACTGTTTAAGTCATGAAAAAAACCCTCTATTTATTTGATAATGAAACTATTATTGACTTGATGGTGAAACATTCATTGATTTGATGAAACTACTGTTCGATAACTTTTTTCGATAATACTATAATTGATCGAAGTGGCAATACATACAGCTAGAATACTGTCTCACTTTTTTAATGTGATCTTTGAAACGCCATTGCTATTAAAAAAGTAAGTATACAAAATTAGAAAGAGTTTGATAACGACAGCTTAGTTGTATATTATGGCCTTAAAAACGGTAAACATTTCATGAGTTTAAAAGAGTAATAGAGTAAAGTGAGGAGGAGAGAACATTATAGATATTGATGATATCGATAATCAAACTGCCTGTTGGGAGTTTTCTGGGTTTTCTCCCGTAAGCAACTACAAGGCAATTACCTTTAAATTCCTTCAGAAAGATAATGTTCTCTGCCCATCACCGCTTCAAAGGCTGTTCATACATTAGTGGAACAGGAGACCCATCGATATTCAGTACAATAAATAAATAAATAAAATAAAAATTCTGCGTACTAGAGACCTTAGAATCGATTCCCGCTAGTAATGTGCCTTACAGTAATTGATTCGCAATACAAGTCGGCACGTCATATAGTGTATTGGATCTGATTGCCTCATTCGAGGTTTCATCCAATTCGACACGCATATTCGGGACAGCTACTCCTGAAATTCTTCTTCTCTTTCCCTCTCTGGTTGTTATTCAGCATTATTCAGTTGAGCACCCTGAATAACACTGAATTTGCTACAATTCCAGTTAAAAAGTTTTCAGGTTGTGTATAAAAATGCAATTGCTGGAAGATATTAATCATGAAAATTTAATTTTTTAAATTTTTTATTTAATTTAATTTTATTTAATTTATTTAATTTAATTTAATTTATTAATTTTATTTAATTTATTTAATTTATTTAATTTTATTTAATTTATTAATTTTATTTAGTTTTTTAATTTATTTAATTTATTTTTATTTAATTTATTATTTATTAATTTTATTATTATTATTTGTATATTTTAATTACTAATTTATTTATTTATTTTTTGTAAACTATTTTCATAAAGAAGAGATATTGAATTTAAAAAAAAAAGAGTATAAAGGGAAATTTACAAATAAAAAGAGAATGATATAAATAAATAATTGGACACGTAAAGAGACAAATAAATAAATAAAATAAAATAATAACATACACACACATACACAACAGATGTTGTAGTAAAATATTTCATTTACTGTTTCTTTAAGAAGACTGTGAACATATGACGTTGATGATTGTGCAAAGTGAGTAAGTTTTTCCAAGTAGTTACAAAAATTGTTTCTTCCAATGTTTTCTTTACTCGAAACGAGATATTTTTAAAAGTCGTAAACATTGTTTCTTCTGTTTACAAAATAAATAATTACAGAGTTAAAAACAGTTGTAATCTTTTAAACCGTAAATAACTCCGGGCATAAACCTTATTTAAATGCAATAGTTGTAACCAGCATTTAAAATAAACTTTAAATACTAATATAAATTTAAAACTTAATGTTAAATAAACCAGCTTAAAAGTAATTATAACAGTAGGTATTCAAATGGTAAGATAAAATAATTTTTTTTTAAATTATTTGTTTAAAAAGTTTTTTTTTTTCTCTGTGTGTGTATAGATGTAAAATATCAGAAAAATTTTAAGTAATTATTTACGGAAGTTAAAAATTTATTGTAAAAATTACTTCCCAAAATTTATAAAAAGAAAATTAAAAAAAGTGAATAAATATTGACAACTTAATAAGATTTCAGTAACATAAACACGAATTTTAGCATCAATTATACTTTGTGTATTTTTTATGTTTATTAGATAATGCATCAACAAAAATAAATAATTTATTTTATGTCCCTTTTAAATAATAATTATTATTACTATGAAAACAATTAAAACTTGTCGAAGAACTACTCACTAGAAAATAAAAAAAATAAAATGAATAATAATGAATTAAATCGAATAAATAAAGTTAAACAAAAAAAAAAGAATAATAATAATCTAAATAAAATTTAATCTTAAAAAAATAAATCTAAACAAAAAATAAATAATAATTTAAATAAATTTAATCTTAAAAAAGTAACTCTAAACAAAAAAAATAAATAATAATCTAAATAAAATGTAATCTTAACAAAATTAATCTAAACAACAACAAAAACAACAAAAAAAAAATAAATAAATAATTATCTAAACAAAATTTAATCTTAAAAAAATTAACCTAAACAAAAAAATAAATAACAATCTATTAATCTTAAAAAAGTAAATCTGAACAAAATAAATTAAATCGATTTGTTTTTATTTTAAAATATTCGTTTTTGATGAGGTTAATATTTCATTGATCTTTACTATAATTAAATAATTTCTATTTAATTATCCATCAATAAAAATTTTCTTACAAATAAATGTACTATTTCTCACTCCATTCATAAAAATCCATCAATTAAAAATTCCTTTGGCGACATTCTCTCTCTAACTTTAATCGCCAAAAAGCTCAGAAGCGGGCCTTCTCCAAAAAGCAACCCTACTTCGAGAGAGATCTGTCTCGGATTTGACGTCTCCATGGTAACCGATTCCAGAGCCTCCCGTTGGTCGGTTTCTGGCAATGATTTGTAGTCCGTTACTACTGTCTAAGCGCTTGAACAGTGGACAAGCTGAAATATTATTTGCACGGATGCTTTCCGTATATTTAAAAACTAAAAATTTCCTTTATTTTATTTATTTTTTTAACTTATGCACAAAAACAAAAGTTAACTTTTTAGTCTTTATTACAACCTTCTAAAGGAAAAAAAATAAAATAAAATTTAAAAGTATTTCTTACTTCCACCAGAAACGCATCTCGAATTCAGATAAGATGCTAAATATTTGGTGGATTTTTTTCTCCGAGAGCCTGATCTTTCAAGACAGATTTGGGCGGGAATCTCCTCTAACATGGGGTATTTATCGTGAAATATGTGTATTTTATGCAGCTTCCTGAGCTTCCAGCGAAAGAATGATGACTGATCTAGTCTTCAATTTTCACTGTATCCGTACTGGTAATACCAGGGTGTTTGGGAAAAGTGCTTTTTGTTCGTGGGAATGGAGAATCATTAGTGGCAGTTTTTCCAAAAGGTATCAGATGCAATAATTTAGAATATCCTGGAAATATTTCGTTGATTCTTATGCAACAAGCTTTTTTTTTTTTTTTTTTTAATTTGTGAGAATATAAAACGAAATTAATCGCATGTGCATTTTTTTTACATGATCTAGTTTACTATAACCATGGTTAGAAATGTTAATACTGGGTATATGGAAATATATATATTATCATCATCATCATTGGTTGTACGTATTTCAGATATCGTATAGGTAATATCACTTTATTATCAAATAATTTCATATTGTTAAACGAAAAGAAAAATTAATCTATTATTTATTTTTATTTTTCTATATTTCTATAATTTTTGACGTTATCCTTCTCTTTTTAGGTAAGATTTTATCAACTAATCCTTTTTGACAACGTTGTTTATAAACAAATAATTTGTTATAAAATAAATATAATAATTTGTTTATAAACAAATGATTTGTTAATCCTTTACAATTACTGTTATTTTTCCGTTTTTATATTTGCTATAAAACCAAAATTTCATACTAAAATGTTTGCGAAACAATGCAAAATAAATAGAAGTCAATTTATAATACAATCTTTCTTTTTTAAATTGTTACATATTTAATCGTTACATCTTCATCGTAAATAATGATAAACTTTAACTAAAATAATTATTTATACATAATAAATGAAAATTAGATTTAGGTAATAAATTTATTTATATAATAGTTTAAAAGGATATACACGCTAAACAATGTTTTATTAGATAATCAAAATTTTCAAAATTTTTAAAAGCTTATAATCAAGATTAAAAAAAAAAAAGATGCAAAAAGTGAACAACTAAGATATAAATCTAATCATCTTAAAAACATGATATAATGATTTTATGATATTAATAAGGCCAATTAATTAACCTCAGCTAATACATTTTTCGAGAAAAAAAAGGTACTAGATTAAGGTTAAAATGCCAACTTCTTACTCAAGATTATTTATTAAAACTTAACTGAAGCAATTGCAATGCTTTCTGTAGACCTGACAATATGTACAGAATAATGTATCTTTCAATATATACTTATTTGATTAAATTATTTAAACCTGAGTGTGTTATACAAAAACAATACTCAGAACGTCTCATTGTAGCTCGTAATCTCAAGATATTTCAACATGTACTCAAATGGTATAAAAATATTTAGATTGATTTTTATTTTTACTAATAGGAGGGATGTATCATGTTATATAACGATAAACATAAACAAACGATAACGTTTTAAATATATAAAGTAGCTCTGTTATTTTTTCCCTCTTAAAATAAACCATAAACTTTGTCAATATATTTATCAAATCATCAATATAATCACCATTCATTTCAATGACACCTTCCTATTAGCTTTTCAAAGAATTTTTAATAAAATTCAGTTGTTTTTGCCTTGAAAAGGGAATTAGTTTCATTTCATCTCCTTCGATTGGTACCCAAGTCCAGCAAAATGATTTTGTAAACTTCAAAGTGGATGGTAAACAGTTGGAGGAAAATCAAGAGAATAAAATGGAAGAAGTATAATTTCCAACCGAATTTTCCTTGGAAACTTTTAGTCTCTTGTACAGTCAGGGTTTTGCCATTGTCCTTCTTCCAAACCATCCCTTTTCTTTTTATCAGTGAAGGTCCTTTTTCGTGCTTTTAAACGTCGTAATTGCTAACAATAAATTTCAGCGATTGTTATTTGAGTATCCCTTAACAGTTCATAATGATAAATTTCTTTCATTTCATACTCTATTCTCAAAAGTATTTGCTATGGATGCGGGCCACTTCGAAGTTTTTGGACAAGCTTAGAATGAAGGCTAAGCCATGATTTTTAAACTTATAAATTATACCTTGACTTATTATAGATACTTATACGGTGCTATGTCTTATAATTATCCTTCTATAAAAGGCAATAAACCTTAATGTCTTTTATCTATCCTTTAATAAACGTCACTAATAAAAGCTTTCATCATATATAATTAAAATTTTGTACGGCCATTATGTTTTATAATTATCCTTCAATAAATGTCAATAATAAACGCAACTAACTCATCATATATAGTTAAAAGTTTAGGTGGGGTTATCATGTCTTTTAATTATCTTTCAATAAACGTAACTTATCGTAAATAGTTTAAAGTTTATACAGTGTTATCATATATAATATTTCAATAAACACTTATCTTAGAAGTTTATAAAGTGTGTCATGTCTAGTATTTATCCTTTATATAAATGAATAGAACTTTCGTTACAACCAGATACCTTTTCGTACGACAGAATTTTTTCTAACTATGACAATAATTTCACTAGTTTCTTATTTAAATTATTTTGAATACATTAAATTCCATTATTTTCGCGGAGGTTATAAGTAGTCACCTTTGTATAATATTTATTCACTGCAGATATAAAATAATGACGAAAATAGCATAATCTGTAACTCCTACGAACTAATCCAGCTGAAGTATCAACATCAAACATTAATATTTCCTATAAAAAAATTATGAATTGTAGTTATCAGTCTACAAGAAATTCGTAAAATAATTTTTGAAATTAATTTTATTTCCCCTTCAATCTTTTCCAAATACTAACAATTTCACAAGTTCGGTACAATTTTTGCCTAACTCGTCCATCCTCCTCATAAAAAAAAAATACCATCAAAAAACATATATAAAAAAAACACAGCCGATCACCCACAGAACATTATCCTCTTTCTCCCGCAATCCTCCATAGGTGCTACGGCAGCCGCAAGTCCGCAACCGTCGGTAATCACCGATCTCCTCCCTTACCCGCACCTCCACCCCCTTTCCAGCTCCTCAGCTACGGTTGCGACTTAATTATAGAAAATCCAGGCAAAAGGCCTCTGCTAACTAATTAAAGGATCAAGACTTTTCGGGAAAAGGGCACTGTTTGATACCCCCTTAAAACCGGAGAACCTCCCGAGACTCCGGGAAGGGGGGGGAGAGCGGGATATTTTCTGGAGGATTTCGGGAGACCCTCCAAAACGCTGTTCATCATTAGGAAAGAGAGAGAGAGATTCTATTCTTTTTCGGCCGTCTATCTATCAGGGTAGGAAGTAGGTGGGTGTAGGGAGGGCGTTTGTAGGTTTGGGATGGTGAGCTGGTGCCGTATATCATCGGTGCTATCGCCGCTTGATTTAGTTTCGGTTTGCTGTCTGTGGTCTTTTTTTAGATGTTTGGAGGCAAGGGAAGGTTTGGTTTGGTTTTATTAAGAGATTGCTTTTGATGATGAATGGTTATAAGGAAGGGCCGATTAAAATAGCTCTCCGATTCCTCCCACGTTATTTTCTTAAAAATTGATGTCAAAGTTAAATTGCCATTATTGAATTCACCTTACAAGGTGCATATTGGTAGATAAAGAAAACAATATACGAAGGTGACCATAAGTTTTGCATTCTTTAAACATTTGCATTTTTTTTTGCAGTATTTTGATTAGTAGTTATACTTTTTAGTAGTAGTAGTATTTTTCTTAATAGTGAATAGATATTAGTTATTATTTTCCTTTCAAATAATATTGCATTCCGTCATTTTTTTCTCAGTTATTCAAATTTACTAATTATAATAAAATTCCATAATAAATATCATCTAGTGCCAAAAAAAAAAAAAATTGTAGAAAGCAGTAAATGAAATTGAAAATCATTGCATAAAATTGAAAAACATTTTAAGAAAGCATTAGATGAAATTGAAAAGCATTGTAAGCAAACATTCTATTAAGTAGAAAATCATTCTATTGAATTTTTAGGAAATGAAACTCTACTGACATTGGTTAATTTAAATATATTTTTCTCCTTCACATTCAATAAGCTTAACTTTTTTGATGACTTAAAAAATAATTGAAAAGAAAATCTACTAAAACTTACAATATTTTTTCGACTAAAATGTACCCTATAATCACATTGAATTATTTAGAATTTTTAAATATCAACAAATACAAGAACGTCTGTTTCGCCCATTTATCTTCATATTTGTAAGAGATGTGAAAATCTTGAATCAGTTTTATAGTGAATTATTAATTTGTTCTGTAAAATTTTTTAATCCATATCTACAACTTTATTCTAGGAATTTTATATTTCAATTAAGTATAAACCAATTTAGGATACGTGTCCCATTTTGAGAACTCTTCTGGTTAAAATACAAAATATTTTTAAAAAATTGTGTATTTATATTCATTAGAGAGACGAAAATTTTTATTAGTATAACAGACAGTCATTTATTATCTTCGGTAGAAAAGCGGCATCCTTTTTAAAATATATTTTGTACTGATATTTTCGAGAAAAAGAAAAGAACTATAGATTGTATGCAGTGGTCTATAAATTGCACTGAAAAATGTCAAGGTTTACTCCAGATATAATTCGCAGATAATAGTCAAGCAATTGCGGTTATTTTTGTTTTTAATTACGCCTTTCAACTGAAAATTGTAAAATGAAGAAAACTAAAGGCTACTAAAAACTGATATCTCACGATATCCAAAAAACCATTAAAATCTGTTATTATTATTATTATTATTATTATTTTGAGACCGCAAAGTTGGAATACTAGAACTATGTACCTTTAAAAAAAAAGGACAAATGTACAGTGCTGCAATAGTTTGTGAAAATACATAATGCATATTTTAGAAGAATATCAACGGTCATGTAATTAATTAAATGTTTTACTATCCACATATATGACGGCATTCTTAGGATTCCAATTAATTAAAAAATATAAAGGACACCATTAAAAAATGCCAGACATCATAGCACTAAGCATGTAATGAACATTATTCAGAAGTGTTTATTTATAAAATTAGACAATGTCAAGCACATAAAATTATGAGAAAGAAAAATGTATCCTTGTTATGTTTGTATACTTGTTTGATTTTGCTTAAATCCCTTGAGTTTTTACTCTGAGATATTTGAAGAGTAAAATTTATGGGGTCTCTATATCAATAATTTCCGATTTAAAAATTAAATTTAAAATCAAATTTGAATGATTGAAACTTCAAACTTTGAAATCTTTTTTGGATGCTTTGATGAAAACTTTTAAAAAAATTTACCAAAAAAACAGATTATATTATATTTGTATATATATATATATATTTATTTATTTCAATGGCAAGAGTAAATGACAAATTATTACAACATCAATTGCAGTGTAAAATACACTCAATACAAAAGAAAACAATAAAGAAAAAAGTCAATGTCGCATCAGCAAAGATCTAGCACCCCAATATCTTTTCACCTCGGAGTCCCCGCGCAAGGCCGGGCATCCTACTATATGGTTCCTGTCCATGATCTCGCCTTACCCACAGAGGGGGTAATTTGGACTATCAAAATTGCTATTGCAGTGCAGATGGCTCGCCAAACAGTTATGACCCCACAACAAGTCTAAATTCAGCGTTACTTTCTGCAAGAAGTTTGTTCGAAATACCCTGATCCAAAATGTTCCTCCAACTCCTCGAGGAGATATGTCATACTGTAGGTCCTGGTCTATTTAGCCTAAAGTGTGCAGAAAATGGTCGTAGAGTGATAAACGAAGTTAGACTTCGAGGAGATACGAACAAAGCCTCATTTCATTTTTGATATAAAGTTTCATGGAGTGAAAAGAGTTGCAAGTATTTGTCTATTGGACTATCCATGTGCCCGTCTTAGCCAGCAAATCTACTTCATTATTACCTAAAATATCACAGTGTCCAGGGATCCACTGGAGGACACATCTTTCTCCAGTGGATATTATATAAAACTATTTTAAATGTCTTGCCAAGAAGTAAACAAAAATCAGATTATGATACTTTTTATTAGGTGTTTGTTATTAAAAAAAAAAAAAAAAAAATTGAATTGCAAGTATAATTGATGGAAGCAAATTTTTAAGATAAATCTAAATGTTTATGAATGTAGAATAAAATATTATAATTGATTAAGTTGTGTAAATTATATTATATAAAAAGGGCAACGGCAACAGATAGGTATTTTTACTTCAAAACCCATAAATACAGGTGAATAATATAACTAGTTATTTCATATGAAACCAAGAAAGCTTCACGGTAAAATTCTTTTAAAAATAAAAAAAGATCCTAAGTAGAAAAAGCGTCACGAAGATCCAAACCACTATCACCAGAAATAAAAAAGAATCAAAAAACTATCTTGAAGTGTCTTTTTCTCGAGTATTACGCCAAGAATTCCCACTTTATTTATTTTTTTCCTCTTCCTTTTTCACTCCAAATGACCACTTTTTTTTATTTCGGTGTGTCCGTTGTATCTATTTCCGTGTGCGGGTTGCGATACTCGCTTTTGATGTATGGCCACTGCAGATTACTGTGGCATTTCTCTCCGGCCCCGCACATTGGTCAACGGCGATTGAAAGTTTACTCACGGAAGAAATGAAACAGACGCACATTTATAGCTAGCGACTCCTGGACATCCATTTCTTTTTCATCTTTCTCTCTAGGATTTCGCTCCTTCCCCTCAGAATGGCTTTTTATAAATTGCCACCATGGAAAAGATTTCCAGATTTTAAAAATCCACACAAAAAGTGACTTTTAAAAATAATGTCCCTGAAGAAGAAGAGTTTGTGGAACTGTGCGAAAACTATGGCTTATAAACTTAATGAAAAGTTTTACATCGTAAGTTTCTAAAAATATATGAAATTTAATAAATCAGTTAATCATAAAAGAGAAAATTATTTGATCGTTCATTCAAATTATGGTCCTTCACTTGGGAAACACCATTTTTTTTAATCAAGAACCTCAATCAATAAAGCTAATGTCATAAGTGATAGAAGTAGATGGTGCGCAATACCAAATATTATTTCACTAATCATGAAAACATTTAAAACAATTTTAAAATCAAATTTATTAAATAAGTTAATAGCAAAAAAGCAAAACTCCTAACATAAAATGTCTTATTTTATCTTTCGTCTAAATTAGGTACTTCACTTGTGAAACATCATTTTTTTTTAATAATCTAAGATGCTAACGCCATGAATGATGGAAATGAACTGTCAGCTATGTCGAATATTATTTTACTAATATGAGAAAACATTTAAAATAATATTAAAATAAAATTTACTATTAATTAAAATTGCTTATTTTATCTTTCTTTCAAATTATGGTCCTTCACTTGCGAAACTTTCCTCTTTCTCCAGGATTTCGCTCCTCCCCAGAATGGTTTTTTATAAATTGCCACCATGGAAAAGATTTCCAAATTTTAAAAATCAAAAAAATAAATAAATAAAAAATAAAAAATAAAAATTGTTTATAAAAATAGTGTCGCTGAAGAAAAAGAGTTTGTGGAACTGTGCGAAAACTGTGGATAAATTAATGAAAAATTTTACATCATAAATTTCCAAAAATATTTGAAATTTACTAAGTCAATTAATCATGTAAAAGCAAAATTCCTAACTTAAAATATCGTATCAAATTTTTTAACAAAGCACTTCAAATAAATGATACTAATGCAATGCATGAGGGAAATGAAGCCTCCGCTATGTCTAATATTATTTTACTAAACATGAAAACATTTAAAACAATATTAAAATCAAATTTACTATTATTAATCACTATTTTAGTTTTTTTTTAAAATAGCTTATTTTAAAATAGCTTTTTTAAAAATAGCTTATTTTTTTTTAAAAATAGCTTTTTCTTTGCTTACTACATCTTTCTCTCTAGGATTTCGCTCCTTCTCCCCAGAATGGCTTTTTATAAAATGCCACCATGGAAAAGATTTCCAGATTTTTAAAATCCACAAAGAAAAAATGATGTTTTTTAAAAAATAGTTGTTAATATACCGACATAGAAATGGGGCCGTTGGTCTACGTATACTCGTAGGACGGCCAAATGAATTAACATTAATAAAAAGCAATTAAAATAAATACTAGGACAAACAACTAATTTACTTTTACCCTTTAATGAATACGAATAAATACTATTACAATAAAATTTAGGATTTTTAATATTTGGCAGAATAAATAAAATAAAAAAAGTTTTATAGAGAATGTTTATAGAGAAATGTTTACAGAGAAGTATTCATAATATTTCGCACGCATACCTCAATCGAAAATATTCCTTTGCGTGTGTGGGCAGTGGGGTACCAGCAGCCTCATATCCTTTTTACCAAAAAAAAATGCTCACCGACCATTCCAAAGATGGACATAACTCTCCATTACAAATTATACCTGGAGCCATTCTCGCAGCAAAAAATTGTGCACCAGGCTCACGCACTATCGTAGATCGTTCGCTCTGCTTTCAACGGGTCTTCCTTTCTGCCCGCAAAAACTCCAAAAAAGGGCTGGATCCCACCAAACCGACCGGTTCTTTTGGACCTGACCGTGTGACCGGGATGGGTTATCTACCATTCCTGGATTCATACAAAAAATAAAGGAAATACCCCTTACCCTCACACAACAGGATAATTACCAGTTACAACAATAGTGTTGCTGAATTTGTGGAATTGTGTGAAAACTGTGATAATAAACTTACTGAAAAATTTTACAACATAGGTTTCTAAAAATATTTGAAATTTATTAAATCAGTTAGTAGTATAAAAGCAAAACTCTTACTTAAAATATCCTATTTTATCTTTTGTTCAAATTATAGTCCTTCATTTCTGAAACACCATTTTTTTCATCAAGCATTTCAATAAATGATGATAATGTCATAAGTGATGGAAGTGAATGGTGCTCTATATCAAATATTATTTTATTAATCACGAAAACAGTTTAAACAACGTTAAAATAAAATTTATTAAATCAGTTAATAGCAAAAAAGCAAAACTCCTAACTTAGAATGATAAATAACTTTTTCATCTTTCTCTAGGATTTCGCTCCTTCTCCCCAGAATGGCTTTTTATAAATTGCCACCATAGGAAAGATTTCCAGATTTTAAAAATCCGGAGAAAAAAAATGATTTTTAAAAATAGTGTCGCTGAAGAAGAAGAATTTGCGGAACTGTGCGAAAACTGTGGATAATAAACTTAATGAAAAATTGTACATCATAAGCTTCTAAAACTATTTGAAATTTATTAAGTTAGTTAATCATATAAAAGCAAAATTCCTAATTTAAAATATATTTTATCTTTCGGACAAATTTGGTTCTTCACTTGCGAAACACCATTTTTTTTTTTAAATCAAGCACTTCAATAAATGATGCTACTGCCATGAATGATGGTAGTGAATGAACCGCTATTACGAATATTATTTTGCTAATCATCAAAGCATTTAAAACAATGTTAAAATTATTCTTATTTATAATGTCTGTCAACCAAACTCAACATAATTTTGATCAACATATTTGTTTCGCTTTAATTGAAAATGATGTAATATAAACCACATACGATTATACACTTTTAATTCAATCTTTTTCCAAAATAAAAATAACAAAGAATTCTCTAAAAAAATCCTATCATTTTGAAATTTCTCATGCAGGTTTCTTTATTCTAAGCATGCAGGTGTCTTTATTCTAAGCATGCAAATGATTAATTCATGGCCAATGAGTGTTAACTTTGGTCATAGCGTGCTTTTCTATTGGGCGACTATAAAACTTTTCTTGGGAATTGCATTTAACTCGTAACAATAATGGATGGTTTATCTATTATTGTTGTTTCTTTAATCAAGTACATAATTCCTAGATAGTGTTATAGATGGTATTACAAATTGGTAATGGTGTTGAAGATTGGTTATATTAAATGTTAAAAATCTTTAGCAACAACCTAGGAATCCTGAACTAATGTATCGCAGGATGAGATACGATTCTGTATAACATCTTCCATAGAAGTACATCGCCGCCAGTGAAAGTGACTCCTTTGAAAATTTTATGCGCAATTACAAGTCATAAATGAATCCTATAGCCTTTAATTTTCATTCGTTTTATTAACTGTGCATGGAGTTCATGCATATTTAATTTCAACAAAATAGTCTCATGGATTTTATTTCAAAAAAGTATGAAAGTGCCATGTGAGTCTGCATTGGTTTGATTTAATAAAAAAAAAACTTTTGTCTTTAACTTTAAAATTGTTTGGCCAGCAGGCGTAATAAAGAAAGAAAAATAAGATAGTAAAAATGCTGACCATATTCTCTTTTCTTTATAAAAGAGAAATATTTGATGGATATATTCTCTATTTCATTTGATTGCCTGAAAAGTTAATGAAATGGCAGATATTTCTATCAATTTCATCGTAACAACAATTATTTTTTTTCCTGGATATTCTCTAAATACAATAATTCGTAATTTGTAAAGTCAGTCACTATTAGCATAGTTAATTTTGATTTCTCTTGTTACAGTTAATTGGTTAATTTTGCTGTTGATCTTATTATTTATTGCGATTATTGCGCGTAATATGTTTATGAAAATATGATATTTTTTAAAAATTCGCTATTGTAAGAGTATATAAGGTTATCAATCTAGAATTCTACGCGCGTTTGATTTGAAATTTATACATCATACTATTGTGGTGGTTCACTCAGAATAGCAAAACAGTTTTACTAATATGGGACAATTATAAGTATGACATAAAATAATAGAGCCTGATGGCCAAGTGACTAGCGCTCTGGTGCCACAGGTTTCTGTTTCGAGTTCCGGCAGTGCCATAGATGTCTGTAGTGGTTCGGAATCCACTTTAAACCGTAGGTCCCGGTCTAATAAGAATTGGGCATAGGAGTGACAACCCTACCCGGTAAAAAGAAAATATCTGTCTCGAATTCTACCAGTAGGTCGATGGCCTCGACCCAAGAGGATGTTGCGCCAATGAAGAAGAAGATGGCTAAATAACTGGTGCTCGGTGTGTTTTGGGTACGAGTCTAAGCGGTACCATTAATGTTTGCAGGGGTTTGGAATCCGCTTTAAATCGTAGGTGTCCCTGTCAAATGAGACTGTAAACCGTAGAGCGTAGAGCTGACAAACCTACCCTGCATAAAAAGGAAGCATCTCTTGTCTCGAAATCTAACAGTAGGCAGACGGCTTTGGCCCTCCTTGGAATTGTCGTGGCAATGAAGAAGAAGACATAAAAGTATAATTTCTTTGACTGCTTTAATATAGTTAATGTTTTGCGAAATTAAATGCGTATTTCATATTCCCTTTCTCTTTCCTAAATTCATATTTCCTATTTTTTTCCAAAATTTTCCTATTTGTTTATTTTGTTAAAATGTAACGTCTGTAGTAATTCTTTAAAATAAAAATTACTTCTTGTGACTACTTAAGACCAATACAAAAACGAAAAATCACAACGAAATTTTATCAAAATCGAAATCAACATTTTACAATAAAATCAAGCATCACTTTCGCATTCTTCTCAACAATGCACAGTTTCCTTGCAGAGATCAACAAACAAAACCAAATTCTTCAAAAAAGAAAATATAAAACAGAAGAACCAAAGACATAAAAAAAAAAGAAAAGCCGCGAAGAGAAAGTTTTATTAAAGTATTTATTCCCTTTTTAATTGAATTTATTTATTCAGTGGCGCCTTGCTGGCAGAAGGTGCCGCTTCCGCATATGCAAATGGCGGTCGCATCGCCACCTGCGTTTGCCCTCGCTTTCATTTCCAGATTCGTTTTACCAGAAATGTTTTAATTTATATTCGCCGAATCATTCCTGTAGGGCTTAACCGAGGGGGGGGACTGTCTAGAAATGGATTCGTGATAGCTTCAGTTGGGGTTGTTCTTCGGGCCAATTAAACCGAGAAGAATTAGATGATTTCTACACTGGGAAAGCAGGTTAGGCTTAAATAGTTATTATTAAGTTGGTAATTAAAATGGGGGAAAAAGTTGTGATGAAGTTATGGAGCTGTCTATTGTTGTTATTTAGGAAGGATAACTTTGATCTGAGTTATTTGTCTCTGGAATGGCTAATATATAAGCAGATTTAGCATTACTCAAGCTGTACCACCGAGACCTTGATACTTTACATCCATAATTTGGCACTGTAATTGTGAACAAGTATACCCCACTAAAATTGTGTATAGGGCCTCATATACCTCTGCCCTTCTTCTCGGACGAAAGAATGGCCTAATGACCTACTGGCTAGCGCTCTCGCCTTTTGTACTATAGTCTTCAGGTTCCAATCGTGGCGGCAGCATGGATGTTTGTCGTGTATGGATATTTGTCGTTCAGAATCTACCTGAAACTGTTCCAGCCTAATTAGGCCAATGTGAGAAAAAAATTACCATAGCGCTAAACGGCAACCAAACCTCAAACAAAGGACTTTCCAGTCATCTTTAAGATCTAATTCCTTTATTCCCGGCATAGACAGGGAATCTTTCAGTTACGTTTTGTTTATCAGGTTTCGAAGCCAGCTTCGATAATTTGGAATTTCAATGTGCTATCAAGCAGAACTGTCCGAGGTCACTTTTTGTTGTTATTTCTTTAAGTCCGAGGTTTGAGTACATTCTGTATTAATAGACAGATATTTAGCAGATATTTCGGCTTTACCAAACGAGGCACCATAGAAGACTTGCTATACTAGACACTTTTTTGTGCCGCCACACTTTAGAACTACCAACACCGGGAGTACAATTTGGGATTTGGCATCTTCAACCCTCCTTCTCCAGTCTAATAAAGCGTTTTTCGAGGATAAAGGCACGACAAATCTATTTCCTGTGTAGACAGAAAACTTTTGATTTTGTCGGATTTCGAACTTAGTTCCATTCGGATGTCCAACAAGCTTACCACCAAGCAGTTCATGTCAGATTGGATGATTTCGATTTGTCGTCAGGCTGAATATACATGTCTGGTTCCTTATTCAGTGGTAGATTGTGTTTTCAACAAAACTCCTAGTCCAGTAATTGCACAGTCATTTGATTGTGCTTGAATTGCAGACGTTGTTTTGAAGAGCAGTATGTGTAGACGTTGGGGGTGAGAAAAATTCTGGCATCAGTACGATTATCGGGTGAGTTTACAAAATTGGTGGTCATTAGTGTTTTCGCATACAAAATGCAAATATGAGGTGTTCCACTCTTGTATGGCACGACGCCTGTTGGACGATGAATGGAAAACTTACAGATGTAACTATTACACATTTACATGTTAGATGAAAGAAAAATGGAAAATTTTCACTAGTTAGGCTTGCTTAGAGATTCTCTGTATACGTTGTCCCAATAGAAATCGAGTTTCCTCGTTTCTTTAAGCAGTAATTGCATCACCAGTGGATTTAAACCTGAGCCCTCTTGTCTTTAATGTTTTGGTAAAAAAAAGATATTTTCATTAATGAATTAAAGAAGAGGGGCCTTATGACCTAGTAACTAGTGCTCTGGCGTTCGGTGCCATGGATGTGTGTAGTGGTCCACCAGAATCCACTTTAAGCCTTAGGTCACGGTCTAACATAACTATTGGGCTGAGGGCTGACAACTTTACCCCGTCAAAGGAAACATCTCCTGTCTCAAAACCTGCCAGTTGGCGGACGGTGTTGGCCCACCATGGGGCTGTTGCACCAATGAAGAAAAAACTAAAGAAAACGAACTTGTCATTTTTTTTTCCATAATGAATTTGTAAAGGTTAAAATATAATACATTTAATTTTTCCAAAAATCGTGAATTAAATCCTATTGATGCGAATCTCAATGAAACCAGTGGGAAACTTATAATTCCTATGCGTGCATTCTTGGATAAAAATTCAACGTGAATTTTATTCTGTTAAAAAAATATATTAATGGAATTTTAAAAGAGTTTTAATTCTATTACACTACACGAGATTGAACAACAGCAGCAACAACAGTAAAAAACATTACATTAAACCCTTACATTTCTCTAAACTTCTTTAATGCCAAAATCTTTTACTCACCTCACCTATTAAAGTGACTTTACCTCATTATAGGTGGCAAGTCGAACCGAAATCCCGGGCTTTCAATCAACAAACGCCTCGTCTGCAGATGGCGCTGCCGTCGACAACCCCCCCTTTCGAAAGCATTGCCATCATCTGGGCATCAACTTATCATTACTGCAACACGCGCCGTGGCTGCAAAAAGGGAAGGGGTGGGCCGAGGAAGATAGAAACCCATCTAACCTACACTAATCCAGGCAATCGGGAAACTACCGCCTGCGCCCTTCCCAGATCGCCGCCCCTAATGCACCGCCCCTCTTCCCCCACCCCAATTCCAATCTCGTTAGAAAAGCAGGTCATGTCTATTCTTTTCTGTTTTGGCGCGCACAATGGGCGAACAAGAGAAGCTCATCTACTTGCTAAGTGCGTAAGTGTATTATAAAGGACATGTGATCGAGCCTTTTTATTTTATAGGGGTACTTAAAATTATTGGCAGCCAGGAGATATGTATTAGTTGCACCGTTAGTGAAGGTTTCTTTTTTCAGTTGGAAAGTTTCGCCTTTCATGGCTTTTTGTTTCGAATTCTTTTGTTCTTAAGGGTTTTTTTTTTGTTTTGTTTTATGTAGATTTTGAAATAAATTTAATCGTCTGTTTTGGGTGGTCTTTTTCTTTATTGCTTTGCTCTGTTTTAAAAGAGTAAATGAATTAAGCATAAAATTTAATTAATCGTTTAAATATTCTTTTCAATTTAAGATGATCAGCTCCAGCTTATATTGTTTCGTTTGATATTTTATACACATAAATCAAATTCCTCATATAAAGTGGTGGTAAAAAGTTATACATTACTTAATCATTTGCATATTTATGGTTCGGTTTGGTCTATCTCTCTACGGTCATCTTGTGCACACGAGGGCTAAACAGACCAGGACCTACAGTGTAAAGTTTATTCCGAACCACTCACAAACATCCATGCCATCGCCAGGATTCGAATCTGAAGCCTGTGGTGCTACAGGCCAGAGCGCAAATCAATTGACCCTCAGGTAGCTTGCATATTTATGAGAAGTTATTTTGTATTGTAATTATTTTTTTAATATATCGTAATTATTTATTTTTATTTAGGGGGCCTGATGGTCGAGTGACTAGCGCTCTGGCCCTCGGTGCCACAAGTTTCCTGTTCGAATTCCGCCAGTGCCATGGATGTTTGTAGTGACTCGGAATCCACTGTAAACCGCAGGAATCCACTGTTGGGTGTAGGGGTGGCAACCCTACCAAGTAAAAAGAAAACATTTACTGTCTCGAAATCTGCCAGCGAGCAGCCGGCCTTGCCCCACCATAGGGCTGTTGCATTAATGATGATGATGAATGCTATTTCCAATCTCGTTAGAAAAGCAGGCCACAAGAATGTCTATTCTTTTCTGTTTTGGCGCAAGAGAAGGTCATCTACTTGCTAAGTGCGTAAGTGTACTATAAAGGACATGCGATCGAGCCTTTTTATTTTATAAGGGTATTTAAAATTATTGGCAGCCAGGAGATATGTATTAGTTGCCGTTAGTGAAGGAAGAATTTTTTTTTCTTTTCATTTTAGTTGGAAAGTTTCGCCTTTCATGGCTTTTTGTTTCGAATTCTTTTGTTCTTAAGGGTTTTTGTTTGTTTTGTTTTATGTAGATTTTTAAATAAATTTAATCGTCTGTTTTGGGGTGGTCTTTTTCTTTGTTGCATTTGCTCTGAAGATTGTTTTTCATTTAAAAAGTAAATTAATTAAGCATAAAATTTAATTAATCGTTTAAACATTCTTATCGGTTTAAAAAGAACAGCTCGAGATTTAATAGTTTCGTTTGATATTTTATATATATAAGTCAAATTCCTCATATAAAGTGATAGTAAAAAGTTATGCATCACTTAATCATTTGCATATTTATGAGAAGTTATTTTTTATTGTAATTATTAATTAAATAATACTATCTTAGGGGAGCTGATGGCCGAGTGACTAGCTCTCTGGGGCTCGGTGCCACAGGTTTCGGGTTCGAGTGTTTGCAGTGCCATGGATGTTTGTAGTGGTTCGGAATCCGCATTAAACCGTACATCCCAGTCTCATTTTACTGTTGGGTGTAGGGCTGGCAACCCTACCCCGTAAAAAGAAAACATCTACTGTCTAGAAATATGCCAGCAAGCAGACAGCCTTTGCCCACCAATGTGTTGATTCAATGATGATGAATGTTATCTTATGTCATTCCCTCGGTAAGATGCCCATTAACTTAAGATTTTTAACAAAATTGTTAACCAGTTACAATTTTTCTGTAATCAAATTTAGACTCGTGGCTCAGTGGCAACGTGCCCGCTGCTGAGCATGAGGGCTGAGGTTCAATCCGCTGACTACTGTGTTGTAGACACTGTTTAGAAAAACGAAGAGCATTTATGGCGTATAGTATCTTGTCTCGTTATTCAGACTACTTGAAATAACTTTCCTGTTTTTCTCCCATACGATACACAAATACAGGATATCTCCCCCTAAAAAGTTCTCATGGAAAGCACTGCCCTGTTTCTTCAGCGTCATGGAACCAAATCAGACTTCTACCTACGGGTGCTTCATCACAACAGAATCTGCCCCTTTTTTTCTATTTATGAGCAAAACTACTCATGGGATGTCCACCCATCATTGCAGGACACTGTGAATTAGGCACAACAAACAAATATTTTTTTTATCAATATATTGTTCGTATGAAACAATTGGCACCGTAACTTATATTATGCTATGATATTGCACTATATACTCCATTAATATCCATTATACTATTAAAATCAATAACATGAACTAACTCATTAATTAATTAAATATTTGAAATTATTAAATAATTTTTTAACAAATTGATATAAAATATAAGCCACTATGTTGTATCAATTCTAATATTGTAAACAATGCATGGAATTCAAAATTGTAAGCTCACCACTGCTCTAAGCAATAACAACTGAAGTTGATTTTATAATCTCATGAAAAAGTTTGATTTAACGTAAATTACAAATGTAAAAATAAACTAATTTAACTAACTCTTAACTAACTTTAAGAACTTTAACGATGTATACTTTAACTAAATTTTCCATCTCTTAATAAAAATACATTATAATTACATCTACTTGAATTATTATGTTGAACACTTGTTATATTTATTATATTTTTTAAACTTAAAAATTCAAATTTTAAAAAAGTGAAATCAATCATTAAATAATTTATAGGATTTAATTATGTCTCCTTCTACCCAATGAGAACAACGCCCTCTGTGGAATTTAGGAGAAATGGTCAGCTAACCTACAGACTCTCACCCGGAGAGGAAGTATATTTCTCTCACACTGCCCGTATGCGAGTTTTGGGTTTTCGTCTTAGAAGCAGAATCCTTTTAAGAATCTATAATTATCTGTCTTTAAATGTGTTAAATATTGTATGTCTCTAATTGCATGTGTGTGGTGTTTGTGCGTGTGCAAATAAAGCTCTGAGTTCTCAAACTTGCACACTAGAAGTGGTTTTTTTTCTTACAAAGGATGGAATTAAGAAATACAGTTATTTATCCTATTAAGTTTACTTATTATTTCGTCAAAAAATTTTCTTTTAAAACATTATTAAATAAATATCTGGATGAAATAATTTGTTTTATTATCTAAAACTTATTATTTCATCCAGATATTTATTTTTATTTCGCCGATCAATTATCATTGATGTCCATTCATCATTAATAAAATATTTCTCCAATTATAAAATGCATTGTTTAGTCAAAAAAAATTGCTCCTTAAACAATTTCTGAATAATAATAATAAATCACTTTAATCTAATGAATAAAAGGCAAATGTCTGCTTATACGGATATTACATTCTGTGCATTATTTCTTATAACTTGAAAATTCAACTCATTGAATTTATTTTTTATCTCGCGCTTAAATAAAAATATTCTGGGAATAAAATATGTAGGTAATGTACCTACTTAGTAGTTCTTCTTGTCTAATTAAATAAGAGTTATGATTTTGTAATAAAACCGACGGTTTATAGCAATATATTTTTATAGCATTGAATTTTATGAGAATAATTTTGATTTTAAAAAATAAAACATTGCGATTTTATAACAATAAAATTGTATTTTATAACACTGTTAAATTTTACATTACTATTATATTTTTAAAGCCCCACAATTGAGTTTTAGTATTAAAAATGAATTTTTATACTAATATTTGTATTTTATTGCATGTATTTTATAACAACAAAATTGCTTTTTTTTATCAATACTATTAGATTTTTGCATTACTATTATATTTTTAAAGCAGTATAATTGAGTTTTAGTAATAAAAATGAATTTTTATAACAATTGTTGTATTTTGTTGCATGTATTTTATAACAATAGTTATTATTGTATTTCAGTTGTATTTTATAACAATACATCAGTTGTATTTTATAACAATATATCAACTGTATTTTATAACAATACAATTATATTTTATTATAAAAAATGTATTTTTATAACAATTTCTGCTCAGAGATACAAAGATCATAAAGTATAATTAAACACCTTTTTCTCTTTTTGAGAGGGATATTTCGAATCTCACAGCGGCAAATAATACAACGAACATGAAATCTGCTATATCTGTTATTTCTTTAGGCGTTGTTAAAATAACTTTAAATTTGTTTTTTTTATAAAACAAATAATATTAAAATATATTTTAAAAAGACTAAATGAAAGTATTATATATTATTATTTACTTCATAAAATAAAAATAAAAAAGAGTTTGCTGTCTAGTAATGAGTGAATGTAAAAAAAAAAAAAAAATAATAATAATAATAATATGAGGGAAAAAAAATTTTTTTTTTTTTTTCATGAAAAAAGTTAAAAAAAAAAAAAAAAAAAAAAAAAAAAAAAATATATATATATATTTCGGACATAAAACATGCATCAATGAAACAGGGGTGACCACGTGAAAAGTTTTAAGAAATTAACTATCCAGCTGAGAATCGTTTTATAACATTTATCTCATAACAGTTATTGTGATATTTTAACTGATATGATTATGAAGACACACTACCTAGAATTCAACTGTCAATCAAACCAAAAACTAACACAAAATAATTCGAATGTTTTTATTTTTATTTAAGTGATATTAATCAGATTAAAACAAATTGTATTATTTGGATTAAACTATCACACTTCAATCACATAAAGCGCCACTCAAACCAAGAGATCAGCAGACATTAATTCAAAATTAATCTGTACCATCCATTCCCCTGCCGAATTACATCTTTTTCATTTTTCACACGCCAACATTTCTACGATGCAATCTGACATTTTGACACTTCGACACGTTACGCACGACCTGTGAAGTTTTTTCCCCATCCTAGCAACGCCAATCGGCACATAAAAGTGTCGTTAGTTATCGCCAAAACGGGATCTTGGCGATAAGACGGAAAGCGCCACCGTTGTACTTCATTGGGTAATTGGCAGCACTAACAACTGGAATGGCGATTCAAATTAAGATAACGATTTCGAACCGAGGGTGCGATTTGTTCTGTTTTTCTTTTTGCCACGTGACCTTCCCACTCCCCCACGTGTAATCTGATATGGAAAAGGCTAAATAGCTTTCGACGGGTAAATAGGGGGTGGGGGGGGAATGAATGAAATTGGTTCGGTTGGCGGGAATGATTAGCTGACAATGGCGGTGAAAGCTGGCGGAAAATTTGTTTCGATATAATGTATTCATGCTATTATTAAGAGTGTGTTTTTAGATAGAAAGAAGTGTATTTTTTAATTCTTTAAGATGGTTAACAATTAATGTCTTATTTTGCTTTTACTGTTAATGAAATAAAGATATTTCGTTGCGTTAATATTGTAAAAAGTTATTTTGGAAGGGAAAAAAAAAACAGTATTTAATAACTATCAATACAATAAAATAACATCTTTAAAAATATACTAGAATATTTTATTATAACTAATTTTTAAAGGTTTTCAAATAAAACTTAGTAAACTGTATTCTGACATGAAACTTAATGAAAACAGCTCTAATTTTCAGTTAAACTAAAAGCATGATGATATTCATTTAGCTTCATATATTAGAAATGTATTACTGATCTATTATATTATATCAGGGGTGGGCAACCCACGACATTTTTAATAAAAAGAATACCAACCTACTATTTTAAATTAATTTGTTCAATAAAAGGAAACAAATAAATCTTCTTCCATTGATATTTTAACCGATGTAGCCATAGTAAATTTTTCAATGTCGATTACGTACAATTTTACAATGCTTGCCTTACTTTTTATAGTGCCTTACAATGACTTCTTTATAAACACTTAAACATCAATTTTAATTTTAAATATGAAATTTTAATTATTAAATCTATTAAATTTAATTTCAGATTTTTTTCAAAAAATATTTCTCTTGAGCATTTTACTATAAAATATCACAATAAAATTTATTCTTTTTCGGTTTAATCAAAATTCTGTTCTTGTTCTTTTTACAGAAGTATTCAGTAAAATATAATACTTTACTGGCAAATTATTCTCTACTAACAGATATCATGAGGCTAATATTGTAATAAAGTATGATTTGTGTAAAAAAATTAAAATTTTTTCCTTGTTTAAAAATTGTTCATGAATTTTACTTTGACAAAATTCATTGAAGAAAAAATAAAGAAGTTGGAAAATCAGAATCCCGACATATATGCAGAGATAGAGGTTCAAACTATTATACAGTCTTAATAAAATAAATTATAGTTTAAAAAAACTAAAAAACACTCTTTTAAAGTTAATCAAACTAAAAAGTAAAAAATAATTGTTAACATAAGAATAAAATGACTGACGAGAAAATGAACGCCACTGTTCTAAAAGCGTGGGGTGCTTTGCATGACATTTTTAAACTAACTCTGCATATTCGGAATGAAACTAGTGAAAAATTATAGCGATTGATATCGAGCACCCCACGCTTTTAAAGCAGTGATATTCATTTTCTCGTCAGTAATTTTACTCTTATGTTAACAATTATTTTTTACTTTTTAGTTTGATTAACTCTAAAAGCGAGTTTTTTAGTTTTTTTAAACTATAATATTTAAATGACGTCCCGGTACGGAGGACTGGAACTATAATTCTTACCATAATTTAATCGTGGGTAAAACAAAGGCTAAATCCGAATAGGTCGAGCCAGCCAGGATTCGAACAGGGAATCTCCTGATCCGTAGTCAGGCGCGTCATCCGTTGTCCCGAATGAATGTCTTTACTGAATACTTTCATTCTACATGGGTTAAATTACTCTTCATAAGTTAAAATAAAATCACTCATCCTGGCGATCCTAATCATGATGAGATAATAATCTTATCAAAATATTTTACTGTCATCAGTCCTTGATAAGTCTACAACATTTAAATTAAATCTGATCGCTTAAAGTAGGGCAAAATCGAATCCAAAGAGTCAGTTAGAAACAAACAAACATACAGGTGAAACTGATAAAAGCGTATTAAAAAAATTAAAGTTGTTATAAACTATAAAAACATATTGGTATTGTTATAAAAATATACTGTTATAAATCATTGTTAAAGTATTGGTTGCTTAAAAATAATTTTTTCTTTTCATTTAATGTAAACAGAATTATTTAAAATTGTCTATGGATTTTATTATCCGTCACATAAAAATAAAATGAATTCAATGAAAAAGATGAATCTCTCAGGTTTATAACTTTTAAATTAAAATAAATATAAACATGGGCCTAAATGTTACACAAGTACTCGTATAAACAAACTTTCGCCTTTATTTAGTGTTTAGTACTAACAAATATAACACGGTAACTGTCCGGTTTTTTTTTTTTTTTTTAATATTTCTTACAAAAAAAATTTCGATAATTTTTCATAACATAATATATTTATTGCAATTTCAATATTAAAATTAAATTAAATCTTTTTATTTTCTAATTTCAGATTCAGAAATCTTAAAAACCTTTTCGTAATGAAACTTATTTTTTAATGTATTATGTCATTATTCTTAAAAGTAAAGTATTTATAAATAAGTCATTCAGTATCTATTTAAGAACTCAATCCGTTTTTATTTCAGTTTTATAAAAATTTAATTCATTATTTCATTAATTTCTTTTTTAACACATATTGTATTTGAGCACATTTGAATTTAACAACATAACATAAGAAAGATGCATTTTTTTATCAAGCTGAAGTAATCACTGACACTTTCATAAAATAGACCCATATAATTATATTTTTCTATCGACTCCTAACAATGTTATATCGACCATTTTGGCGACCAGTGACCACCATTCAATAGGAAATACCATAAAATTGGATGCTATAGAAAAGGGGAGATATTTCCAGCAGTTGCTATGATAAAAAGAAGTTTGCCTTAAGCAATCCTTAAGTAAGTTTTAACTATGTAATACATTGCTATAAAATGTTAAAATTACATTTTTTGGTTAATTAAAAAACAACTAATTAGAATTTCTTCATAACTATTGCCTAATTACATTTTTCAATCGACCCCTAATAATATTATATCGATCACTTTGGCTACCCTAGTTTTACAGAAATTACCACAAAAAAAGTTCTGCTTGATTTACTATATAATAACATGCTATAATTTAAGTGGATTATCCAATGTAAAACATAAAGTCATTTCTTTTAACAAGTGAACCAATAACATTATCAAAATATAATTAAAAATGTACTACAATTCAAAATGTACTACAATATGTTACAATTTCTTCATATCTTTTGAATTATCCACATTAAGCGAATTAAATTGAAGTTTCAACCTATTATATTTTCTTACGAAAGCTTATTAATGTTATATCTGGCGACATTTGGGCGACCAACGTTCTACATAACACGAGCGATATAGAAGAAAAGGTAGGATACTTCTGGCATTTGCTTTGATAAAAAAGTAGTTAGAAGTATTTATATGTAGGATTTAAATGTATTATGTGTAAAACATAACATATAAATCCACTACTTATAAATCCATTTTCTTATAACAAATGAATCAACAACATTATCAAATGACACCATAAATTGTTTCTCTTGGTATATAGTTGCTAGAAAACATCGTAAACTTAAACTAAATACTTTTTCCCAGAAACAAAGGTTAAGGATTCAAAAGATTTAATACAAAGCCATCTGACAAGCAATATTTCAGCGGCAATTTCTGTGTGTTTTTAAATACTTTTTGATGCCTCATGGCTATAACAGAGGTCAATCATCATCGTTCATAACAATACATAATACATGGAAAAGGGGGAAATAAAGTGAGGGCCCATACAGATGATATAGAGCAACTAAAACTTTCATAAGTTTTACGATGGGAACCATTGTTCATATAAAACCCACTTAAGCTTTAGCATCACCTGCCTGGTCAGTCGTGGGTCAGGAAACGGTCACTCTAGGGCGCGGCTCTATATTTTTTTTTTATGTACAAGGCGTGCCTTTTTGGTTTGGTAGGGGGTTACTTCGCAACTTTGTTGTTTACTTATAGACATTAATGGTTTGTTTATAATGATGTGCCACGAGAACCTAATCTTAGACATAAACCTTACAGATATTATATTGAGGGAATATTTGAAAAAAAAAAAAAAGCAAATTTTTAGTGCAATTTTTATTTTTGTATTTTGGAAAGTCTTTTATTGCTTCATATATACTTCATACTGAGCAGCACTTTTTTTTGCTTTCTCAACCCTTAATGGATTATCCCAAGTATATTTGTATCGCATATTTATATCTTTTTGGACCGCTTTTAGTTCACTCGGCGGGAAAATAAATTTTTAATTCTGTACTAAAACGAGTATTTTAGGCGACCTAATATTACTATACTTCAAAGCAAGCACGGGTTCATTCCCGATGGTTTACATCTGACAACAGTCATTCTATTGCTATTCCATGTTGTTTATTAGCCATTTCTCTACTACAGCAATTTTTTCTTTTTTTGCTTGCTCAACTCTTGATGGATTATCGGGAGTATATTCGTATCGCATATTTATATCTTATCGGAACACCAGGTCCTTCGGGCGAAAATTAATTTTTTATTTTGTATTAAAGCGAGTATTCTGGGTGACTTTGTATTATTTTAAGGCAAGCATGAGTTCATTTGTGATGTACATCTGGTAGGTCATTCTATCGTGATTCCATGTTTATCAGTCATATCTCGATGTCAGCATTTTTTCTTTTTTTGTTTGCTCAACTTGAGGGATTATACCGAGTATATTCGTATCGCGTATTTATATCTTATTGGAACTGCATTTCACTTGAGCGAAAATAAATTTTTAATTCTGTATTAAAACGAGTATTTTGGGTTACCTTGTATTACTTTAAGGCGAACACGAGTTCAATCGTGATGTCGTACATTTGACAACAGTCATTTTACCGCGATTCCATATTATTTATTAGTCATGTCCCAATCTCAGCGTTTTTCTTCTTTTTTTTTCTTGCTCAACCTCTTAATCCCGAGTACATTCGTATATCATGTCTATATCTTTTTGGAACACCATGAGTTCCTTGGGGCGAGAATTAATTTTTATTTCTGTACTAAAACGAGTATTTTGGACGACCTTGTATTACTATAAGGAAAGCCCATTCATGGTGTTGTACATCTGGCTATAGTCACTGTATCGCGACTCCATGCTGTTTATCAAACATTTACATAACTCGATGTCTCTCAAAACCTTAAAGATGACCGAAGATCTGCCTGTCATTTAAGGCGTTTTCATTGAAAGTACTCCATTTTATTTTGTATGGAGATATTTAAGGGTTTGCATTTGAATGGTTTGAAAAATATTGGTACATGTTAATACGCGCAATTTATGTTTTTTAAACATTAAATTGATTTAATTTTATGATGTGATCGTTTTTAAAGTATTAGTCAAAATAAATTTATACTTTTGATGACCTCCAAGGAACTTGCACCATTTTCAAAGTCAACCAAATGTTAAAATTATAAATTTATGAAACATGAAATACGGGGTTTCAATTGAATCGAACCAATTTTTTTATAAAACTTTTTATTAAATATGTTAAAATGTTTTGTTTCAATATTTCTTCATGTAATGCCATTTTAATTTTAATTTAATATGTGGCTTTAAATTAATATGTGACATTTTTAATTTCCATCATTATGATAAAGTATTTTGAAAATATGAGGTATATTAGGTAATAGATCCATCATATCGTTGAATTTTTCGGATGTGATGGGCGTGCCATGATGATATAAAGGTGCTAGTATTATATTTTAAAATTTTCGTGATCTTTCTCGTGTGGGGGATAAATGTAATGTATTAAACTCCGCTTTTTCATCCAATGAAGTTTTATACGGCACTGTATACGGTGAACAAACGGATCACACTACTAATAGCGTTTTCAACTCTAGCTATAGAGTCCTCCTCTGACGAAGATTCAAAAGCAAACAACACAATTCCAATGAAAAAACTAAAATTTGTATGTCAACAACAGTGTTGCCACACATATAAAAATGAAGTAGAGAAATTATGTAGTGTAATTTTGAACTAAATATTATGTCTTTGCGGAATGTGAATTTACACCACTTTCAAAGTAATTATGTTTGTAATTTCATTAACTACGTAAATATATATTGACAAAATAATGGAAATTTTGAAGGAATTTTTTTGGGAACAGTTTATAGATAAATAGCTCATAGCAGATTGCATTCATTGTTATCATTCACTAACGTTTTGTCAAAAATGGATTTATACCACTTTCAAAGAAAGTGTCTCATTTAATAAATGTGACCACTTGCAATGTATTTTCTATTATCTTTTTCAAAATAAATAAAAGTGAAAACATTTTTCAGGATAACGGTAACAATGCATCGCATGGTGATATGGAAAGCTCTTATTATGATTATATTTCTGATTCTAATAATAATATTATTTAATTATTATTATTTTAATAATAGTAGTATTTAATATTATTATTATCTCAATAATAATATTATATTGATTCTAATAATAATATTATAATCGAAACAATATGAAAATTTATTGATAATAATTCTAATGATGAATATACTCGAATTAATTTGTTCTAAAAATTACTCTGAAACGAATCTGTACTTAAAAATAATGTTTAAAAAATATTTAAATAATAATATGTAAGTATTTAATGAATGTAAGTTTAGTTTTTTAAAGCTTCACCTATAAAGTGATAGTTATATAATAATTTAAATCGCTTTAAATAATTAATCGCTTTTATAGAATTCAATCGACAGTCAGCCGAGTGGACTGCACGTGAGGAACACTAAAAATGCTATCTCACATACTAATAGTGCCACAGCTGTCAAATTTATACACGTGTCTTTTGAAGTTTAGGGCTAACTAAAAATCATATGGATTTAATACTAGTGGCACCATCTATGTGTCAGCCTATGAACTTTTCAGCCCACCTATCTTGTTCAAAATAAATAAATAAATAAATAAATATATAAATATATATATATATATTTTTTTTTTTTTTTTTTTTTTTTTGAAATAGTTAATGAAATACTTTTTATTCGTCCACTCAAGTTCAAATACATTTTTTTTTAACTTGTAGTGGATGTCACTTGATGTTATTACAGTTTTTTCAAATATTAATTCATTAATTAAATTTAATTAATTAATTTTAGTTTTTTTTCAGATTTAAGTTGCATGTATCTACGAATAGATGACGTCAAACAAACTTAAAAAAATAAATGAAAATTATTTATAAAGGACTTCCTGCAATATAGTGAGAAAAAAAAGAAGGAATTGACTTTAAAAATTTTTTTTTATATTACTTGTTTTTGCTAACTACAACAATTTGTCATTATTTAATTCCGTAGTCTTTCTTCTTATGTGTATGTATTCCTTGGAAACGGTAACACTCAGAAATCTAATTTATTTTATTCAGTCCATCATGATTTTATCTAGTGAATGAAAAAAATGGTTTGAAATGCCACACATCATAGAAAAAAATCTAAATTACTTCTTTTTTTAATTAAATAAAAACTTTTAATGTAGTATGAAATTGTATACTAGCACTCTGGCGCTCGGTGCCACAGGTTTCGGGTTCGAGTCCCGGTGGTTCCGGGGATGTTTGTAGTGGTTCGGAATCCACTTTAAACTGTAGGTCCCTGTCTAATATTTCTGTAGAGCGTTGAGCGTAGTGCGGACAATCCTACCCATTAAAAAGAAAACATCTCTTGTCTCGAAATCTATCAGCAGGTAGACAGCCTTGGCCTACCGTGGACCGATGATGATGATGATGAGGAAATTGTATAACATTATTATAATATATTTAACTAAAGAAATCCTAATAGATTGTAATAATATTTTTATATCACTATCAATACTTTGTAATTAATTAATTTTGTAGAAATATTAGCATTTTGTAACAATTTTTTAAATAATATTAGGAATGTTTTGTAACGAACTACTAATAATATAAAGGTTTTATAGCAAATTATTTTTATAAGTCTCAATGTTTTATTATTTGATAAAAAAACCTTATGTATTTATTTAATTTCAAATTTTCTGAAAATATTCTAGTACAAAAACAAATTATGAATAAAAGTTTTATGAAATTGGAAAAGAAAATACAATGTCAGGTCATAAATGAACGATGGACTTGTTTCTGAAAAGTTTACTTTCCCGTAAGAGAAATAATTTATTATTATTTAATTTTATTATTAACTTACTTTGAAATAATGGGCATTATCATATTTACATGTTAAACATCATTTCCTCAGAGTAAATATCTTATATAAAATAACTCGCATTATCACTTTCAAATATTAAATTGTTTTTAAGAGTTCTATTTTCTCATTAAAAATATTACAATTTTTAAATATCTAATTTTATTTAATTAAAAGTTATCGAATTTTATTATATTACCTCTATGTTTGATAATATTCGCATCTAAAATGTGTTTTTTAAATATAATTTTTAATTGAATCTTTTATTGAACAGTATTCTAAATTTTAAAGAATATTTAAATTGGCATTATTATATTCATATTAAACATCATTTCCCTACAAATTTTATTATTATTTTATTTGAAATAATTTGCATTTTCATATTCACATGCTGTGCATCATTTTCTCAGAGTAAATGTCTTAAATAAAATAACTCTCATTATCATGTTCAAATATTAAATTGTTTTTAAGAGTTCTATTTCATCATTAAAAATATTATAATTTTCTAAATATCTAAATTTATTTAATTAAAAATTATCGAAGTTTCTTATATTACCTCTACGATAGATAATATTTTCTAGTAAAATTTGTTTTTTAAATATAACTATGAATTGAATCTTTTATTGAATAATTTCCCAAATTTCAAAAGAATAGTTAAATTTGCATATCATATTTCAATATTAAGTATTATTTTCTCACAATGAATTTCATTATTAACTTAAAATAATTAATAATTTGCATATATAATAATTGCATATACATGTTAAATATGATTTCCTCAGAGTGAATATCTTACTTAAAATAACTCGCATCAATATATTCAAATATTAAATTTCCTTTTCTTACAATAAATATCGTATTTGAAATAATTCGCATTATTATATTCAAATATTAAATATCATTTCCACACAATATTTTTATATCTTACTCGAAATAATTTGCATTATTATATTCAAATATTAAATATCGTTTCCGCACATTAATTTTTTTTGTATCTTACTCGAAATAATTTGCATTATTATACTGAAATATTAAATATCGTTTCCGCACATTAAATTTTTTTGTATCTTACTCGAAATAATTCGCACTATCATATTCAATGAATAGGTTACTTAAAATAAATTACATTCCCATAAAGTGAAGTATGATAACACAGAAAACTAGACAGTTAAGAAGATGACGTTGTTTACCTCAATACAATATTGGTAATGACAATCAACAAATATTAGCATAATTCCAAGTAATCTTGAAAGATTACTTTAAAACAAACGAGAAAAATGCAAATAGCAATTTTAAATAGTAGCAATTTTGTTTCAAAAAAGCAAATATATAAATTATGTAGAAAAATTTAAATGTTCGTACATTCTTCTTTATAGAGCTTATAAAATATTATATTTTTTATAAAAATTGCAATGTTATTAAAATTTTTAAATTCATGAGAAATGAGGGTAATCGTTTTTCTAATGATCATAATTATTAAAAATCATCATTATATTTTTTATATAATTAATATTATAAAATGAACAAGATTGAACACAAAGTCTTTTTTCATCGTTTCAGTAAAGGTAATATAATATAATAAAATTTTTATTATTTATTAATATAATATAATATCTATTTTATTATTAACATTTTTTTATTTATGCAAATTTTTGTAGAAAAAAAATAACTTAATTTTAATAAATAAATTTATTTTGCATATGTTATTGTAACTTATAACTTATTTTTAATTTTTGTAATAACAATACTGCTATTTAGATAATAACAGTAAATAGAAGTACCATGCAGTACTATTTTATACAGTGCAGTATGCAATACCATGTACTGTTTTATCATAACTGTATAGATAGCAGTCAAAAGATTTCAAACCAATATGAGAAATATAAAAATTTAAAAACAAGATTTGTAACTTTTAAATAATTTTATTTATAATTTAATCATCATTAATTTTTTTAATAAATTAGATGAATACTCAAATATCTTAAGTATATTTCATATATTTTATAATAAATACACATTCATATACAAATACAATAAAAATATTCAAATTTTCTACAATTATTCTTTAAAATATATAATTGTATATGTAATTTAATACTTGCATGTAATGTTCAAATATTTTCTGTAAAATATATTTAATTAAATGCTTAATATAATATACCATAAACATAAGGATACAGTTAAATTTAGTTAACATAGGAAATGATATGTATTATATTATCATGTACTATATTAGATTTTATTTGCTTTTTATATATAATTATAATTTTATGTCAGAAAATTAAATTACCCTTTTTTTATGTTTCAGATTTTTAATAATAATAAAAACCTGTTAGATTCTGATTAAAATTAAATATTATAATCAATAAATATAAACCTCATTAATATTTCTAATGGGAAAAAAAAAAAAAAAAAAAAATCAAAGTCTTGAAAGAGACACAATTTTCTCATATTCATTTAAAGAATACTTCGTCATTCTTGAAAATAAAATATGTATTAAAAAAGTCTTATCACAAATTTATAATATAACATCTTCCTATTTCAATTTTATAAAACTGCAATTCATTGTTACATAAACTATCATTTTCTCACATATTCTATTTCAGAATTTAAAAACATATGCATAAATCAAGTACATTGATTTTTTATCAGGTAATTAAACACCAATAATGTTATAAAATAAGTTACTAAATTACACTGTAATAAATACTTATTACAAAACATTGATACTCCTATTCACTTTTCAATGTACAATGCTTCATTGTTCAATTTCAATGTTTTCAAATAACAAAACATTGTTATTTAATGAATTGCTAATTGTTATTTAATAAATTAAGTCACACTTTTTATTAAATTAAAAAAATAACTTATTAGAATTTCTCCTTAATTTTTAATTTCGCACCAGATAAATAATAAATTCAAATATTATTAATTAGTTCATTATTTATTGTTATCTTAACTTTCATTTGAACACATATTCTATTTCAGAATTTAAAAACATATGCATAAATCAAGTATGTAGATTTTTTTTATCAGGCAATTAAACACCGATAGAGTTATAAATAAGTTACTAAATTACATAGTAATAAAAATTCGTTACAAAACATTGATATTCCTATTCAGGTTTTCAATGTATAATGTTTCAATAATCAATTTCAATGTTTTTAAATAAAAATACATTATATTATTTAATGAATTCATAATTGTTATTTAATGAATAGTTAATTCTTATTTAATCAGTTGCTAATTGTTATTTAAGCAACTGCTAATTGTTGTTTATTGAATAAGTTACACTTATTAAATTAAAAGCGAACTTTAGACTTTAATCGTAATTTTTAGTTTTTCGTCAGATAAAATAATAAATTCGAAAAAAAAATAATAATAATAAAATATGAACCTCTAAGTGTTATATATAACAATATAAGTGTAATAAAATATTTCTATTTATAACTATATTACAATTTTTATAAAATTGGACTGTTAAAGTAAATTTTAGAAAATACACACATGGCTACAGACAAATTTCTTACTTTACATATAGAGAAAAAAAAAAAAATGCTTCAATGTTACGTTCTAGAAATATATATAACAAAACTTACCCATCATCATAACTTTGAGGTGTGACATCATCATTTTTTGCTTATTGTTTATTGTTCAACAATACTTGAATTATTGTCAGTTCCTTATAAACGACTTGCTGTCGTTTTAAAATATCCTTAATGTCGCTATGAAATGTCTCTTAATGTTGCGTTCAGACTAAAAATTCTAAATAATAACATTCATTTCTCTCTTAAGATGTAATGCCCTCTAAAGTTGTCTCGAAAATACTTATTTGTTAAGTTTGTATATTTCACAAACTGTTTTGTAAAAAAATGTATTATTATTTGAAAATTCAATATTCATAGCTTTATTTCAACCCAAAATTTCATTGTTGCACAATAAAGGAGCTTTCAGTTCATTGTTGCGCAATAAAAGAGCTTTCGTTTCATTGTTTCTTCAGTCTATTATTGCAGTTGGTTAAATATCCACAAAAAGGGTTATATCTGTGATTCAATTGGTTGTGTCTGTCATCACGTGGTGTTAACACTTGACAAATGGTTGTTAATTAATATGAAGAATTGAAAGAACCCTTTTTCTTATCAAAAAAGTAAGCTAAATGTTATTTCTATTCTTTTATTTGTGAGTGAGAAGTACTTATTGGTATATTAATGTATTACGATATGAAATTACCACATTTTTTTTATTACATATCCTTTTGACAGCAATACGCTACAACAGCAAGTATGTGTTGTATTAACCAAACGAGAAGTCAATGCCTTTGCTAATTTGAAAGAATTTTTACAAATTATTCAGATTAAGTTAAAAATTTTAAAAATTCAAATCATTCAAAACTGGAAAGATTAAATATTTCAGCCCTACAATCTTATCTAAGGATCCTTTACACACATTTGTCTTCGGATATGCAATTATTGTCCTTTAAATCTTATCAATTCACATTAAAGTTTCACTATTTAGAAGTTGGTCAGTCTTTTCAACAGTTTGTTTAATGACAACGTGAATCATTGAAACAAAGTCCTTAAATTGATTACTACTTTTTCCACGATTAATTGCAATGTCCATGCAATGCTAAGGATTCAATGCAGTCCGCACTACCTTGAAGAAATAAACCGTAACAATCATTCCTTACTGAAAAATCAACCACAACATCAAACATGTCCTTAGTCAGAATTCTAAATAAAACATCGAAATCGATTGCATTAGATAATATCTATCATTATCAGTCTATCAATCCCTATGACAAAATCACTGTGTATGTATTCTTGAAATAACATTGTTACCATTCAAACACAACAATATTTTAATCATCGAATAGCAAATCACTATGACCAAATCATACGCATAGATTGTTCTGGTTTTGAAATAATATCATTATTACTATTTGATAACGAAAATGTTTTAATCGTCACATCAATCACATTATGAAATAACGACTATCATCTGTTAATCAATATTTAAGGAATTTATCATCACAAATATATCGATTACAACGTGAAACAACTATTACTATCATTAAGATCTAATTACCATGTAGACATATTTCGTTATAAAGCAGTATCATAGCTACTAATAAGTCCTGGTAAAGTGTCTAATCATCCCACAGACAAAGATCGATTCACTTTATGAAACAAACGACCATCACATGTCCAATCACTGTGACCAAATCATCCGCATAGAGGGATCTCTTTTTGAAATAATATCATTATCACTACTTGATAACAACAATGTTTGAATCTTCAGGCAGACATCAACCACATTATTAAATAACGGCTACCATCTGTCAATCGCTATTTAAGGAATTTAGAATCACATCATGAAACAACTATCACTATCATTAAGATTTAATCACCATGTAGACATATTTCGTTATAAAGCAGCATCACAGCTACCAATAAGTCATGGTAAAAGTGTCTAATCACCACACAGAGCAGAGATCGATTCACTTTACGAAACGAAAGACCACCACATGTTCAATCACTGATGCGACCCAATCAGTCAGTCACCAAGTCTCGACCGAATCGCATTCCGAAACAATCACCGAGTGCCATCAATATCTCTGTGCGACTTGCTTCCCACCTGGAATAAACCAAAATGGTAGACATGCAAGTATCAGGTCGCTTTAAATACTGGACGCTGCTGCTGCAGCAAACAAACCAAGAAAATTCGGACTTAAGTAAAAGGGAAGGGGGCATGGAAGTCGGGGGTAGGGCTGGTGCAAAAGGGGCGCCGCTGGAAAAGAGCGAACGGGGGGTGGCGGGAGATGAGCAAAAGGGGGCGTTCGAAGAGACAGGACGAATATCCCTTCTCTTTCGGCGGGCAACCTAAGCCCCAAGATTCGGGACGTCGATTCCTATTTGCTGTGCAGGCATTCCTCCTTTTGTGAGCGTGGTGCGGCTTTCTTCTTAAGGCTTGTTTCCGAATATATTGGCCACCGCTTTTTGGATAAATATATATATGGAGGATTTCCACTTTAATTTAACTTAAAACCGATGGATTTAAGACGGAATCCCTTCCCCCTCTCTCTCTCTGGCTTCTTTTTTTTTTTCTTGCGGCGCCGATTTCGCTGGCAGTTTGTTAAGGCTACAGTTTCTCGCCACTGTGTTGTGTTGTCGGACTGGTTAGCGGGATGGAATAAGCCTTTCTGCCCGCCATCTTTGGGACGATCGGCATTTGGATGACACGGTTGTTAATACCGTTACGCGTTAAATTGAGCTGTTTATTATGCATGTCCACTCAAAAATCGATTGTTTGTTTCTTACAAATATAGATTTTATAACATTGTTTTATTCAACTGGGAATATTTCCACTTATGGGAGGATTCCAACCAGTCAAAGTAGAATCCTTTCACATTTTTTCTGCATTTGCTGGTCGCATTTTGGTCACATTTGGTCGCATTTTGCTGATAGTTTGTTACGGTTTTGAACAATGTTTTATTTTATTTACTTTTATTTTATTATTGATCAGCGTATCCCATGTAACACTTATGTACGTCGTGAACAAACAATGTCCTCCCCTCCCCTCACAGGCGGATGACAAGGAGAGGACATCCTTTCAGAAGATTTTTATTCTTAACCATCTTGCATTTTCGTGTCGTATGAAAGAAGACCAAGATAATTACCAACAGACTGTTTGACTATAGGTAATGCGAGATGATTTATACACGTTAATATAATCACCATTGAGTCTCCATACTTTTGAAAGCAGTGACCGTAGCGACTGCTACCAGTGGATTTCGGCCTGAGACCTCTTTCCCTCTAGCTCCTCACGTTATCACTGAACCATAAGTCGAGGTTTTATATACATTGAGGACCTCGTGTTTAACTTACGTATGCCACGAACATCCCACCTGTATATATATAGAGAGAGGGGGAGTGAGGAATTAAATGCTCCGCATGCGCATGTCATGTAGGAGAAAACCTAAAACACTGATAATAGATAGTTCGATTTTGGTACTAGACATGCAAACAGCCATAATCTTCATCGAGTCTCCTCGTTTCCGAAAGCCGCCCTGCGTCTGTCTGTCCGGTATTTACCACTCTACTACTAAGCTATGAATAGCGCTGGGTTATAATGTAGGACTAGTTAATAAGATGGAAAATTCTTTCTTTTTCTTATATTTATGATAGTTTGCATCCACATGGTTATAGTTAATATTATCTTTCATTTCTAATGTTATTTCAAAATTTGTTCAATTTATTTTATCTATTATTTTATACCGGATGGAAATCATACGGAATAATACTTTACCACATTTCCATGTGACTTCCAATTTGGCAAGCAGCAAAATTCATTATTTTACTGTCAATTTCGTAGTCCTTGTAAGGTTTGTCACTAATGTGTTATTGTATTGATTAGATATTTGCAAATATATTTTTGTGTCCCATTAACACTTTTATGAGCCATATTTGAGAATGATTGAATTAATTTTTCATATTGTTAATACGTTATATTTATTATTTTATTTTAAAATTTGAACTGTTTACTGTGTTAATTAAGTTAACTAAGCCATGACTCGCGCTGTGCTGTATAATGTACTATAGGACTTAGTCTTTGGTCTGTCATATTTTTGTCAGTTTATAGTTAATATTAACTTTCATTTCATATTTTATTTCAAAATTTGTCAAATTTATTTTTATCTATTATATAACTTGTATACCAGATGAAATTCATACGGAATCGTACTTTGATACTTTTCCATATGACTTCCAATTCCGCAAGCAGCAAAATTCATCATTTTATTGCCAATTCCTTAGTCAGTTTTTTTATGGTTTGTCACTAATGTGACATCGAACTGATTAAACATTTGCAATTATATATTTTTTATGTCGGACTAAGTCTTTTATAAACCATATTTGAATTAATTACCATATTGTTACTATATATTTATTATTGTTGTTCTAATGCAGCTGGCAATACAAAGACAGTTAATCGTTTATGCCATAAGCAAGGGCTGCCCCGCTGTTACTCATTTACACTACCTAGGGGGACACGTGTAGGTTGAAGATATGCTACGGACATGAGTAACACTGTCCCTTATATTTATTATTTTATTCTAATATTTGAATTATTTGCTAAGCGTGTTAAATTAAAGCCGATGGTATTTAAAAATGAAGTTAAAAAATTTCCCTACAAACTCTAAATAAATCTTAATTTAATTTAATTTTTAAATCCTTTATTCTACATGAAAATTTCTGAATTGTTCTCCTTTATTCAATTCCTTCTATTAGCTCACACTCACCCTATATATATCTTGTTCAAATTTTCAATCATGCATAAAGTACTTTTTATTCCTCCACTCAAGTTCAAATACATTTTTTTTTAACTTGTAGTGGATGACATTGGATGTTAATGTTTTTTCAAATATTAATTCTATTAATATTAATTTAATTAATTAATTTTAGGTTTTTTTAGATTTAAGTTGTATATATCTACTAATAGATGGCGCCAAATAAACTTAAAAAAATGAATGAATACTATTTATAAAGAACTTTCTGCAATACAGTAGAAAAAAGGAGGAATTGACTTTTAAAATTTTTTTTTATACTACTTGTAAGTTTCCTTTCGCTTTAATGAACGACTGTATATTGTACAAATACAATCTATTAATTTATATAGAAATTCTACGAACCCTACTGGAGGTCAGCGATCTCTTATTATTCATATAGAATATCACAGTTTGTGACAGTTCATCCCAGAACATTGAGGTACCACTTCAAATAGATGTGACATCACGATGCCTCTGGTTTATCTCGGGTTGGAATACGATACCTCGCAGTCATAAAATACATCATTTCAAACTCTTTTTTACTTTTTTGTTCAAAATGGCGTTTATATTTTGGATGAAGAATAATAAATACATATTTAATCATTCGAAATATAATTTTCCTTTTTATTTAGGTTTGGAATTAAAACACACGTAAAAAATCAATGATAACGAAACGGAAGTGGCATAAATTACGCCAGATCATAAAGTTCGTTCATTTTCATCAGGTTTTTGGCACGCATTAAATTATATGTTGGGTAAGTAATGAATTTTATATTGAAGCTTTTGCATTTTATATTAAAAATTTTGTATATTATGTCGAATTATTGTAAGCCCTGGCAACTTTCTGTACTCACTTTTCATTTTATCTCAAAAGAAATTCTTAAATAAAGTACAGAAAGCATTGTATAGTATGATTCAAAAGTCAATATATCCATAGATTTACTTTTAACTTTATAATAAATGAAAATATACTTTTGTTTACAGGTACAAATAGTTCAATAAATATTTTACTAATGGAATCATTCTAAATGCTTGAAAATGGGCATTACATGTAAAAAATTAACGTGCCGGCACATTTTTTTTAGCAATCATAATGAAAGGTACTCCAAAATTCATGCAAAAAGTAATGTTAAAATGCATGGTAAAATAATAAATAATGCATGTAAAATGCATGGTAAAATAATGTTAAGGATACAAGAGGATTTGTTTCAGAAAACAATTTGGTATACTCACTCCGAACACCTAACCTGAAAGTGTACTCATTCCCCCCGAACATCAAGTCTAAAGGTATAGTCACTTCCCCAAACACCAAATCTAAAGGTAAACTCACTTCCTCTGAACATCAAGCCTAAAGGTATGCTCACTTCCCTCCTAAAGGTGCATTTTGAAGAGAAATCAGCTCTTTCATTACCAAATATTCCAGAATATTTAAGATGTTTAGGAATCATAATCTTGCTTGAATTTTAGGACACACTGTAGTATAATCTCGTAACGTTATCAGTTTATTTCAATTCCTGTATAACTTTCTGCTTGTACGTGAAATCTTAGATTCTTTACAATTCATTGATATGTTCCATATCAAATTACAGCTCGGCCGGATAATTGAAGAATTGGTCGGAGATTAGAGAAAGCATTTCTTAAAATTTCCTGCAATCCTTTCTACAATTTTAACTACGATAAACAATATATTTTAAAAATATGGCCCGTTCAAGGTAAAGGTACCTGATGTAAATGCCTTATACTGAGAGAACTAAGTATTATTAATTTAAAATTTATGTTGCACTAAAGTGGGAAACTCTTCATATTTCTTTGCAGGTTTATGAGTATCATTAGTGATCAAAGTAATAGTACTTCCTGCCAAGTACTTAGCATTACCTCCAGTATTAGTAAATCAACTTCTGAAAAGGGTGGCTAGCGCTCTGGTGCTCGGCACCACAGGTATCGGATTCAAATCCCGGCGTTGCCATGAGTGTTTGTAGTGGTTCGGAATCCACTTTAAACCGTAGGTCCCGGTCCTAATAGGATCGTAGAGCGTTGCGGGGACATTGTTACTCCGCATCCGTGGCTTATCTTCAAGTTACATGCGCCCCCTGGGTAATTCAAAGTGAGTAACGTCAGTGCAACCCTTATGGCATAAAAAGATCACGGTCTACTTTGCCAACTGCATTAGAAAAAAAAATTCTGAATAGGAACGATGTTTCAAATAATCCAAATTGCGAAGTTTTTGCTGGTTATTCATCATTTATCATATCATGGTACCATTTTAATGACGCTCAAATTAAACAAAAACTTCACCAGCGTTATGTCCATAGATATACGAGGCCTTGGTGTTTCCTTTTCTTACTGAATACCCAATAAAGGTCTTATTAAAAAAAACTACGTTACGTGTCAATGCTGTAATGTACCATCTTAAGGAACATGAAATTTGAAGAAATCCATGGAAAAGCACAGTTCTCTAACATATCAAAAGTAAATGTATGTTGCCATGGTAAGTTCTTCGGAAAAAAAATTGGACCAAATGATTCGACATTTTATGTATCATTATTTACATGAAAATTGAATTCGAAAACTGATAATACATGAAACAAAATTTGTCCAAAGCACAGTCATATGTTTATAGCATGAGTTTGTGTCTACCACCAAAAATATTGCTTTGTCTCAAACTCCAAAAAGAAGGCGCAAATTGACATCTAAAAAACTAAATAAAAACAAATTTACAGAGACAATGACTTGAAAAAAATTGTAAAACATGTAATATGAACATAAAAAAAATACAATTCCAAAATCTGTTCTATGTAATTTAGAGCGCATTCTCATTACAACTGGTAATAAAAAATAGATTTAAAAAGTTAAGAAAGCTCTACTTTTCATTAAAGTACTTTTTATCAAATTTAATTAATTTTTAGTCTGAACTTGGGACTATGAGACATTTAAATTAACATTTTGGCAACTTTACAAAATCGTCCTTCCAAAGGAGCAATAAATTTAATATTATTCTATTTATTTATCAAGATTTGTAAAATAACTATATCATTTGTTTCCTTTAAAATAATGAATAATTCGTTTAAGTAATATTTGAAGTCTTAGAAAAGAAAACCTTTCCTCAGTACAGTAAACAAATTAAAATCCCAAATTCCTAATCGATTCATGTAATAATAATTCAATTAAAATAAAATTTTTGCGACTTTAATCTAAACAACGAAAGTTTTTATGTTTCTTATTTAATCTAGGCACAAATTTCTGTTGATAATTAGATAAATTAATTTTATAGACAATTTTGCTAATTATGTAATCTATAAGAATATAAAATAACGGAAAAATAATTTTTAAACAAAACTTGTTTTGGATGAGCTTGGGTTTTTATGATGTTTTCAATTAAATTTAGACAAAATTTTCTATTGATAACTAGACAAATAATTTTTGTAGATAGTTTTGTTAATTCTATAATCTATAAATATAAAGTTAACGAATATTTTTTTTCTTTTGATACAAAAGTTGTTTTGGATGAACAACGTTTGTTTTAAAATCTGTAGATTATGTAAAATCGTTTCATATCTGCAATATCAAGGATTAACTAATGATATCCTTGACTTTCGGTAATAACATTTATTTATTTATTTTTGTAACTTGCCAAAAAAATTGTTCCAAAGAAGCAATAAGTTAATATTCCATTTGTTTATTAACATTTTTTATAAGATAATCATACCATTTATTTCCTTAAAAACATCATACTTGACTGATTCTTCAAAATAGTTTTGGAATCTCACAAAACAAAACTAATAACATTATTTATTTATTATTTTTTTCCACATTGCCAAAAGTTTTCCAAAGAAGCAATCAATTAAATATTCCATTTATTTATTTAGATTTTATTATGCGATAATCTTACCATTTATTTACTTAAAAGCACCATACTTGATATTCTTTTAAGTAGTTTCTGAAATCTTACAAAACAAAACTTCTTTCCAATTCCAATAACGATAAACAAATTAAAATCCAAATGTCCTAATGCGTTTTTTTCCTCACTAGTTGCTGCAAAACCCCAACACATTCACTCAACTAATCCAGCTTTCTCGTCTTCTGATATACGCAAAAACGCAAACAAAACCATTTCGATTTAAACTCATAACACGCAAAATCCGTTTCCCCCAAAAAGCATCGCTGTTTTTCCCTTAAAACCCGAAAACAAGACGCAAAAATATCTTGTGGAACCCAAAAGATAAAAAAAAGAAAAAAAGTTCGAAACAGAAAGAGACAAGGGTGGTAAGGGGGAGGTTTGAAAAAAGGTTTTGTAGCACGTAATACGGCTTCTACTAAATCCTTCCCAAATCCAAAATCCATTCTAGGTAAGTAAATTTCACTGCGTAATAATAATAATTTCACTCACCATTCTAGTAAATAAATTTCACAGAAGCCAGCTGTCCCCAACAACAATACCGTCTACAAGGAGAATAGCCACCAGCCAAAAAGTATAGCATAAAATAGATAATTTTTGTACATAATTTTGTTAATTGTGTAATCTATAAAAATATAAAATAACGAAGAACTTTTTTTCTTTTAAAACAAGACTTGTTTTGGTTGAGTGTGGATTTTAAAATTTGTACATCATGTGAAAACTTTTCATATCTGCAATTTCAAGGATTAACTAATGATATCCTATTGACTTTCTGCAATAACATTGCTTATTTATTTTTTGCAAACTGCCAAAATCTTTTTTCCAAAGAAGCAATAAATTAAATATTGCATTTATTTATTTTATTCCACTTATTCCATTAAGATTTATCATAAGATAATCGTGCCATTTATTTACTTTAAAACATCATACTTGACTGAGTCTTCAAAATAGTTTTTGAAATCTTAAACAAAACAAAACTTCTTTCCAATTCCAATAACGACAAACAAATTAAAATCCAAAGGTCCTAATGCATTTTCCCCCACTAGTTGCTGCAAAACCCCAACACATTCACTCAACTAATCCAGCTTTCGCGTCTGTTATACGCAAAACCGTTTCGTAAACTCATAACACGCAAAATCCGTTCCCCCCAAAAAAGCATCGCTGTTTTTCCCTTAAAACCCGAAAACAAGACGCAAAAATATCTTGTGGAACCCAAAAGATAAAAAAAAAAAGTTCGAAATAGAAAGAGACAAGGAGGGGAGTGGGGGAGGTTTGAAAAAAGGTTTTGTAGCACGTAATACGGCTTCTACTAAATCCTTCCCAAATCCAAAATCCATTCTAGGTAAGTAAATTTCACTGCCTATACCGACTAGAAGCCCGGCGGTGCCCAATAACAATACCGTCTACAAGGAGAAATAGCTACCAGCCGAAAAGTAAAGCACAAAATAGCTTATAGAAAAATAAAAATAACTACCAGCAATAAGAGAGAGGGAGAGAGCTGGATTGCGTAGATCCGCATAAAACGGAATAAAAAATCAGGCAGGGTGCATTACGGTAGGTATTTGCCGTCGTATTACATGCGCAGTTATTTAATGGACGTACTTTAAGGGGCCTTTGGAAAAAGGGGGTGGGAGGTGGGTGGAGTTAGAACGTTATGTGTCTTCTTGGCCTATCACTCAGATGTTTGCGTTCCATCCGGTTAGAAGCACAAGTGGACGAATAAATGGGCCGGGGAATTATGGGATAGGGGTGGGTTTTTAGACGGTAAAAGGGGACTGAATACAAATTGTTGGGGTTTTTTTAATGTCATTATAAAGCAGCATGTGGGGTGGTTGTCTGTTGTAATAAAAATTTGCCATGGTCATAATGGACGAGGTTTTTAAAGTGTCGAATGGGTTATTTCGTTCATTATTTTAGAAATTGAATAAAATATTTTATAACACTAAATTTTCAGAAATAATTATTATCACTGAAATAGTTGTTTCGTAAATTACACATGTGATCTAAACATTTATTGTCAGCAATAAGAATTCCAAAGTGTTTTAGATAATTTACCTAATGTTTTAAGTAGGAAATCTGGTTTATAACAAGCACATAAGAAAATAAAATTGAAATGTTTTATGATTATGATTATAATAGTCATTTTGTTTAAATATATGAAATTATCTTTTTTGAATTCTCCCTTTAAAAGTTTTTGATAAAATTATACTGCAAATATGAAAATGTTTTGTCTTTGAATGAAAAAGGTGGTATTGTTATTTATAAGTGAAATTGTTTGTTACATTAACGAAGAATTGCTTTACAAAATATAGCTATTCCTTTCTGCCTAGATACCACAAAATACTTTCAATTTAACAGGGATTCACATTATATTAATATGATTTATATTATTACCTTCACATGCATAGCTCTTTATAGTTAAATATATAAATTAAGTAGTAGTTTATCTGATAAATTAATTAACACTTTGACCTGCTTTTTGAGATAATTACAGCAAAATAAGTTTTCTTCTTCTTCATTGCTGTAACAGCCCCATGGTGGGCCAAAGCCGTCTGCCTATTGGCAAATTTCGAGAGAAGGAGATGTTTTCTTTTTACTGGGAAGGTTTGTCAGCTCTGGACCCAACTCTCTACAGTCATATTAGATTGGGAAACCTGTGGTTTAAAGTGGATTCCGAACCTCTACAAATATCCACGGTATCACCGGGCTCTAACCTGCAACCTGTGACACCGAGCACTAGTCACTCAGCCAACTTCTTTTCTTTTTCATTGGTGCAACAACCCCATGGTGGGCCAAAGCCGTCTGCCTACTTTGCAGATTTCGAAACAGGAGATGTTTTTATTTTACAGGGTAGGATTGCCAACCCTACGCTCTACAGTTATATAAGGCCGGGTCACCTACGGCTTACAATGAACTCCGAACCACTACAAACATCATGGCACAGCCAGGACTCGAATTCGGTGGCAACAAGTGCCAGAGCGCCAGTCATTCGATCGTCAGGCCCCAATATTGATATTACATTGAGTAATTCCCCCCTTGAATCAGTAATAAGTAATCATATTATTTTGTTTTTTATAATGTTATAAAATAATGTTAATCTTTCACTGAATATATTTTTGTAACGGTACTTTTGAAAACATAAATGATTAATAATTTCGCGTTTAAATATCTACAAGCTCAAACTGAATCAATATTTTTGATTAAATTGAAAGAAATATGTCTTAGTATGGCAAAGGTATAAAAAATGAAAGAAATATTGTTTATATTTAGATTAGAAATTCACCATATTATGTTGAATCTGAAGAAATTTTGAGCATAATGGAATCATTATAATGTTATTGTTTCAAAAATTTTATTTAACTATTAATAGGATTTTAATGATACATAAGTGAAAATTGAGATGATAATTTTTTAATTTTTATAAAATAATTAGTAATGATTACAGGATCGCCTTTTCGTCTTTGTCAATGACGAAAAATTTCTCGAATTTTTAAAATTATAAATAATAAATATTTTAACAAAAAATCAATGTTTTTTTAATTTAGGATTTAATAAACATTTAAATTTTTTTTTATCATTATTTTTTTATTTTTTAATGTTATTATTATTTTTTATTTTTTTATTTTACATCTAATATAATAAATGACAAAATATAAATTGAAATTTTTTTTTAAAGCTCAAAACTCTTATTTAAACAAAATAAAATTACAAATTTCAATATGTTTATATATTCTTTTTAAATTAACTGTTTATAATAAATTGGAATATTGAATAAATCCCCCAAATAAATTGATAGAATTCACTTATGTTACTGAAATTTTTAATATCTAGAAAAAAATTTTGTTTTTAGCAAAAACGAAATATTGAATTTTTAGTGAGTTTTTGAATATTGAATTTTTAGCGAATTTTTTGAGCGATATCTAGAATTATCACATTTTTGTAAAATAAAACATTTTAAAAAAATGCAGTTTAACTCAAACCCTAATCGAGATTTGGGGGATTGCCAAATCCCATAAAAATCTCCAATTTTGGCATATTTAGGCTTTAGCCAAGAATAACATTTTCGAATCGTCATAAATTGAACTGATTTGGCGATTGAAATTTGGCGCATTATTCCCAAAGAAATTTCGCCATCACGAGCATTCCAATCAAAAAGTTTAAATTTTCATTTTTTGCATTTTAAATATTTCATAAAATTTTAAACATAAAAAATCAGCTGTTGATTTAAAAAAAGAAAAATTATAAGCCGGAAATTTTTCTGTATTTTGTTTTTCCTGCAAAAAGAGTCTTAAGACGGAGAAATGAGTTTTACATGAAAAAGCTTACGAAAAAATTTGTAAAAAAGCGGCACACAATGAAAGTAAGCTTCGGCTAATGAATGTACTTTGCAAATGAATGCATCATTTATTATATTTTAACTTCCCAAGAAATGAGGACTTATTCAGCATTTAAGGAAGTAAATTTTGTTAGTTTTTAATAGCACAGGTAGAATCTAAAACATCATGATTATATAAATCTTTGTATTGTAACCTGCTTCCTCCTACACACTAGCAACAGCTCCCCTTTTGGCAATGAAGAGAAATGGTCAATTAGAATATGTTACTTTACGATTACAATTTGAATGTGTCACGTGTAATTTAAATGTGTTACGCATGGTAATTTAAATGTATGGTGCAATCGGCGCTCCCTCTGAAAAACATTTAGTTTACAATCTCTCATCCTGAGAGGAAATATATTTAGCTCATTCCTGCGTATTAGTTGGCCTACAGATTCTCACCCGGGGAGGAAGTATAGTTCGTGCATTCTGCGCGTAGCCGAGTATCAGATTTTTGACTAAGAAGTGGAAACCTTAAACGAATCTATAATTATATGTCTTTAAATGTGTTAAATATTGTATGTCTCTAATTGTATGTATGTGGTGTTTTGTGAGTATGTAAATAAAGCTGGGAATTCTCCAACCTGTGCTTCAAGTATCTCAAACCAACCACACCCAACAGTTACAATCTCATCCTCAACTTACACACTACTCTATTTTTATTAAAATTCCTTAATTTTTTTTATAAATGAATGAGTGGATGAATTTTATAAGAATTTTCATTCTCAAAGAAAATTTTAAACAATCTATCTCATAATTATTAACTAAACTTTTAAATACTTTTCACATTTATCAATTTTATTTTTTTCAATAAAAGTTGAATACAACAAAATATTCAAATATGTTAACATTCCATCTATTCAGAAATATAAGTGATTAATTAATAATTTAATATTTATTATTAAATTAAACATTGAAATCATTAATTTTATTTAGAAATTAATCATATTTTATTTAACATATTAAACATAACATATTTGTGATTTAATATTTATTATTAAATTAAACATTGGAATCATTAATTTTATTTAGAAATTAATCATATTTTAAAGTCAGTAAGTTTATTGAAATTAGTAAATTGATTATTTTGAAGTCAGTAAATTTGTTAAATTTGAAGTCAATAAGTTAATTGTAACTCAATAAATTTATTATTTTGAAAGTAAATTTATTGTGATTTAGTAAATTTATTATTTTGATGTTAGTAAATTTATTGTGATTCAGTAAATTTATTATTTTGATTTATTGTTGCATATAAAAACTGATTTGACACAAAAAAACCAATGTAGTGTTATAAAATGCAGAATTAAAATTCTGCAAATTGTAAAACCTAATTTTTATTTTCTGTAATTAAATCACTAATAACTCACAAATGTCTAAAAATAAACAAAAAGTAGTTCGTTAAGTTTGTTGAGAAGATACACATTTATATATTAAATTTATAGCTTTTTAGATGCATGAGAAAATTGATTATAAAGATATGATATAAGATATAAATAAAGACAATTTGGACAATAATTCCCTCCTAATTTTCGTTTATTTTTCTGATCTATTCAGGGATTAAGTACTTTTTATTTAGAATAGTTATTCAAATTTTTACGTAGGTATCTTCAATCAGAATAATTTAAATGCCACCATAATGGATTTCTACAAATTAAAAAGTACAGATACATTTATACCAGAGTTTTCTATACCATTAGCAATAATAGTTCTTTTTTATCTAATGCAGCTGGCAAATAGACTGTGATCTTTTTATGCACAGATGTTACTCACTTTGCCCTACCCAGGGGGCGCGTGTCACTTGAAGATAAGCCACGGACGCGGAGTAACAATGCCCCGTAATGCTCTACGATCTATTAGGACCTACGGTTTAAAGCGGATTCCGAACCACTACACACATCCATGACACCGCCGGGATTTGAACCCGATATCTGTGGTACCGAGCGCTAGCCACTCGGCCATCAGGCCCCTTTACCAATAATAGTTGCCAAACTCATTTGAACTACAGCCTCTTTTTCAGAAAAAAAATTATTCAGTACCTCCCGTAAATCTACCTTCTTTAAGCAAACAAACAGAAGGACATAATGAAAAATTTATAGTTATTATTTTCTATATAGCTACATATGTCTGGAAACATTGTAAATAAAGATGTAAATACGACACCTTAAAACTTGAAATTACAGCATTAATTATCAAAATCAACCATAATAGCATTCGTATTTGCATTACAAATAGAAATATGTACTATAACAAAGGAATATGAAAATAAAAATTACGCATAACATTTCAAATGATGTTGATGAGAAAGGTGAACCTGGTACATTGAAATCATAGAATTAATCATCGATTCTATTTTTGACAGCAATATTTTTTAATCACTGCTACTCACTATTGGCAGTCATTTCTTTTCACTAAATATGATGAAGAAAATAGAATTGTTATTATGTTCTCTTATTTCTTTATGCTATCAACACTCCCTTAATTTCATTAAATACCCCCAAAAAAATACAACCGAAATTATTATCAGTCCCCTTAATCGTTCCACTGCCCCCTAGGGGGCAATATCCCTAATTTTGGGAACCAGTGATCTAGACCATTGTACTTCCATATGTTAGCATATGTTAGAATGATTGCTTATTATTAAAGTCCTCCAAAAAATATTGTTATTGAATAGATTTAGTACTTCAGATTCAGCAAATTTATTGATCCCATTTGATGCAATTTCTTGCATCTATATTTTTTGATACACCCGACTGGGAACTAAAGCTTTTTACTGGAGCTCGATTTGATATGAAAAGGTTACCATTGTCAAAATGTTCTCTTATTTCTTTATGCTTTCATTAACACCTTAATTTTATTAAACACCCTCAAATGTGCCCGAAATTATTATCAGTCCCCTTGATCATTCCACTTGCACCTTAGAGAGCGGGAGTATCGGTAACTTTGGTAACCAGTGATCTAGACCATGATACTTCTAGACTACATGTTAGAATGATTTATCATTATTAAAATCCACCAAATCCACCATCCACCACCACTTGCACCTTAGAGAGCGGGGTATCGGTAACTTTGGTAACCAGTGATCTAGACCATGATACCTCTAGACTACATGTTAGAATGATTTATCATTATTAAAATCCACCAAATCCACCATCCACCACCACTTGCACCTTAGAGAGCGGGGGTATCGGTAACTTTGGTAACCAGTGATCCAGACCATGATACCTCTAGACTACATGTTAGAATGATTTATCAATATTAAAATCCACCAAAAATATTGTTATTGAACAGATTTACTTGAGATTCAACATATGTATCGATCCCATATGATGCAATTCCTTACATCTATATTTTTGAGACAGCTCGAAAGGCGATGAGCTTGATATCCCCCGGCTACTTAATTGAGAGAGCTCGATTCGACATGAAAAGGACACCATCGAAAATTCACATATTTGTCCTGTAAAGGTAGGTTAAGTTTGTTGTTATACAAATTTCTCGGTACATTTTTTTAAAAGTGAGTGAAATATGGTGTAAAATTTCAGTGATGTTCTTGCTTGATTACAGCGAATCCGTGGTATGGATTGTAAGAAAAATACCTTTTCCTTCTTATGAATGTTTGTTTATTGCTTATGATGACAAAACAATTAGATGCATACAGGATTTGAAATATTTGCACGGCTACAATTATACAGTTAAAAGTTATCTTGAGATAAATCCAACCCTTCTGATGGCAACAGTCACATGGTGGACCAAGGCCGTCTGCCTACAGGCAGATTTCGAGACAGGATGGTTTTCCTTTTACAGGGTAAGGTTGTCAGCACTACGCCCAACTGTCCTATTAGACCGGGATCTACGGTTTAAAGTGGATTTCGAACCACTACTAACATTCATGGCACTACAACATTCCACTACAAACATTCATGGCACGACCAGCACTCGAATCCGAAGCATGTGGCACAGAGAGCCAATCACTCGGCCATCAGGCCTCACCTATCTACTGCCTCTTCAAAATCAAAGTAGTTAGATTGTCTTGGAATGCACTGATATGCAATAGCCCCATATCCTGTTGGATGAATTCGGAAATGATCATAGAAACGATAATCCAAATCAGATTTGTGTAGGGTGTGATTCTCGTAAATTCAAATGTTAATAATAACAAAAATATTATATTATAGTTCAGATGTTGTTTTATTTGAAAAGGAGAATCAACTGAAGGAATTGAAATTCGGATAGAGCCTCTAATAAAGAGGATGACCTGGACGTAACTGGTAATCAGGTATGGACGTACTGGTAATGGTTACATTTTTACTATTCATATTTTGAATATTGTAAAGAGAACATGAATTTCATTTGCCAGAGAAAGTTTACGAATCATGCTTTTGTTTGAATGCATCAGAGAAAACATAAAAAAGGCTTTTAAAGATAAAAAAATCAGTAGCGTCTTTATGGTATTTCTGATGTTTTTTACTTAGCTATTAGAGAGTTTTTGCATACCGTACGTTAGTACCGTGGACGACCGTTAGCTTTTTCTCCCTAGCGCGCATGCTCATAGGAAATTATGTACGGTAAGTAACGTACGGCATGCAAAAACTCTCTATTATTTGAAAATATCCCTTTAATAAGCCTTAATCAAGAATTTTGAAGCATATACGAAAAGATAGTTCGGCTTTATATTGTTTTGATTTTTATTGGTAGCAATAAAATTTTATTGGAAGGTAAAAATGGTATTTATCTGATTCTTTAAACTTGTCTGATAGTGATTCAGACGATGAAAATAAGGTAACTTTCAACTATGGTGCTATGAGTTATAATAATCTAACTTTTTGTGAAATTGCAAACAAAATTTTAATGAAAGAAGTCTCGTCTTTTGGAATTTTCAAATGGTAACCTTAAAAAGAATTAGAACTTAGCAGAAATCAAACTTAAGTGCCATCAGGATTACAGATCCAACATGATAGAATAAAACTGGAAAAAGAAAATACTGCTTTGAAGAAATTAATTGCAAATCATGAAACTGGTGAAGCTGATTCTGAAGGTGAAGATTTTGATTAAACTAAGGTTTTGTTTGTCACTCTACAGTCATTTTGTGCACACTTTCAGCTAATTAGACTGGGACCTACAGTTTAACGTGGATTCCTAACTACTCAAAAACATCCATGTCGTCGCCAGGATTAGAACCTGAAGCCTATTGTACCAAAGGCCAAATGATGTAAATCACCAAAAAGGATATGCAGTGATAATGTATATTAAAAATAATTTTATTGAAACTTACAATTTGTTTCGTTCTCTTGACTGGAATAAAATTGTCTAGTAAAAGTTCCATCTTGAAGATTCAATAGAAATTCATTCCCCTGGTGGGGAATGAATTTAGTTTGGAGTAGGGTGGTTGTATGGGGATTTGGTTTAGTAGGGTGTGGTTTGTCGCTCTACGGGCATTTTGTACACACTTTAGGCTATCTACAGTTTAACGTGGATTCCAAACCACTCGCAAACATCCATGCCACCGCCAGGAATTGAATCTGAAACCTGTGGTACCAAAGGCCAGAGCGCTAGCCAATTGGTCACCTGGCCGTAAATATTGAGTAGAGTTTAAGATATGAAGTCGCTGCAATTCTTTGTGGTAGTTATAATCTATGCATGACCTTTAAATTACAAAAGCAATAAAGCTATACAGCGGCTAATACATGTAGATGATGTTGTACTTATTGGAAACGATAACAAGATGTTAGGCTGACCAATGTGTCGCATGATGCAATTATTTGAGGGACAAAATAATTGCACTAGAGTTACAAAAGTTAAAACAGAAGTTGGAGAATTAATCCATCCCGTACAACGATAGTATCCTCTGAAAGTGATGGGTAAGGAAGACACATTCAGGTCTGAACAGAAACAATCTAATTGTCTGGATAATCCTTCTAGAAAATGAATTGATTTCTGAAAACGCAAATAAGAACATTTACTTTAAAGATTCTTATGGGACAATCCAGACTAGATACAGTAGAAAAATTGTAAAACTTTCACGCTAAATATCTTTCCTTTTTTAATTGTGTAGTTATATTATTTTTAGTTAATTAATTATTGTGCTACTGAGTATTACTTTTTCCAACTGTAGCTGTATTTTAGTATTAAAAATTAATTTGTCACTTATCAGTTTTGATTTTATTTAAAATCAAAAGTTGAGAAGAGTTCAAGGGTGAGCAAGTTCAGGGTTCCAGTGTATTTTGTATATTAATTGTATCTTTATTCTGTCACTATTACTATTTTACCCGGTGGCAAAAAAGATGATTATATAAATGTAGCCAGATTTGTATTGGGATTGTTCCCGTAAGTCCAGATGTTGTTTGATTTGAAAAGAGAAACAATCAATGAAACTAAATTTGTATAGTCTCATAACAAATGCTCGTACACGCTTACTCTATGTTACGGCGTCGCTTGAACTGTGGCTTATGCATTTTCTCATAACCCTCATTGAAAATTCTCCAACAATAGCCAACATTGAAGTGGGTCCTTTTCCCTGGCATCTTTTCTGTTTTTTGTAATGTCTCGGTGAAAACGCTCACCATGCTCATCGCTAACCTAGCCATAGTTTTCAGGAAGAAGTCCAAATGATATTGCAGGAAATTCATTTTAAAAACATAGTGTAACCCTGTTTTTGTATGCAGACAACATTCCGTCACTTATTTCTTGTAGTCTTTTGGCTTCTCCTTTGATACCACAGCCGTTAGGCTCGAATCCTGGCTGTAGCATGAATATTTGTTAATTGTTTGGAATCCACATTAAACTGTAAGTCTCAGTTTGATTAGCCCAAAGTGCTCATAAAATGACAGCAGAATGACAAACCAAATCTTTGACTTCACATTTGCTAAGAAATTCTATGATACAATTAAAAAATTTTAATATTTTTGTGTCCAGTGTCCCAACATTAGTAAGAAATGGTTATTTCTATATCCATCTATTGCTCAATGTAATTAAAAACACAAAAGACCGTGATTCGTTCGATTTGGATCTTGATCATCTTTCCGTGTGATACAGAGGCTATCTCGGACCTTTATCTTTCCAGTCCGTACATACCCTGCATCCCCCCAGCAGAAAACAACCACTCTGGCCCATGAAAGTCGAGCCCAACACACATGCTAACATGATCCAGGACTCAAGCCATGCAAAAAGACTTTTGCTCCGCCCTGTCCCAGTCACTTCTTAAGCTGCCCCCTCCCTTTACCATCCATAAAAAGTGCATTATATGTCGCGCTGGAGCTGAAGGATCTGTCCCTTTTTTAGGGCCTAAGACCCACGTTTTACGCTCTGATTTGTAGCGTAATGGAGAGATGGCTCTCAGATTTATCGAATCTTTGGATAGACCCCGTAAAAGTATTTGCATTGATTTCTCGATGCTGCTGCCTTTTAGCTTCCTTTTTTTCTTCTTCTCCTTTGTAGCTTTCTTTGAAAGCTTTCTTTCAGGGTGTTTAGAAGGATTTGGGATGGTATTGAACTCCAATGGTGGAGCTGTGTTCTTCTTAGAAAAAATAGTTTAGGATTTTTTTTGTTTTATGTGTGTTTAAAAATGAATGAAGAATGATGGCTTCTTTTAGTTTTAGTGTGAGCTTTCGGTGCATTCCATTACGGGAAGATTGGGACATTTCGGGTTTTGGTAAATTGATGTAAATGTTTTTTTTTTTTTTTTTTTTTTTTTAACTATTTGTGATTGTTTTTTGAGGTATCCAAATATTCCTAAATATCATTTTAAAATCTTTGAAATGTAAGGATCAGTCAAATGAAAATCGCAAAAATGCAATGAAAAAATAATATATTGATGCACACTCATTTTTCATTGAAACATTTTTATTTAATTATTTTTTCTTTTTATTTTAATCTTAAAAATTTTATTTTATTTTATTTAATCATTTTTTAATTATTTAATTATTTTTATTTTAATAATCTTAAAAATGTAATTTAATTTCAATCATTTTTATTTAATTATTATTGTTTAATTATTTTTTAATTTTCATTTTAATAATCTTAAATTTAAATTTAATTTAAATTATTTTTATGTAATTATTATTTTTAATTCTTTTATATTTTTATTTTAATAATCTTAAAAATTTAGTTTAATTTCAATTATTTTTATGTAATTATTATTTTTAATTCTTTTATATTTTTATTTTAATAATCTTAAAAATTTAATTTAATTTCAATCATTTTTATTTAATTATCTGATTATTTTATTATTTTTATCTTAATAATCTTAAAAATTTAATTTAATTTGTCATTTTTATTTAATTATTAATATTTAATTATTTAATTATTTTTATTTTAATAATCTTAAACATTTAATTTCAATCATTTTTATTTATTATCATTTAATTATTTTTTAAATAATCCTTAAAATTTAATTTAATTTCAATCCTTTTTATTTAATTATTAATCAATCTCCCTCATGTTCAAAATAATTTCTACAGTTCTTTCTAAGTATCTCAATTTTTCTGAAAAAAAATATTTAATAGATTTTGCAACGAATCATTCACCAATCAATATACCTCTTAATTTAACCACTTAATAGTCCAGAAAGGTAGATATATAGCATTAAATCTCACTCTACCAGTCTAAAAGAAAGATATTCTAGTTTATTGATTTATAGTGCCATCCCCGTAAAGACACGGAATATAAGGTTCGACATCACATCACTTTTTGGTTTATGGATTTATTCTCCTTTTATTAGGAAGCCCGTAGCGCTGTTTACTAACCCACTCAAATCATTTTTTACAGAATTATTGGTATCGTTTTATTTTTGATCCTTCTATTGACCCAGTGGCATTGCATGTAAACTAGCAAACGAATGTGAATGATTTTTAATGCTACTTGCAAATGTAACCACTGGACCAAGAATCTTCCTTTCTTAATACTTGGTTGTTATTTTTTTAAATCATTTTTTTCCTGAATCACATGGCAAATACTTAGTTATATTTATGCCATAAGTAAGGGCTCCACCGACGTTACTCATTTAGCACTACCCAGGTGGCACGCGTAGCTTGAAGATATGCTACGAACGCTAGTAGCACTACCCCCGCAACGCTCTTCAATCATATTAGACCGAGACCTACGGTTTAACGTGGATTCCGAACCACTACAAACGTCCATGGCACCGCAGAACTCGAACCTGAGGTACCGAGCACCGGAACGCTAGCCACTCGGCCATCAGGCCCTTTTTTAAATTATAAAAATACGTAATGTCTCACCATCAGGTTTACGAACTTCTAGAAGAGGCAGGGTACACTTAAATGGCTCGAAATCACATAGTACTGCTGGATTCGATAATGCTTTCCTGACAAGTAGACAGCATTGCACGGCAGCTTCAAACCATTTCGCAGAAACTCATTTCACATATTGATGAAACGGTAGTAGAATCATACGAATGCATAATTAGCGGATATGCATTTGGGTAATAGGTCTGTGAATGCAAGCATTTGTACATGCAACAATATTTGATAAGACCAACCATAACCGCTTGAGCAAGCGACTTAAATGACTATCTCAAAGGTTTTGTTGTCAATGACCGGACACTGCGAATTCCGGATACGGAGAAAATCATATTAAGATTGTCCAGACAATCCAAATTCAAGTACACTAGATATTGCATACCATGCAAAATATCCTGTTGGAGTGCGTACATGAGAACGACATGCATTCGACAATATTGCTGATCATGTTACTTTTATTGATGTACATTGAATCAAAAGCGGATATACTATTTAAGTGGTGTTCTTTCATTTTTAGTGTTTTCTATGTACACTACCGAGTTAGGAAAGAATTTCTGATCCAGCATTGCTATATGATTCCTAGTCATCTAGATGTATCCTACCAATAACGTGCTTTCTCCTTAGTAAATAATCAGGACAATTATTTGTTGTTGTTTCTTATCCCTCTTGGTAGACAGCAACATCTAGATCAAGACCACGAACCCGTGTGGTCTCATGGAAGGGGGGAAAGGGGGAGGGTCAGCTTCTGTTGTGAGGGAGCTCTCGCAGGTAGAAGTCTGACTTGGCTCCGTGACACTGACTTTTTTATGAGATAAGGTTGTCAGACCTACACCCAACGATATACAGTCATATTAAACTGGAACCTATTGTTATAGAGTAAATTCCGAACCACTAAAAACATCCATGCCACCGCCGGGACTCGAACCCGTAACCTGTGGCACCAAAGCGCTAGTCACTCGGCCATCAAGCTCCTGGACACCTATTTAAAAGCAATTTCAATTTTTTTTAATTTAACTTTATCAAAATTCAAACTCAGAGCACACATTGCTCCTACCAGCGCCAAATACTTTCGCCATTTGGCGTCTGCTAAATTGATATCAATAGTTATGATAATTATCGCCAAGGAAAGGACGCCAATGTTGCAATTCAGTAGTCAAAGGCACCAAATGTTACTTTACCCATCAAAGAAATTCGTAAACTCCAAGACGCGCTGTTTTTGAAAACTTACTAACTAAATTATAAACCATTTTACATAAACAGTGTTTATCTATAAAAAAGAAGGAATCCTTTAAAGACAAACATCTTTTGATATAAAAAAGAAAATAATATATGTTGCTGTCTTATGCTTTTTTGTTCAATCATTGTTTTTGTATGCGATTGTAATATTAGAACACATTTTTTCTTAGAGTTGATGTCAATTTGTTAGATTATTGTTAATATGGTATTAGACATATTTTATAGCCACTTTATTTAGATTGCTGTTATTTTTTTTAATTTCAAAATCCCTTATTCAGTTCCATTTCGTCACATTTCAATTTGTCAAAATTTTTTAATGAAATGCAGCAATAATGCGTAAAAAATATATAGAATAAAAAATCTTTGCATATAAAAAAATAACCAAGACGGACTATTTAATGTGTTTAATTTTTTTTCTAATAAACGCAAGAAAAACAATTTACTCAAAAAATGAATTTTTTCATAAAGTTTTTTTTTTTTAAATTCGGTATTTGATCAAAAGGTAAAGTCTCCATTAACTTCGCTTGCTCAGAATATAAATATAAACAGTTTTCATACCACGAACAAAACATTACCTAAAACCTAAGTATCTTAATAAAATATTGTCACTAAACAAAATTTATTACTAGTAGTTTGGTAGAAAAACATCGCCATCATAGTATAAACCAAACCACGCGTTCCTTTAGGGATTACTTTTCCCCATTCCCCCCTACCTTCCGAACAATTCTTTATCTAAAATATTCATTTTAAGACCGTTTCCGCATTTGAGCGGGGAAAAATTCCTTTTTATTAAAGAAAAAGTGCTAAATATTGCATGAGCCAGGGAATTTAACTTCCTGCCCGTATTTACTGAGTCCTTATCCTGCATTCATGGTTAAGAATTCCCTTTGTATGCCGAGCCTTCTCGGCTGATCCGTGGGGAATTTCAATTTAAAATTTAGGGATTTTGCAAGATCGTAAATCAAACGGGTTGTCTGGGTTCGAGATTTTTGGGAACACTGACGCGTTTTGTCGGACGCAAATCCCTGCTCTGCCATTGGTCGGTTTTTACTTTTTAGCAACGGATTTTCGAATGCTACCATGGATGCATTTTAAAAATGGCGGATAAATAAAAATAATAAATATAAAAGAAAGAAAAAAAGGGGGGAATAAAGGTTATCCGTTCTTTGTAAATATCTTTGGGAAAGCTGGGACTTGAAATCACACCAGGAAATAAAACCCGTTTTTGTATTTCGTACGAAGGAAGATAAAGGTGAGGAAATTATAAGCTGTGATTTAAGAGATGCATCTAGTCATTGGATAGCGTCTTATTTCTGCAGCCGTAAAAATGATCGAATTATTGTGTTCATCATATCTGATGATTTGATAACTAATGCTGTTATTAAATTTATTTTTCACATAGCTTTCAAAGTTTTTTTTTTATATATATAAAAACTCTTACAGCGTTTAATTACTGACGCAGTTTTGGAGCTGGCGAGACTTGGTGGATAAAGCATTGAATTTCCAGGCTGAATCTGCTGGGTTTGGTTTGTCGTTCTACGGTCATTTTGTGCACATTTTAGGCTAATTAGACTGGGACCTACAGTTTAACGTTGATTCCGAACTACTAGTAGACATCAATTCGAACGTCAGGATTTAAACCTGAAGCTTTTGGTATCAAAAGCCAGACAGCTAACCAATTGGCCACCAGGCCGCAACTGAATCTGCAGTGGTAATGTGCACTGTTAGAGTGCAGTTAGGCTCAGGTGCCCACATTAAAAAAAAAAAAAAAAAAAAAACCAATTATTTCTGCAGATGTCCTGGTCCATTTCCAACATACTTCAAAATATTTAACCTTTTAAAGAATGATATCTGGGGCCTGATGGCCGAGTGACTAGTTCTCGGTGCCAGAAGTTTCGGGTGCGAGTCCCGTCTGTGTCATGGATGTTTGTCATGGTCCGGAATCCACTTTAAACCGCAGGTCCCAGTCTAATATGCCTGTTAGACATAGGGCTGACAACCATACCCAATAAAAAGAAAACATCTCCTATCTTGAAACTTACCGATAGGCAGACGGCCTTGGCCCACCATGAGGCTATTGCGCCAATGAAGAAGAAGATGAACGAGTGACTGGCGCTCGATGCCACAGCTTTCGGGTTCGGATCTCGACCGTGACATGGATGTTTGTTGCGCTTTAAAACCTAGGTCTCAGTCTAATATGACTGTAGAGTGTTTGGGCTTAGGACTGGAAACCCTACCCCTTAAAAAGAAAACATCTCCTGTCTCGAAATATGACAATAGGCAGATGGCCTTGATCCACCATGGGGCTGTTGCACCAATGAAGAAGAATGGTACATGCTCCCATGGAGAAACTGAAGAGCCACTCCTATATGCAAGTACTTGTTTTCTTGCAAAATGATGACATTTTAAAATTTTCTCTAGACCTTTTTTTCATTCTGTGGTGAAAAGGTAGAACGGCTTTGGTCTGCCATGGGGTTGTTGCGCCAATGAAGAAGAGGAATGATATCTGCTCCCATGGAGAAACTGGAGAACCACTCCAATATGCAACTACTTGCACATCTGCACCCCATGGCATTTTTGATAGACCAAATTGCCCTCTCTGTGGAAAAGACGAAATCATGGACAGGCACCCTATAGCAAGATGGCCAATCTTGCATGGGGACTCCAAGGCGAAAAGATATTGGAGCGCTAGAACTTAGCTGATGAGACATTGAATTTTTCTCTTAATGTTTTCTTTTTTCATGTGTGTGTTTTACACTGTTTTGATCTCGTAAGAGTTTGAGTCTCTTGCCATTGGAAATAAAATAAAAAAAACTCTAAAAGAACACATTGAAGAACATAAAAAAGGTTGAGTTTCTTATTTGTCATTAATTATTCGAAATGACATATTAACATTATTTGAGGACAAAACTGGGAATGAAATCATATGCTATCATAAGTAAGAAAGCAAAGTAATACACCATTTTATTCAATTCCTACTATTAGTTCACACTCAACCTATATATATCTTGTTCAAATTTTCAATCGTTCATAAAATGCTTTTTATTCATCCACTCAAGTTCAAATACATTTTTTTTGAACTCGTAGTGGATGACACTGGATGTTAATGCAGTTTTTTCAAATATTAATTCAGTAATTTAATTAAATTTATTAATTTTAGTTTTTTTTGCATTTAAGTTGCATATATCTACCAATAGATGGCGCCAGATGTAAGAAGAAAATTTCAAAAGTAGGAATTGTCTTTAAAATGTTTTTTTTTTTTTTTTTTTTTTTTTTTTTTTTTTTAATATTAATTGTTCAACTGCACTCCTAATGCTTTAAAAAAAAAAAAAAAACCCCGATAACAACAACAAAATAAAAATAAAAATTTTTTAAAAAATGGCAGAAGTAGAAGTTGATAAATTGTATATTCAGGATTGCACGCAGCAAGCATTTCGCGACGGTGACAATATGGCTGACAAATATAAGATAGATAGTAGTACACATGTTTTGGAAATTAATAATTTAGCAATATTTGTACCTTGTGCTGCTCATAATCTAAATTTAGCTGGTGTTGAATCTGAATCTTCTTCATTGGCGCAACAGCCCCATGGTGGGCCCACGCTGTCTGCCTACTGGCAGATAATTTTAAATGTAAATTTTATTTTTTGAATAATTAATATAATAAATTTTATATAGTTTATATTATTTAGTAAATTTAGTTTGTATAACAAAAAGTTCAATTTCTTTTGTCCCAATAATTTTGCTAAGGTTCATTCTAAAGTTTTAAACACTATAAAATATCAAAAATATTATCAATTATTAAAATGCTAAACTAATTCATAACTGTATTTACAAGATGCCTCCATAGCAATAATAGCATTATAATAGAAAAAAAAATCTTATTTTATTTTAAAAAATTCTTGAAATAAGTCAATGAAAAAAAAGGAGTAATAAATAGTAAAATATATAATGATTAATATAGTATATATTAAAATTTCAATGCTTACAATTTTAATTTTTAAAAAAATTAAAAAAATTTTAAATAATTAATGTAGTAAATCTTGTATAGCTTATATTACTTAGTAAATTTAGTTTGTCGAACAAAAATTCCATTTTTTTTTAATCACAACACTTCTGCCGAGAGTCATTCTAAAATTTTTTACTTATACCACAAAATATCAAAAATATTAACAATAATTAAAATTTTAAAAAAATGAAATCTGCTCGTCAAATTTCAACTTATCATGTGTGAACATTGGAGAACGGATGGATAAATTCAGGAATATGCCAATGTTTAATAATGCACGAGATATACGAAGCAATGGATTGGAGTACTACAAGAATGTCCAAATTAAAATAGCCACATGAATATAGCAGTGTTGAATAGATCAAGATTACTATATTCATGTTCATGAAGAATGAATTGTTCAAGAATCTCTTAAAGAATATACAAAAGTAAGATAAATGTCGTCAGAAATTAAGAATAAAGTATTCCAAATTCTACAAGAAACGTTATCGCATACAATATCCAAAAGAATGTATCAAAGTTTGAAAATTCTAGAAATAAATGAAGAATGAAGTATTCCAAATTCTACAAGAAACGTAATCACATACAATACCTCCATACACAACCACATACAATCATTCCAAATACCTCCATAGCACTAATAACATTATAATAGAAAAAAAAAAAAAAAAAAAAAAAAGAGTTTTATTCTATTTTACAAAGCTCTTGAAATAAGTCAATGAAAAAAAAAAAAAAAATCGAACACTACAACTAGAATAAAAAACATCCTCACAATCAACAGTAAAAAGCTAACCACAGCCCCACAAAGCTAAGCTTCCCAGACCAAGCCCACAGTTACCAGGCATTTAGTAACCGAACAGTGACTTTATTACGTCGAACCGAATTGAGCTTAACAAAACAATTCCATAGATGCCTCCAAACTACTTATCCTAAAAGTAAACAAATGAAAAACAACTCTCCCCCTAGTTTCGAAAAACCATTCCGTCGTTATGGCGGACAAACCTCGTTACAGCGTCATTACGAAAACAGCCTGTTCCAAAAAGCGATCGTTTGGTACGTGGCCCACTGGCTTCTTTTAGTTGGACGCTGTAATGGAGGCAATCTTTTTTAGTCTCAACGACTCCTGCGAGACAGCTATTACCACATAGAGAGGACACCACGGTTAAACAGATTTATAGCGAGGAATTGTTTGAGGAATCTTTCGATAGAGGGCGCAAGAAAAGTTCGAAAAGTTTTCAACTAGGAAAATTTAATAATGTTCTAGTGTATCCTAATAATCTGAAATTTTAATTCTAAATAATCCAGAATTTTTTGCGAATTTAATATTTTTTAATGTAATTTTATTTTTAAATCCCACTTCTGACTATTAATTTCTAAAATTTATTAATTATGTTCTTAAATTTAAAATTTGTTAATTTTGTATGTTTTATAGATTTGTAGATTTAATCTTTTATACAATAGTTTTAATATTTATTAAAATATATATAAGATTTTGTTTTTTATGTTCAAAATTATAAAATATGTAAAAATAATTTTATTTTAAAAAATTGAAAAATGTGCAAAAGATTCACAAAAGCCAGAACGATGAAAAACAATTCAATATGACGTTTAACTTTCGAAACATTTCATTCAGCAAATTATCCTATTTTTAATTTATTTAATTATTTTTTTACGCGAACTCATAACGCTCCAGTTTCTTTAGTAGTGAAAAATAAAAGTTAAATAAAATAAAACTTGAAAATAGACTGAGTAATCTTGTTCGTAGAGGGCGTATAGATCACCAGAAAAGTTCGAAAAATTTTCAACTTATAGAAAAATTAGTAATGCATTTCTAGTGTATCTTAATAATTTAAAATTTTAATTCTGAATAATCAAGAATTTTTACGAATGTAATATTTTTTTAAATTGTTTTAATGTAATTTTATTTTAAACCTCAATTTTGGACTATTAATTTCAATTTAGTAATTATGTTGTAAATTTAAAATTTGTTAATTTTCAATGTTTTATAGATTTGTAAATTTAATCTTTTATACATTCATTTTAATATTTATTAAAATATATATTACATTTTTTTTGTTCGTAATTATAAAATATGTAAAAATAATTTTATTTTTAAAAATTTAAAAATGTGCAAAAGATTAGCAAAATCCGTAACGATAAAAAAAATACAAAAATACAAGAAAATACGCTAAGAAAACAATATGGCGTTTAGCTTTCGAAACATTTCATTTAGCAGATTATCCTATTTGTTTATTTATTTATTATTTTTATTTACTTATTTATTTTATTTTTTTTTTTACGAGAACTGATAACGTTCCAGTTTTCTTAGTAGTGAAAAAAAAAAAAAGGTTAAATAAAATAAAACTTAAGAAGAATTGTTTGAGGAATCTTGTTCGAAAGAGGTAGGTCGCCAGATTTCAGAAAAGTTCGAAAAGTTTTCAACTAGAAAAATTTGGTAATGTTCTAGTGTATCCTAATAATCTGAAATTTTAATAGTAAATAATCCAGAATTTTTTGAAAATTTAATATATTTTTAATTGTTTTAATGTAATTTAATTTTTAACTATTAATTTTTTTAATTTATTAATTATGTTTTAAATTTAAAATCTCAATCTCTTCTCCTGTCTCAATATCTGCCAGTAGGCAGTCGGTCTTGGCCCACCATGGGGCTGTTGCGCCAAAGAAGAAGTATTAATAGCCAAGGCACTGTATTATCTCATAAAATCCTAAATTAATTTGATTAAATAATTTATTTTTCAAAACATATCGTGTTTGTGTATCTACCTAACCATTTTAGGGGAAATTTCCTTAACACAGTTGAGTTTTGTAAAAATACATAAAATGCTAGAAGTTTTATTATTGGCAATATTTTTGCTCCTTTGACAAATAAGGTTCTCGCTCAATGGTGTTTTTTTATTATTTTTTTTTCATGAAGAAACTGTTTAATAACAAAAGGAAACATTGTTTTTAATGTTGTTGTTGTTCTAATGTAGCTGGCAAACACTTAGACAATTGTTTTTAATGTTGATTCTCTCATTTGTGATATAGTTCAGGTGACTACATAAATACAACCTGTTCTATTTTTTTTCATGCAGCTGGCAATACAGAGACTCTTTATGCCATAAGCAAGGGCTGCACCGCTGTTACTCATTTAGCACTACCCACGGGGCACGTGTAGTATGAAGATATGCTACGGATGCCAGTAGCACTATCCCCACCTACGATTTAAAGGGGATTCCAAACCCTTACAAACGTCCATGGCACAGCCGGGACTTGAACCCGACACCTGTGGTACCAAGCGCCATCAGATCCCGTTCTATTTCAAAGTTGAAGAATTTTTTTTACACTCATGTCCATAAATTAAGGATAATTCAGAATCACACAGAAAATGAACTCTAAAATAAAAATTTCACCTGTAGAATTATCGCACACATCTTGAAGAAGAATATGCAAATTACAGGAAACCATCAGATGGCGCGGATAGTACGTCACAATGACGAGAGTGTAAGAGAGGGGTATATAAGGAATGGTGGCAAAGAAGTAAAATTGTTCACAAGCGCTTTAAAAGCCTTTCAGTGCAATAACCGCATAGTTATGGCACAAAGGAAGCATTTGGATGATTTTTTACGTAGAATTATCGGACAACTGGAATGTGGACGTACCCAGCTGGAAGTATCCGAGGAACTTGGAATCGCCCAGAGTGTCATCTCCAGGCTTTGGCAACGATTCCAAGATGATGGTAATGTGAGTAGATGTTACAGCACAAGTCGCCCCCAAGTTACAACGCCGGAATGAGGACCGGTATTTAGCAGTTACTGCCAAAAGAAACAGACGGAGCACAGCATCAGACCTGTCTCGTCAGCTCTCTTCAGCTACAGGCACGACAGTTTCAAGGCAGACCATGTACAGACACTTAGGGCACATTGGTCTATATGCTCATAGGCCTGTCAGATGTGTTCCACTTACCGCAACTCACTGTCACCTGCGATTAACCTGGAGTAGAGAGCATGCATTGTAGACACCGCAACAGTGGTCTTGTGTTATGTTTTCCGACGAGTCCAGGTTTAGTTTGCAGTCTGATTCTCGCCGGACATTCATATGGAGAGCGCCAGGTACCCGTTACCACCTAGAGGACACCATTGAACGACACCGTTACGGTGGTGCCGGATGGCTCGTTTGGGGAGGAATTATTCTTGGTTCCAGAACTGACCTGCATGTTCAGAGGCCATTCTGGAACAACACGTACGTTTGTTTCGAGGCGCCATGGGTGCTGAATTTCTGTTTATGGATGACAACGCCCGTCCTCACCGTGCAAACATTGTAGACGAATGCCTTCAATTGGAGGATATCACCCGTATGCATTGGCCAGCATACTCACCGGACTTGAATCCAATAGAGCATGTGTGGGATATGCTTGGCCGGCGAATTGCAGCCCGTCAACCCCCTCCCACCTGTCAACCGGAACTTCGGAGGGCATTGCTTGATGAGTGGTGTAATATTCCCCAAGATCAGATTGATAATTTGATACTCAGCATGCCTAGGCGTTGTAAGGCCTGTATTGCATCGTCCGGGAGACATACTCCATATTAACCATCATACTAACCATGTTATACTGTTTTTTGTAAATAGGTTCTTTTTTGGAATTTGCTCAAGGGAGTAAAAATCGCAATTTTTATTAATTATGTCAAGCATATAGCATCTTTTTTTCTCTTTACCTTTTGTTTAATAAATAGACTTTACAAATAAGTCAAATTTGTTTTGCTTCTGTCTCTTTCTTTGCCTGAACTTCATTATCCTTAATTTATGGACATGAGTGTAGTATAGCAGGCGTGGGATAGAAGATGCCTGTTCTGGCCTGTTTTCGCACATTGATGATTACGAGGGTTGCTATTTATGTGTCCGGAATTGGCTACTCTAGTATTGTGTGGCACCATCTGACATATCTGTCGTGAAGTTTGACATTTTTGTTCTTTACTTGTTCAGAAAGTTTGGTCATACGTATACCATTTTTGTTGTTTACAGCAATTTTGAAAATTTTATGTCAATCAAAAAATGGAATTAACTCGAGAATGTGATTTTGGTGTGATGACTTACTAGGTCTTTCGACGTGAACAACAGTGCATTTATCAACTCATTTCAATTTTTTGCGATGAAGCACCATCTAAAACCATTGTACATCACTGGTTAATTAAGTAATCTTTAATCGTGACCGTCGTTAGCTCTCAAATGAATTTAAAAAAAGTATTGTTGTGCCAAAAAAACATTAATCTTGTGCACGAAGAGATAATGCAGGTTTGTCATGGGACGTATTGTAAGATTCAGGCGTTTTTAACCATAAGTATGACGATCATACAAAAGATTTTGCATGAAAATTTAGATGTCAAAAATATTTGTTCACGTTGGATTCCGCATATTTTGATAATTACACAAAAACCTCATAAATATTGGTGCAAAGAAATTATTCAAAAATACAATCGGGAAGCATCAAAAGATATGTAATACAACATTTACACAGGTGACGGAACTTGGATCGATGCGTATGTGTCAGAAAATAAAAAGCAATTGAACTGTATGGATCTTCCAAGGTGAGTCAAATGGGCATAAGTTGTTAGAGCAAGAAGCACTTCAAAACAAATGGTCGCCTGTGTTTTGGTTAAATGGACATGTGGCTACAGTACCACTAAAGAATCATACTTTTTTTCCCCCCCATAATGCAGCTGGCAAACACTTAGACAGCTTGGTCTTGGATGCCTTAAGACAAGCGCTGCACAGACATTACTCACTTTGTATTCACAGGGGGCGCGGAGTAACAATGCCCCCGCAACGCTCTACGATCCTATTAGACCGGGACCTACGGTTTAAAGTGGATTCGAACCACTACAAACATCCATGGCACCGCCGGGACTCGAACCCGAAACCTGTGGTACCGAGCGCCAGAGCGCTGGCTATTCAGGTCCCAGAATCATACTAGAACGGTCCATTCTTAATGGCACACAAGAATTTGTTTGCTAAAATTCTTTGGAGAAATATGAAAAAACAACCGGTAACTCAGGATTATTCTTCCTCATGACAATGCGAGCTCTTGCACATCAGCCTAAACAACTCGATATGTGATAGGTGGACTTAACTTAAGAGCGCTTTGGATTCACACCAAGGCGTCGAGCGGCTTACACTCAACACACGGATTGACTCACCATCAAATTGGTGGATCATCCGCTGTGTAGCCCTGAACTAGCACCCAACGATTTCTTTCCGTTCTCGTACGTGAAAAACAAACTACGTGGTCAATGAGTTTTCGATGCCGGAAGAAGCGGTTGATGTGTCCAAAATGCATGTTTTAGAAATACCTTAATCGGAATTGGAAAAAGTACTAGGAACATTGGTTCAAACGCATGCAAAAGTGTATTGAAAATATTTTGAAAAACAATTAAACCTTTTTAATGATGACAGTTTGTTTTTGTTTGCAATTTATGTACCCAGAATAATAATCTTCGTATTCATTTGACTGCAACGAGTGCAGCTCGAACTTCAGTTTCATTTCCTCACTTTCAATAATACAAGTATAAAAAACATAAATGTGCATGGAAGTATCTTGTAAATCACCCTGAAATTTAATTGAAACGCGTGAAAAGGTTAGCATGAACCATGAAACCCAAAATTATCTTAGTGCAGCTGGACATCGGTCTTCTTGAGATAGTGCCTCCCCGTCACCACTGCTGCCAAATGATACATCCTTGCCAAGTATTTCTGCAATATCTTCCAGTCTTCATTGGCACAACAACCTAATGGTGGATCAAGGTCATCTACCAACTGGTAGATTTCGAAAGAGATGGTATCTTTTTACGTGGTAGGGATGTCAGCCCTACTCCCAACGTTCTACAATCATATTTGACCTTGCAACACCCATGCCATGATGAATATACCGGTTTTCATTCGATTATCGAAATCAAGCATCATCGAGCGCTGTCAGTACTTGGTTAGGGTGACCTGGTAGGGGTTTCTGGGAACATCACATGCCGTTGGCATTCAAAATTTATTCGAACCCCACTTCTGACATCTGTTGGAGCCTGAATAGCCGAGTGTCTATCACTCTTGCACGACAGGTTTCGGGTTCGAGTCCCGGCGGTGCCATGGATGTTTGTAGTGGTTCCGAATTCACTTTAAACCGTAGGTCCCGGTCTCATATGACTGTAGAGCGTCACAGAACCCAGTCAGACTTCACACCCACATCATTCCCAAACTGTATAGGGGCGACTTAGCTCTAGGTACAGTGATGTGGTGTAGTAGTAACAGTCATATTAGACCGGGATCTACGGTTTAAAGTGGATGCCGATCCACAACAAACATCCATGGCCCCACCGGAATTCGAGCCCGAAACCTGTCACACCGAGCGCTAGTCACTCGGCCATCAGGTTCCATTTCTGTAATATGACGGAAAGAAAATCCACCTTCTAGTACAAACTCAATAAGCTGCTGATACAGCCTTCTTTATGCTTTATTCTCCTACTGTCTTCTTAACGTTAAACTGTAGGCCCCGGTCTGTTTAGCCCACGTGCGCACAAGATGACCGTAGAGCGACAAACCAGACCAAACCAAACCTACAGTTTTCTTTCTCAACTCCTACTGCCTCCTTTACTCAATCTAGCTCATAATGTCCAAGCGGCCTGATATCCAATTGACTAGCGCTCTGGCCTTTGGTACCCCAGGCTTCAGGTTCGAATCCTGGCGATGACATGGATGCTTTTTAGTGGTTCGGAATCCATTTTAAACTGTAGGTCCCTGTCTGTTTAACCCTCATGTGTACAAGATGACCATAGAGAGACAAATCAAACCATAATGTCCAATCCAGAAGATAAATAACGCTCGCGAAGTTCACATCGAGTATTTAAAGTAAACACAATTTTCATGTCCACAGAGGCATTACTAGATCTCTTATTCGTCTAGCGCGAAATTCGAATAGATGTCATCTTTCACATTCTTCCCGAATTTCGTTTATCTAACATAACTCCATCTTGGTACTGGGATTTTATTTTCCGCCAGTATTTATAAGGTAGATAACAGTGCTTTGGACGGGTGGTTATATTTAGGAAATCCTCAGAAGTCTTAATTTAGTTATAATCAATAATCATTGTTTTTTTACTTTAAAGGGTCGCGAACAAAAACTATTATAGAAGTGAAAAGTGTGTAGTTTTAGATGTGAATTTTGCTTTTAAATGACGGAATAATTCTATAAATATACTATTATCTAAAATTCTCCATAAAAATCAATCAGATACATAGAAAATCGATTTCTTCAGATCGATTGAATCAATAATTTATTCAATGAGAAAACACATTAAAAAAACATAAAACAAGAACTTTATAGTTTGCATTTAAAAACCGAGACCATTTAGAAATAACACATCCCCCAAATTCATTTCTCCGTAAAAATCTATATCACCATCATCATCAGTTCTGGCTGTCGGTACCACAGGTTTCGAGTTCGAGTCCCGGTGATGCCATGGATATTTGTAGTGGTTCGGAATGTGCTTTAAACCGTAGGTCCCGGTCTAATAGGATTGTAGAGCATTGTGGGGGTTGTATTACTTACGTCCGTAGCATATCTTCAAGCTACACGTGCCCTCTGGGTAGTGCTAACGACGAGTAACAGACGTGCAGCCCTTGCTTATGGCATAAAGTTAACTGTCTCTGTATTCCCAGCTGCATTAGAAAAAAAAAAAAAAAAAACATCAGTGGCGCAACAGTCCCATGGTATGGCAAGGCCGTCTGCTTACGAGATTTCAGATTTCGAGATGTTGTCTTTTTACAGGGTAGGGTTTGTCAGCCCCACGTCCAACAATCAATCATATTAGACCGGGACGTACTGTTTAAAGTGGATCTAAACCACTACAAACATCCATGGCACCGCCGGGACTCATACCCAAAACCTGTGGCACCGAGCGCTAAACACTCGGCAATCAGGACAAATAATCAACATGATACGCGAAAATCGATAGCTTACAATCAATCGGACTAGTAATTTACAGGGGAAAATAATACATGAAAAAAATCATAGAATAATCCCTCTTTAACATTTTGTATTATTAAAAATTATATCGACTTAGAAACAATCTGTTATCCCAAAAATCCGAAATTGCTCATAAAAATTGATAAAACTCTTTGAAGTTAGATAAAAAAAGTTTTTATATCTTTATTAGACAAAAATTTTTAACATTTCATAAGAATATCCTTTTTTTTTTATCTTTCAAAAATTATCATTTAACATCATATATGCTGGTTAAAAAAAAAAAAAAAAAAAAATTTCATTCCCATCATTTTTATAACTTTTCAGTATTTGGCATTAAGAGCAAGCATTTTTTTTAAAAGAATTTTTCCCAAAGACAAATTTTAATAACAGTCATTTTCTAATGTTAAAAATTCATTTTTTTCCCTTCCTTAAGATTGTAGGTTCCTAAATATCTCATTTAAATGTGTTTTTTTTATATAAAATAATTCAAACTGTTTCTAAGAAATTTAAGCTAATTTAATAGAGAATTAATAAGCAAATTAAAATTAAATTTTTAAAAATAAACACCTTTTTTTTTTGGGGGGGAATAATGAAATGAAATTGTCTGTATAAATAAACAATACATTTGCTAGATTAGCTGTAACGTCATTAATAAATTTACCATTAACTGTATCACCTGGAAGTAATTCTAAATAACAAATAATATAAGCATGATCAAATTCTGAAAAAGTTGATTTAAGGGGAAAAAAAAAAAAATACATAGTTTTCATAATTTAGTTAAAAATTTTTGTCTCCTTAAAAGCTAAATTTTATTCTCGTATCCAGAGGTGGACAGCCAGCCAAAAAATTTCCTAGTCCCAACTCTTTTTCAGAATTTTTTTGGGCTATGAACTTTATTAATGAATTTAAAAGAATTTGCAAAATAAATTCAATGACTTTTATAAATATTCAAGCAACTTTTTCATAACAAAATATTTTTAAACTTCAAAGATGCTGTATTTGCACTCACCTAAAAGATATGTTATTTTTAAAATAAAAATAACAAATTAACCAAAAAAAAAAAAAAAAAAAAAAAAAAAAATTACAGAATAGCTTAAAACTATAGCAAATGAAATATTTTTTTAATAGAAAATCTTATTTTCGCCCTTAAATCTTAATTTTAATAATAAAATAGCTTCTATAAGATCTTGTTTCAATACTAATCCAAACTAGTATTTTTAAAGCCTCAAAGCTGAAAGTCTTTCAATACTTTAGTATTTTTTGGTAACGCAGTGCTTGTCTGTGCTATTGGCTATATTACTGAAGAATGCTGCTCAATTGCCCCCTTCACATTTAATTTCAACATTAATTCATCGAATTTTGAAAAAAATAAATAAATGTTATTTTTAAACTCTGTAAGAAATGCTTGACTATGAAACCTCTGCTAGCATCTGTGATTACTATGAGTAAAATTGAATTAATTAAATTTACTTCGATTATACAGTATGCAAAACAGAATGAGTTTTAAGATGGCAAAGGAAAAAATATGTTTAAAAATATAATACTAACATTTAATTTGTCTTGACTGCTCGAAGAGATTTTTGTTGCAATATTTCAATAAAATTTAATGAAATTAACTTGTTGCAATAATAATTAACTATTATCTTATATTAGGAATGTGTATGACCTTGAATTATATGGAACATCTTAAATAACTTTTCTTTCTTTTTGTACTTTAATACTTAAAGTGAGCTAGTTAAAAATACCTTGTTTCAAATGTTAAATATCTAAGAATAAAAAATATATAAAGCAACATTAATATTTGCTACAATGCAAATAATTTTTCTAGGATAATCTTTTAAAAATTATTGTTAATTCATGAACAGCTGGAGAACTCCCAAATAACAAATAAAAGAAGACTTGCAAAATGAAAAAGCTTATTTTCTGTTTATTTAAGAATCGATTTATCAACACAAAAATAAGCACCAATTCTTTTGAAAACATCATTTTAAAATATTTACAAGTGGTACACATAACAAAATAACAACTATAATGTAAGATAAACAAATACTTTTAATTTTGTTTTTTGCAAATATAGTCATTCACATATTAAGTAAATCACATTTAAGATAATGGAAGAAGATATTATGTATCTATGTGGATCTCACTATTTCTATGTAACGAACTGTACATGACAATAGTAAGTTTTGTATTCATTATTAATTTTATGATATAAAAAATATATATGAATACAGTACTTTTATTTTTTTTGTAATATTTTACTACAAAACATAATGACAATAACAAGTATGTATATCTATATATACATAATTTTTCATTAAAAAAAAATGCCTACCAAAACAGGAAACATAAAATTAAAAAATTGTGCAGAAAATATAATATACAAAATAATAAAATACAATGACTAAAAGCTGCAATGTAAACAAAATGGTTCATTAATTAAATGAAACTATACAAGTACATCATGTGTTTATATGAACATTGTCCAAAATTGAGCATTTGGTATGTATGTGCAATTGGCATATTCTTAAACTGAGTGGTCCTTTTAATTGCAACTATATCACTAACACAACAATGTGAAAATGAAATGTGCATAAAAAAACTGTGACTTAATGTGTAAAAAAAAAAAATGATGAATAAGTACAACATATTAACTTTATCGCTGAAAATATACTATTATTTTCATTTTAAAATTCTTTATTTTTAGAAAGCACCAAAAGCACTAGTCAAAATTTCTGATTTTGGTTAATGACTGGTCCTCAACAGTATATTATTTAAATTGTTCACAACAAGAGTAGAATCACATTCCACATATCAAATAGAACAATCATGATACATTTATAAATTATTCTTGCATTCACCTTTAAGGGTTTTGTAAAATGAAAAAATAAATAATAGAACATGCCGATTATCATATTCCCCAATACAATTTTTTTATCACCCAACTATTATTCGAAAAGTTTCATAATAATGGCAAAATGTCATGCTAGGAATAAAAAATTGTTTGAAAAATATAACTATTTACAGTAACCTCTTTTTAATTCGGTATTTTCGAAGCCACAGCCATGCCTGATTATCAAACATCAATTATCATCAAGAAAGTTTATTATTATGTTATGTTTAAAAATTTAACCAATTTAAAAATGTACTTGCACACATTAAATGTATACCTAGTTAATGAAAAGAGTCATGTCACAATCTGGAAGACAAGGTCAACAACATCCGAATTCATTTAAAATAAAAAAAAAAAAAACACATAAGTGAAGGCTCAATTAATGCCCGATCAAAGACAGGCACAACAGTTCCATGGTGGTCCAAGGCTATCTGCCCACTGGCAGAATGTTTTCTTTTACAAGGTAAGGTTGTTAGCCATATGATCAACAGTTATATTAAACTGGGACCTACAATTTAAAGTTATTTCCAAACCACTACAAACATTCATGGCACTGAACACTAGTCACTCGGCCATCAGGCAGGCCCTTTAAAGAGAGGTTACTGTATTATTTTTTCCAAGAAAAAATCAGGGGAATTAAGGGTACTATTTGACAGAAATTTTCTAAAACTGTGTGCAAAACAATTTAGACTCCATTTCCCTTAATTAGATAGTATAACTGAAATATAAATTCTTCAAGAATAGCAATTTGAAGCCCATCGTATGTTGCTATATTATATTTAATAAAACTTTTTGAATTTTTGGAAATTTCTTCACTCAATCAGTACTGGAATAGGCTCCAAATCAAAGTGATAGTCTCTTGAAAACGAATTTTTGATTTTTTTGCATACTAAGACTATGTATTATTTTTATATCACACACATTTTTAAGAAGATTACAAAAGGCAAAAATAATATAAGATTCAAGAGAAAGATGAGTAAACCTGTAACTGTAATGCAAATATCTAAAAATTATATATTTATAGAAACAAAATTTTTTAATCAAGAATGTACTTGTGAAAATACCTGATATTTTTTATAAAATACCACACATATTTATAAAAAAAAAAAAAAAAAAAAAACTAAAAATAGTTACAGCTTTTGATACGGAAATTGTTGATCAAGCATTATCCCATTACTAATAAAGTAAATTATACATAAAAAAAAAAAAAAAAAACCGTTAGGCATTCATAAGTAATTCAATGGGAATAATTGTCATTATCATATGAAGTGAAAATTTAATCACACATTTTAGATGTAAAATTATTAAGATATATTAAATTTACAAGCAGAAAAAAATAGTTATGCCTAAAAAGTTTTTAATGAATATTTTTAAAAGCAAATTTATTAATCATATAGATGTACAAAAATAGCTGAATTTATTTTACAGAATACTACAAAACAGAACAAATATGATAAAAACAAAGCCTGGTTATTTGGGGGGGATTGGGTTTCATGCAAATTTGAAAAGTATGTAATATAATATGACATTAACAAAATAAAAAAACTCATACTACAACTGTGTTTTTTACGTTATACATTTTGATACATTTATAGTTAAAGCCAGGAAAACATATTTTGAAGACTGTTAAAGAAAAAAAAGAAAAATGAAACAAATGACAAACTTTTGTGAGGAGAATGAAAAAAAAAAGTATGTGAAATTTTTACAAATGCATATGAACAAAATATAGGACAGATGAAAAATGTCAAGTCATGAAATGGAATTTAAATAACTAGAAAACAAAAACTTCCTTAAAATGAACCTCATTTAATAAAAATTTAAAATAAGACTTCTTTGGTTAACCAGCCTTAGATGATTAGCCACACATTTTAGATATCAACGCAATGTCACTCAATTTAAAAGCAATCTTTCAATGTCACCAAACAGCCAGTCGAAAGTCTGACATAAAATTGTTGGTCACAATAATACACTAAAACTAAGAATTAAGACTCAACGCTTTAATGACCCCTTTGCAGACTTGAGACTGGACCTCAGTGACCCAGTTTTGGATGAGGTTCCAGAAGCTTTACTACTGTGAGAACCAGAACTAGGAAGAGTGTTGACCTTAACCTTTTCTTTTGGAGGCATGACGGGAAGGGTGGAGCGTTGGTCCTCGATACGACCCGATTGGAGCCGCATGATCAGACTGAAGAAGTCTTCATCTGGTACTGTGGGGGCTGAATGGGTATTGTTACCATTGCAATGGGCCATGGCATACATTTGATGTGGTCTGGCAGATATATCTGGCATGCTGCTTCGTTGGTCTTCTATTCTGCTAGCCTATCATTAAGGATAAAATGTTACAATTACAAAGCAGACATTCATTTCAAGATACACAAATTTAAGTAGTTTTATAAAGGCAAAAACATTACATTCCCTACCCCAAAAGCTTGCTTTTCTGGAGAATACTTGTAATTAATTCCAATACATATATATAAATATTAAATCACTGCTAGATTTATTAAATTTGTAAATATATATTAAATATAAATTTTTGCTACGAACCTGACTCGCTGTACATTAGAGGCATTACTTATCTTTATAGAAAAATTGTTTTTTATGCAATTTAGTAGCACAATATAACTAAAAGTTTCATAATTGTTATCACATATTAAAAAAATAAAGATATTGATTTGATTATTCAAGGTATTATGTATGTTTGTGTGTACGGAATAACCCAGGTGATACATATTCATACCATATGGATAAGCTTGAAACAATGCATGTCCAAATTTCAATCACTTGTTGTCAAACAATGGTGGTTTAAATGACAGTAATTTTGCAATTTTCAAAATAATGGCAAAAACTAATTCTTGTGTGTTGCAAAAAAAACTTTTTCAAAATGGGTGTTGCATTTGCACAATGCATTACAATGGAGCAAAAGCAACACATCAAGGACCCAGAGTGCCATTTGACAAAGTTTACTATAAATAAGCAGGAATTTTTGCATTAGTATGTAATAATGGATAAACTATATTCTGGAATCAGCCGCATGGAGAGTAGTCAATAAAAACCATCAAAAGCGATCCAAGACACAACAGTCAGCCTCAAAGGCTATGGCTGTCATATTTTGAGACTTGTATGGTATAATATTAATCAATGACTACTTTACAAAGGAAGAAATTATCAACAGCGAGTACAGCATAGGATTATAGGAGAATTTGAAGGCAGAAATTGCAAATAAATGGCCACATTTGAAGTAGCAAATGAGCTCATTAATCAAGGCAATTCACCATATCGCAAGTTGCAAGAATTGGACTTCAAACCGCTTTCGCATTCACCACATACTCAAGATTTAACCCCCCCAGACAATGTTGACTGTACACACTTAAAGTACTGGAATTAATGTATCACACTTATAAAAGATTATGTTCCTGAATGAGAAAATATTTTGCTAGAAATTTGTTGTTTTAGTAAATATATATTAAATACCAGTTACCCATGGACTTATTGAACAGTTTATATATATTAGTTTTGTTGTAATTAATGCATTCAAACATTCAATCATATTGTACCACAACATAATTATTTTAATATTAATATAAAATTTATAGAAATAATTTCAAAATGATATTTTGAAGTTAAATATTAAATTAAAATACAACAATTATAATGATTTCCAATACTTCATCAATTAAGAAATAAATTAAAGGAAACAATATAAAATAAGATTTTAAAAATATTACATTTTACAAAAAAAATATGTAGGCATAAAAAACATTATCAAAAATAAACAAAATCATACATTTAACAGATTAAGTATAGAAAAAATAATACCTGGCATCTCATAAGCATTTCGAAGAATTCGTCATCTGGCATTGATGATGCATCTACTGAAGGACGATGAAGACCTTGTTCAGGTGGTATAGTATTGTTATTGTTATTTCTAATGGCTCCATTGTTCAGAGAAAAGTAATTCAAACCTGGCAAGCGAGGCAAACTGGCTCTCTGCTCATCAAGTCGACGACTTTGCATGCCAGCAATAAGATCAAATAAATCATCCTGCACTCGATTATTATCTGCATTAGGATAAAATGGAAATAATGTTAAAAAATAAAACTAATTTCTCATAAGAAACTATATACAATTTTATATGTGATAACATCATTGCAAATATACAATATATACATATAACATCATTGCAAATATACAATAAATACATTTAACATCATTGCAAATTTGTATATGAAGATTATATATTTAAGTCTTGTACTTAACAAAAAAACACAGAACAAACAATTTTTTAAGTCTGAAAAATCTTAATAGTACAACAACAATTTTAAATTGTTTTATAAAAACAAATTATATAATAAGACTTTTCCTTTTAAACAAAAACGAAAAATAAACGATTAAAAAAAAATTTTTTTTTTTTTTACTTTGTTTATAATCAATACCTCCAAGTGAAAACTATCAAAAAAGGACAACTTATTTCTATAAAGATAATTGGTTATCTCTTTCAGATTTCTATGGGATAACAGATATTTAATTAAATTAAAGTAAAGTAATAAAATAGTTTGATAATAAAAATAAAGCAATATAAACAATTATCAATTTTATTTTAAAATAAATTTGCTTTGGATATTCTTCTACCAAGAAACTTGTAGGAAAATTGACAAGCATCAAGATGGATGAAATAAAAAAAGAACAGCATCATAGGGGAGGAAATGTAATTTAGGAGGGATTTTAATTGCAATGTAAAGAATTTTTAATATTTAAAGTTTTAAGATTACACAACATTAAAAGAAAGACTGAATGAAAAGAACTCCACACTAACTATTCAAATTTTTCTTTCAAAGCAAGTTTGTGCAGATAATTGCTTGTTATGGATCTGACTAGCACCCCTAACTAGTAATGAATTCGCCCATTTCTGCTGTTAAACAGAATGTTTACTATTCCATGGTCCGAGTTTATTAATTTTTTTCAATACCATTTAGTAAATTACCACATGCATTGAATTTATTTTAAAGACATTAAAAACATAAATTGAAATAATTATTAGGGAGGTAAATAATTTGTTGCCTGACCCCTTCCCACACACATACACATTTATTTCAAAAGTCCAGAATTAATCCTCAAATTTTGAAATAATTACAATTAGGAATATATTTAAAACAACACTAAAAAATGCATTTTTTTTTAAAAAAATAGCAAAAACTTTCATATTGTAATTAATAAATGGTATTTAATGATACTTACCTTTATCAACATTAGCTGCCTTATTATTTTGACTAGTGGAAGGTTGAAAGTTATTTTGGCAATTTCCCAATAATTGATTATTTTCTTTATTTTCTGATAAAACAACAAGAGAGCATCTCTGATCATCCATTCTTTTACTTTGAAATCTGGTTAGGAGATCAAAGAAAGATTCTTCGTCCATCGAGTTCTCTAATTCCTACGTAAAAAGAAATTCATTTTTACAACTATGCATTAAGACAAGAGAATTAATGCAAGGGACTTTTCTAGGAAAAGTTTCTTTGTTTAATTAAAAAAAAAAAAAAAAAAAAAATTCAAAACAGAAAAGTGCACTTTATACATAACAAAAAAAAGTTAGCTTTGGATATATATGTTTTAGTTAGTTTTCTAAAATTAAATTTATTTCCTCCTGTAAATTATAAAAACATGCTAATAAAAAGCTTGTTTTTATTTTCTTTAATTGTACTACTAATATGATCATGAAGATTAACATTAATTAATAATGTCAAAAATACTTATTACTGTCTATTATTCATAAATAATAGTTATTGATATCAATAAGTTTTATTAAAAAGTTGTAGATATTATTTATAAATTTGGTGCACTTTTTTCAAATGGAACAGAAATATTGAAAACTTTAAATACTTAAATATTTATTTTACTACAGAAAAAAAAAATAGTAACAATGAGTTGAACTTACCTGTACTTGTGATTCTTTTCTTACAAGTGTTTGATTTTCTGCGACATTTTCAGTGCTACTCTCCGATTTCTCCACTACAGCTTGTGATTGATTCTTTTCAATTACAGGACTTAGCTTTTTGTTTTCTTTTTCAACTGACACATTCTGGAAAAGTTACACACTAATTAGTTAATATTAAAGACTTCATAATAACACCATACCTATTATATTATAAAATAACAGAGCAATTATATACTTATAAAATTGTAATTACATAATTTTATTATAAATTATGTATGTTATTTTATTAGAAACAATAGACACAAAAAGCAGTGATACAAACCTTTGCAACTTTAGCATCTGGAGTTAATTTAAGCAAATCCATGTGTTCCATACTAATACGGCGCAATCTGCTACTGGAATCTGCAAAGTATAAAAAAAAGAGCTACTAATTAATTACTGATGCAAAAATTAAATTTAAAATGAAAATTTGACTTTAGAAAGATGGCTAAAAATTTTCATTTATGTCTACAATCTTTTTCCTTATTTTCCAAATGAATAAATTACATATCCAAACATTAGCAAAATATTTAAGAAACATTTTCTCAATTTATTGATTTATATATTAAATTAATAATTGTAAGTTTCCTAGGTGAATTAAAACTCCATTTAACATTTATCTTTGTTTCACAGTTCAAATACTAATTAACCATGCCAATAAATTTAAGCATCAATCTAAGATGTGAACAAACACCAACATAAACTGAAAAATATTTAAATTTAATACTTTAAAAACATGATAAGTATAATTTAGTAATTTATTTTGTTAATTTAGTCAACTTATCTTGGGAAATTTATAGAATAGCACCAGGACACTTACTCGAAGGGCTCAAACTCTTATTAGATGAAACTGAAGCAACTTCTTGGATATCCAACACCTTTTGCAAATCTGATATGCAATGCTTGGCAGTCACCTCTCCGGAATGATCACCAATCTATGCAAATAACATAAAATTTAAACATAATGATGATACACTTAAGGTTAAATTCAAACAATTATTTCAACCTATCATCAGAACACTTGCACACACAAAAAGCTGCTCTTAATGGTAACACTGCCAACTTTATGCAATTTCATGTTATGATATTACTTTCAATTGAGAAAAAAATGTAAGCAAAAGCAAATTTATTTCTTCTATATTAGATATCATACTATGCAATTATTAACCAAGAAGGATAACATAGCCTATCAATTATTTTTATTAACTGTTTTTAATAACAGTTGCTTCATTTTAATTTGGCATGTTCGGGACCACATCAGGGTTGGATTATTAAGTGTCAATGGGGAGGGGAAGGGGGGTATCTAAGATAAAATACTTTAGATAATAATTCAAACATATACATATTAAACAAACATTTTACAAAACCAAGACTGACAATTGCGATGAACACTAGACGACAATGAAAGCAGCACTGTCTCACGCAGTCAAGATCTGCAATTGGCCAAATCCATGTAAAATAAACACAAAAGCAAAGCCTCAAACAGTCAACAACCACCTCAAACAACAACTGTACTTGACAGTCAAATGTCAGATTAAAGACAGGTTACTGTAGTTGTGATTAGTATGTAAAGCATCTCTAAGATAAGAATATAGATAAGATAAGAATAGGTTAAAATCAATATCAAATCAGATAATGGAATCAATAATAAAATAATAAAATCAATATATGAATGAATAATAAAATCAATACATATCAGATAAGAATACGTTAAAATCAATATCAAATCAGATAAGAATAGGTTAAAATAGAAAAAACAGAATTCATTTGTTATTTTAAATTTCAAATCCTAAAGATAAATACAAGAATTATTTTTAATGTTTATTTTATTTTATAAAATAATCTTTTTAGTTGATAGTCATAGTTTTCAGCTTTCATAAATTAAAGGGCATATCCCAAGTAACTTTTTTTTATTATTAAATTGGTTTAGTTCTTTAATTTAATTACCACTTTTTATCTTTGAAATATACTACAATAGGTTACATAAATTGTTATTATAAATGATTGGTTTATAAAAATTTGCTGAAAATTAATTATTACAGCCTGATTGACTTTAATTCAAAGTCATAAATATAATTAGGAATTACATGAATGGTTTTCTTATCAATTCTTAAATTTTAATTATTTAGATACAATGTTTCTACAACAAAAGAAACAAGATTCTTATTCATTTCTCATTTTAAAATTCTTTTATTAATTAATCATTGAAGGTTAATTTATAATTACATACCCAAATATTCTTACTTAAGTTGAATTTATCTGCAGATATAATTTGTTTTTGAATAAAACAAATTTGTTTTTATGTGGTTTAATTTCTACTTAGTCAAAGCAGTATGAAAAATAGTACATATATTAGAAACTTATACAACATGAGAACTTGACTCATGAATTTGATAAGGTATCTTGAATTCAGCAACCTGTTTTTTAAAGTAAACAGTGAAAATTACAGTTAAACTTTAAAAAAATAATCTAAACTTAAAAACATGCATTTTCTGATATAAAAACTTTTACTGTCTATTTAAAATGTCAAATTGCTTTAGTTTAAAAATGTTTTCAATCAAACATGTTTTGTAGTATTAAAAAAAAAACTACTTATTTTAAACAAATTATAATTTTCATGAATCTGGCAACACAGGCTCCAACCATGTGCTAGTGTTGACTATTCCATTGCAAAGCACCTAAATTTTATTTTCAAGATTTATGCAACAATTAAATCAGATGCTATCAGCATTAAAAATACAACTGTCAAATTCTATTGTTTCTTATATAGATTAATTTTTTTCTTCTTCAAAATATGTTGTATTACTAATAATAATTATACTCAATAAATTTCAAAATAATTCAATCTAATAATAAATGTAATAAGCATGTGCCAGATAATATGAATTTTATAGCATAAATAATTTTAGCTTTTTATTTATGGGTATTAGATTTATAGATTAAACAACCACCATCTGTTCAAATTTTTGTTGTAATGTTGAATTCTTATCAACATAAAATCTATCAAATTTAGATTTCTACACAAAATTCATAAGAAACATATCTGCTATATTTAAGTATTTGTTTCATTTCCAACTAATTTCATAATTTAAAGAAAGTAAAATATAATAAACCTTAGGATATTCCTTGCTTTTTTAAACAGTCCTTGATTTCAGTTTTCTATGTGGCTTCTACAATTTATACTGACAAACTGTTTTAAATGATGCCAACCAATTATCAGACAAATAAGATATATCATTGACAAAATATAGCATTATAAAAAGTTCAGTTTACTATATTTGCAGTGCCAATTCATTAAGTCTTTTCAAAAGAAACAATATTTTTATGTTTAAAATATCAAAACATTTAAATCAAATATAACAGAATGTCAATTGTATTTAAATGATGAATAGATTATTATAAAAGATATGCTAAAAACATGCTTTTAACTTTTCAACACGTTGCTAAATTATGTTAAAGAATTTCTCTTTATAGTTAATACAATATTTAGATGGCATTCAATTTCAAGGTAAGTATTAATTTATTTAGGTATTTTAAGCAGTAATGATACTATTGAAATTCAAATAAGATCATTATACATAATTGTTGGCAAATATACAAAGAAAACTGCATGTAATGATATCGAGAGACTGTTTCATAACATTTATTTTATTTATTTTTTTTTTTAATTATTACCTTGATCAGTCTGTAGCTCTTTCACAACCATTCTACAAGTTAAAAAAAAAAAATTTTAATCTGAAATTTGAAACTTCGGTGGGACTTGTGTACCTATTTATGCATTCTATGAACAGAACACTGACAAATGATAAGGAAAGACTTTTAGAGGTAACTGCCCTACATTTATGTGTTATGTAGGAGAAGACACTGAAAACTCCTACCAGGCAGCCCGATTATAGATGCAAGAAGCTTTTACACATATTACCAAAATTGCTTTGAGTCTCTGCGTTTCTAAAAAAAAAGTGACTGCAACAATGCTGTTAACAGATTTGAACATCGGTCCTCCTGCACATCAGCTCCATTGAGTAACGAATCAGACTACAAAATTCCGTTAATAAACGAAATCCATTAATTTATAGAAAGTCTGTTTATCATTATAGACTAAATTCTAATTCTTTTTTTACATTGTTAAAATGCTATAAGAATAATTAATATAATTTCTTTTTGCTGGAGTAAAAGAGGAGTTTGCTGAGATCCATAGTATTAAATAAATATGTTTAAGTAATGAATTTATTTATATTTATTTTAAATGAGTATTTCCAATGAAGGATGGTTTAAATACTTACGAGGATAAAGAAAATGATATTTTTGATTACTAATAAGACAAGACTTCGCTGTTACAATTTAGAATATAAGGAAGAAATGATTTTGCTTTATAAAAACATTACAAAAAAAATCTGCATAACAAACTTTCTGTATAAATTTATCAAATTAGCAATAGTAATAAAATTATATTTAGGAAAAGGAAGTATATTTTCCAAAAATGTTTTTAAACTAGCATAAAAATAAATAGCATTGATTAATAATACCTCTTGAGAGACTTCCAGGTGTCTGTTAGCGAAATGTAAAGCCTGTTCATGGTTTCCAATAGCGGAATGCGCATTGCCTAAACTCCAATAAGCTCTTCCTTCCCCAATTCTATCTTTAAGTTCTTGAGCAATTTTTAAGTGTCGCAAGTGATATTCAATGGCAGTGGGATAGTCATGTAAAAGTGTGTATGTGTTCCCCAAACTGTAATAGGCTTGAGCTTCAACAGCTTTGTCTCGCAATTCAATGGCCAAAGCTAAGGTTTTCCTGTAAAAATTCTACATTATTAATCACTGAAAAAATGGATATTTAAAAGATGCACATTGTCATTAATATACAAAAATAACCAAACATAACAAAATATGCAACATTACTGAAACATCTCAAAGTTAATATTTTTTAACCAATTAAAGAAAATCATGCATTGCATAATGCTTTTTTTCAATCCCTATACAAAAATACATTTTGTAATACTAATACAAACTAATATGTATGTATAAAGTTTTGAAAAGAAATAATTCTGAATTCTTGTAATTCAAATACAAATAAATCTTAGATCAAAGAAAATATACTCAGGAATAGGAAATTAAGAATGTTAATGTTTTAAAATGATTATTTAAGTAACAAAAATTAGTATCTTATTATTTTAAGATGATATATTATATTTTATCAAAAGTTTCAAATATTTAAAAGCAACAACAAAATTTTATTTGAAACTTGTGTATATACAAGGTTTGTCAAAAAAGGTCTGGTCTTTTACAGAGAACAACAAATCATTTTGTAACTATAATATAAGAGGTTAAATGAACTAGTATTTTTGATTACTTACATTTCAAAAATGAACCTTGAAGCACAATGAGTTTGTGTGAAGCTGTGAATGAAACTGTCAAAATACTTTACTGAAACATTGGAGATGTTTATTATGTTGCATCTAATCAAGAGTTATTAGATAGTTCAAACATTAATCAAAACTTTCTAAACCATGTAATAACAGACGATGAAACATGAGTTTGCAGATATGACATTAAGAGAAAAAGGCATAGCGAGATGAGCATCTTCACAAAGACCGAGAAGAAATAAAAAATGATTTCACAGGAAGGAGATGTTTGTTAACCATCTGTTTTGATTGGCAAGGCTCATTTATAATGAGTTTTCAATAAACAAGTTCAAAACTTAATGAATACTAATGGTGTTAAAAAGTAGTTAAGAGAAGCAGCATGATAGAAGATCAATCAGTTAATGTTTTATGACACAAGGGCCAGATTTGGCCAAGTTGCACCAAACAATAATATACTCGCAAGAATAATGTTCTACTGATAAAAGGCAAAATAAGCAGAAAAGGAGCAAGACATAAAATGTTAAAATACTTTAAAAATTATGTAGATCATATAAAACTTTTCAAAAAATCGAGCAAAAATTTAATGTAAGCAATTTAAAATTGGAGAATCTAAAATCATGCATTTATCATCATATTCCCTTAATGACTTGATAGAAGTGTTCTTTTTAAAGCTTGGTAGTTCATAAGATAAGAAGTTAAGCATTTACAATGATAAAGCAGTTATATGATTTAAAAATAGCAAAATCAGTCTAAAACCATGTATTTTTCATTGTATTCAATAACATTTTCACTATTGAAAGAACTATTTGTTACTGTTTGTGTCTCTGTATCTAAAGTTAAAGGCTTCAAAAGTTCAAATCTTTTTTTAAATTAAATCAGCATAAACAAGAATAATGAAGGAAAAATAAAGATTTTTAATTTCTAGTATAAAACAAAATTAAAATATAATATAAACAGCTGGGCTAATCTACTGGTTACCCTAAAATTATATAATTTAAAAACATATATATTATTACAACTTCTGCCATTTTCAATTTAATATCTGAATAATGATCTGTTTAAAAACTTCAATTTCCTTTTTGTGTAAAACTGAATCGTAGCTACTTTTCAAAGATAACATATGAATGAATATTATGCATTGAGCATGAAAAAAAATTTCAAATTAGCCAAATAAACATTATATATAAAAAAGACATTAAAATAATAAAAAAGACATTAATTATACATTATATATAAAAAAGACATTAATTATATATATATATATATATATATATATAAGAAAGTAATCAAGAAAGTCATGGACCCACTCCCCATGATTTTTTGGATAATAAGCATTTGTATCATGAGATTTTGAAATAATTTCTGCAGTTAGCTGCCAAGAAAACTGTAAAGAATTAGTGATAAATTAGAAAAAAAAAAAGGAATGGATTATATAATATTGTTTTGAATTTTTCTGGATTTAACATCAGTAAAACAAGTAGTGACAGCAGAAGTCAAAAGGATGAAAATTAATTTGAGTTGGTATGATGGAAACATCATGGTAACACTTGCACATTCATTGTTCCCATAACCATGAATTTTTGGTCAGGCGTGAGATGATTGGAATTCTGCAACATCTCAATTTGCCCTTAAGCAATTTTTTTTTTTTTTAATATACCCAAACTTAAAATTTGCTTCTTAAAGTTGATTTGAAACAACAGAACAGATTCAAGAAGATGCATGCAATCCCACAAAATGATATCCGAGGGACACTCCAGCAATGAAAGTTATATATAAAAAAATAGAAAGTATTTTGAAGGAAACAAGTCTAATGAAGAATTACCAATTTATTTTAGAAGTTTGGTTTCTTTTTTAACAGACCTCATATATATATATCTACAAAGTGTCCAGGCTATTGATATATAGCTTAGTAATGATTTATACTGAGAAAAACACACAAATTAGTTATGAAAAAATTGCAGCAAAGGTATGCAGAAGAATTTATGAAATAAATTCAATAATTTTTATTAAATTCATATTTATAAAAGTTTTTTTCATAACAATGTATTTATTACAATTATTAAAAGAGTAGTATTTGTATTAACTTAAAAGAAACTTTGTATTCAAAATTTGCTTACAAAAAATATGCATACCTTATAAAAATAACAGTATCATATTAACAGATACCAAAGTGTTAAGCAAAATAGCTGAAAATAAGCAAAAGAAAATTGTTCATTTAAGCACAACGATAAAATATATTAAATTGTCCTTTTTCTTAATAATAGAATAGCTCCTACAAGATCTTTTATTGCTGATCCAAGATAGCTTTTTATAAGCCTTTTAGTGCTGAGAAAAATCTGTCAACACTTGCATGGTTTATGTTAAATCTATTTTTCCTACTGGGAAATTTCCTTTTTTATTGCAGGATACAATTGAATTGCCTCTTCAACATTAATAAAATTTTAGAAAAATATATATATATTTAAGAAGTTGAATTTAAACTAACTCCTGACTCCTTCAAAAATGCTTGATTCTTTCCACCACCACCCTCAAATTTATAACTAATTTTGCATGTTTCTCTCAGTATAAACTAATACTTTTGGATGTCTGTAAGTCAAAACAACTTATTTTAGATTAAATTAAGTATAAGTGAATTAAACATTCTTAATTAAAATTATAAATCTAGCTAATTTTTTTTTTTAAAAGATGAGAAAATAAAATCATACTTGTAATGTTCAGCAGCCGTTTCAAATTCCCCTAAAAATATGTGAGCATTTCCTAAATTATTATGAGCTCTTCTTTCAGCAGCTGAATCTTTGAATTCTTTTGCAATTTTTAGCCTCTAGAAATTAAATAAAAAAAAAAATGGATATCATGAATTAGCATTTATCAATTTTATAGTATGCATCAATAACATATATAAGACTTATAAAAATAATAATTTATATAAAAAATTATAATTTGAACATAAATATTTAACTTTTTACAAGACATAGGTAGTTATTGAACAAATTTAATGTTCCAACTATAAAAAGTTAACCATTTATAAAATGGAAAAAAATTATACTCATATATAAGAAAAGCTTAATAAACAAAAACTGATAATAAATGTTAATACCTCATTATGATAAGTAATAGCTTCATTGAAGTTCCCGAGAAGATAATGGGTATTGCCTAAATTTCCACAGGCTCTTCCTTGTGCACTTCTGTCTCCCAATTCCATCATAATTTTTAAGCTCTGACTATTAACAAGAAAAAACAGCAAATATTATTTTAGTTTACTTCAAGATTAGTTTATGTTAAAAATTTTATATGTAATATCAATTTCAGCTTACTACACTTAGTTAAGTAAGTTTAAAAAGTTAAGTTTTTAACTATGATTTGCTCATGCATCTTAAAAAATTGCACAAAATATGATTAACTCATATAATTATTGAATTAACATATTTTAAATTATTAAAAATCATGTAAACATTAATACAAATCAGCATAATTTAGTGTCTACAATTTATAATCTGCATTCTAATTTTTTGGTGCTACAAATATAATCAGCAAATGATTTGTGCCTGTTCACTTATTTTCTTTCTTCTTTTCATTTTCTATTACCAAAAGTTATATTTTTTAATCCTTGATTGAGATAATGTCAAAAAAGCAGTTTAAAATAATGTAAAGAATTAACAAATGACACATAAAAAATTGCTTAAATAACTAAAAATGATAGCCATATGCATGTTAGAGATATAAAAAAGAAAAAGTATTTAACAGTAATCATTTATACAAGTACAAATAAGAAATAATTTCTAGAAAGCATTTTTAATATTTTATTCAGTATTTCATTTTTTATCTCTTCATTGGTGGTTATTCCTTGCCTAATTGTAAAAAATATTACTATTTTCTATCACTTGCAGTTTTCTCTTTTTATCTACAGTTTGTGTTTCTCACGTATAGTTTGATAGCTGTTCAAAAATTGGCAAGAGAGGTGTCAAAGGGGGAAGATATATCATTTAGGAGAGATTTTTAATTACAATAAAAATAATATTAACTTTCAATAATTAAATTAATTATTTAGTTTCTAACAATCAATGGTTGGACTTTTATAAGTTTCAAATATTGTTATTAAATGCAGGTATGCTGAAGAGTGTTGCAACAGGAATTAATTTTTATCAATACTTCCAAGAAAAATTACTATAGATTATACATAGCAACTTATCTATACTAAGAAATTAAAAAAATTTTTAACCAATAATCTGCAGATTACAGGCAGGATATTACAACTCATATACATGCGATAAAATTTTAAAACTAAAGAGTTATTCTCAATGGTCTATATTCTGTCATTATTAAAATATGTTGAAGAAGTTTAATAACTTAATACCCAATTACAAACATAAATTAATTTTATAAACAAATGTAAATTAAGTCATTAACCTAACTGATGTAACAAATATTGACTTTAAAAATGCATATATACGATCAAATTTAAAAGGAGAAATTAAAAAGTAAAATAAAAATATAAAATTTTAAAGATGGTTTATTATATGAATGTTTTTTTTTCCTTCAAATTTAACAAGTACGAAGTTGAAAAAAAAAATCTAAATATCAAGACCATTAGAAACTTATCCTACTAGAAGTTTACATAATTTAAAAGCCAAATATTTAAAAATTACCAATAGAACTCTTAATTTTAAATTTATTAAAAACTTTTCAACATTATTTTTAATTCCTTAACAATATTTTACAATAATTTAAGTGACAAGATTAAACTTTAGGTTTTTAAAATCAATAATAAATGAAAGCTCAAATTAGATAAACTGAAAATTTTCTATGCTATAGAAGAAAAATAGTTATATACTTACTCATAATTTACAACTGCTTTCTGTAAGCATTCTTTAACTTCTTCAGGGAAATTCACCAGGGTCCTGGTGACCTAAGCATGCAAATCGCTTGCCTTTGGCATGATAAACATTTCCCAGGTTGTATAAGGCTCGGCCTTCACCAACCTATATTATAAATATTTTTTAATTTACGACTGAATTACAAACTAAAATAAATTATGTACAATTATATATAAAAGTAATATTTTTTTAAAACTTATGACTGAATTAGAAAACCAAAAAAACAATTATAAACAAAATCTTTCTACTTCTCAGTAAGAATTTTTTGGGGGGCAATTTTTTTAGATTAATTTAATAAAACAAAAATTTAATAATTAACTTGAAAAATATCTATTTTTTTAACAATGATAACATACATACAAGAATAAAGGAAAATATTGTATTTGCTACTAGTATTTCAGTTCTGATACAAGAAATATTTGTTAATGAATAACTTTCAATAATAAAATCAGATTTCTAAAAATATGTACTTGAAAAAGTTATGAAAAAATAAAAGTAGTAAGGATTTATTTTCATTTGATAAATTTTATTCTTTTGTTATACAATAAAGATCTTGTTTTTACTTGCAATAGAATTAACATCAAAACTTGTTTTTTAAAAAGAAGAAATAACTTTTGTAATAATTGTATTAATGAAATTTCTTTTTATATATAAATTTTTTAAGCAAAAAAAAAAAAAAAAAAAAAAAACTTCTATGTTTAAAATAAGAATTGGAATCAATTAGATAGAAAAAAATAACAAATTATGCCTTAATATATTCTTGCACATTGACAAATATCTAACACTATGCTAACTATCTCTTTTACATATTAACACAAAACATTTTGATTAATTATTATTAAAAGTAATTTAATATTAGTTTATCAGCACACACAATTTTTGAAATATAAAACAAAAATAATTTTATTATTGTGTTATTAAAAATCAAGTATTATTATTTATCTCAAAGTATGTGACATCTCACTATCCAAAAAATCAAAAATTTAAAACCTTTGAGCTAAATTATATGCAAAACACTAACTTTGTCGCTTATATCACTTTTATATGAGAAACAGCAAAATAAACAAGTATAGAAATGATAGATTTTCAATAACAAAACATTTTCTTATAATCAATTGAAAACAGAACATATTATTTTGCTTAATAATTTAACTTACTTTGTCTTGTAATTTTTTAGATATATTTAGATGCCTTTCACAGCATGTTACAGCTTCATCAAATTTTCCCATTACTTTTAATGTATTACCAAGATTTCCACTGGCTTTTCCTTCACCCAGTTCATCATTCATAGCTCTAAAAAGTGAAAAGAAAATTCAAACATCAAAGGAAAAGATTTTTTTTTAAATAAAAAAAAAAATCAAATTTGTGAATGTAAGAATTATAAAATAAATACATGAAAAATAAAATTTAAACAATATTTTTTTCTCCATTTAATTAATAACCTTTGCATATAATTTTAAATCTACACCGGATTAACAAAATATATAATTATTATAGAAAAATTTTGATTTTATAAGATGATACAAAACTTGTAAAATAGCCCTTAAAGAAGATCTTAATGAGAATTTAACTGTAAAGAAAATAAAAAAAATTAAGAAAAAGCTGAGACCAACTTCTTAATACTGAGAAAAATTTATTATTAGCGATCTAGAAATTTTAAAATAATAACATTTGTAATAATCAGAAATCATAATTTATTTACAGAATATTTCACTTTACATTAATATTTATACAACTGTCATTTAAATGAAAATGATTCACAAGTTGATAAATTAAAATATTTCTAAGCGGAAAGTTAATAATAAAAAGGTTTTGCAGCATTAATAAACATTATTCAATAAGAAACAAAATTTTAATTTATTAATATAAAACATATAGTTACAAAATTATTCAATGAATATAATTTGTTAACTAACTTTCATTGTGTTAAAGCACATTTATGTTTATTAGTTTAGAAACTATGCATCACCAATTATTGTACATCTAATAAAAATAATAGAAAAAGCGGTAAAAAATTTCAATAAAATAAAATTATTAATACGGTATAAAAATTAACCTAAATATCAGAGGAAGTAATAATTATTCAAGTTACAGCTTACCTAGCAACTGTAAGATCACATCTATGGTAATCCATAGCTTTTGTATAATCACCAAGATAAAAATATGCATTTCCAAGCTGGCTGTATATGGCACTAAGAGTTTTCAAATCATCTGTCCCAACTCTTATAGCTGCTTCAAAAAAGGCAACACCTCCACTAAAATCACCATTTTTACACAAACGTTCCCCTTCTAGAGCAAGCTCTAAACAAGCATTTCGTTCCATATTCTAAATTAAAAAAAAAAAAAAATTAATAAACAAATACGGGTAAACAATGTTTTAACATCATTTTTTAATATTTTCTGAAACACGAGTCTTTTTAATATAAACGATAATTATTTATACATAATTCAATTTGAGGAGAATTATGTAGATATAAAAAAAATTAATTATAGAGATTTATAATGCAAGAAAAAATATAGATATATATCTAATTCAAAATCATTACCTCTCCGCTTCGAGAAATACAACCCTTTTGTTTTATTTCACATTAACAAAATTATTTAAAATTAATCAATGTCGTTAAATATGACTACCTAAGTTCGCAAAATTTTGGTACTAAACATTACTATAATATTTTTTCAAATGTTACGTTTTTCATTGATATGATACGTGTTGAAGTGTCACAAAAATACACTTTTCCATATTAAACGAGCTAATAGAAAAATAATTTAAATGAATTGTAAAATAAGGCGGCAAAAAATAAAATGTAAAAGCACATAGGTTACAAAGAATATTTGACCGACAGAAATTTACTTAAATAATTATCAGTTTAATTTTACTATTAACAAAAAATAAATACAATTCCATGCAAAGAGTTATTATGAATTAATAATTGAATTAAATATATTAACCGGTTATGTTATGTTATGCTATGCTACACTAATGTTTTGTTGATATTGATACAGTCATTTTATTTGACAACTAGCACATTTAATCATAAATATAAAATGAAAAACAAGTAGCAACAAACAATTGATTACATTAAGCTATAAAATTTTATCGGTAACAATAAATGTCCGTTTAAAAAAAGACAAAACAGAGAATGACCGTTACCGTAAAGCAGATGTTTACAAAACGAAAATCGGTTCAGGTGGTTTCGATATTTTTTTCTTCAATACACAAACAGAAATTAAATCAACACTGATATCCCAAAAAATATTCTAAATCATTTACAAACATTAGCCGATAGTCGGATAATTACATGTTATCCGTGCCGACCACAATTACGAATTATGACGGTCTACGACGAAATATCCTTTTGAAAACAAGATGGCTCAGTCAGTTGCTGTGATGTCATATCAAAGCCCCGCCTACAATGCCGGTTAGAGAGTATTCGTTTACCAGGATTTCATATCACAGGATTTTTTTTTTTTTTTTTTTTTTTTTCTTTTTCCAATCCGTATTTTCTCACGAAAAGATTTCGAAGAGAAAGTGAGATTTCTTTACACTAAAGTATATTTATCATTTTAAAGAAGATTAGAATGTGTTTTAATATAATTGGAAAGAATTAAGTGGAATCATAAAAAATTCAATAAATAAATGGAAGTTAAAGAAAAGCTTTCAGTTGTTTTATGAATGGGTTAAAAGGGTTGTATTTTTCAATGATGAGATTCTTTACAGCTCAAATATCTATGATATTATGTTATCAAAGTTATCTATTTGAAATTTAAAAATTCTTCAGTTATTTGTAGGAAAAATAAATTTTTTATAACCTTATACATAACAATTACAATAATATTAAAATAATTTAAATTATGTAATGAAAAAAAAAGTGTAATAAATGTAGAGAGAAAAAAAGATGAAATAACTTATATTTTTCATGTATTATATTTTTAGAGTTATCAGACAGTAAAGTTATTATCACGTACGATTAAATTTTAATTAATTAATTTAATTTTTAATTAATTTTAAAAAAATGCTATTGAAACACACTTTTGAAAAAAAAAGTTGATTTAAAAAATTTTTTCAATAATGATAATTTATAAATTTTAGAAAAAATTTTAGGAATTATTTCCATTAAAATATTAATATTATAAATATTAATATTTATAATACACATAAATATTTTTATTTTATATAAGATTTAAATAATAAAAATATAAATAATAATAATAATAATATAATACTAATTTTATAATTAATAAAAAATAAATAAACAATTAATAAAAAAATTGTTACTTTTATTGAATTGCGCTCTAATTTATTACCCATAAAATATATGGGCATTGTTTTGAGGAAGTGGGTTTTACATGTGGATTTTAGAAATTTTCATTAAATCTGAAATTTTTTCTTTGAATTTCTTTCACGAGCTTTTATACAACATCGTTTGGAATTCTATAGTTATTTATTTTATTATTATTTTAAAGATTGATGTTATGAGTTTTGTTCTTTTATTACATTCTATAATTAGTATCGTAAACTAAATATCTTCGTTCAGAATTTGTTGATTTTCAGAATATTTACAGATTTCTTTTAAAAAATATTCTTCCTTGAAAAAAAATTTTTATGTTTCAATTTTTACAATATCTCATACGTTTATGGGCCGGTTATTATTTATTTTAACTATTTTTTACTTAACCAAATAAACAAAAATATCTGAGATATTTATGAATACATAGATATAATTGTGAATATTTATATGTATAGAATTGCTAATTGTTAAAAAAAGTATAAATAATGTAGTAGGGGAAAAAATAGAAGAAATGGTCTATACTTCTCATACTGTTTTTTTAAGAATCACTGTGTTTGATTGTACTCAGGAAAGGTTTGGGTTTTCAAAGTTTTTGCAAACTTTAGTTATCTTATTTTCTGTTTCTAGGCAGTTTACTGTTTATATAAGTCAAAACATACGATCGAAAAAACAAAAACGAAAGAAAAGATGAATACTGTTATTGACCGACGTTGCATTGATAAAGAGATGAACAAACGTTCCCTGATATAAAAGAGATTTCATAATCGGTTAAAAAAAAAAAAAAAAAAATGAAACAGAAAGGAAAAATATTTGAAATGATAATGAATGCACTGTTTCAGAATTTTCATATTTGTGAAATAAAATATATTTTAAAAATATTTATTGGAATGGTACAATTCTTTAAGAATTTGTAGCTTAATACCTTTTATCAATAGTTTTTGAAAACAATAGATAGATTTTAATCTTTTTTCAAATTGTTATCATCAGTGGCGCAACAGCCCTTCGTTGAGGCAGGGTCGTCTGCCTACTGGCAGATTTCTAGACAGGAGATATTTTTATTTCGTATGGGGTAGGGTTGTCAGCACTACGCTCAACGCTCTACAACCATATTAGACCGGGACCTACGGTTTAAAGTAGATTCAGAACCACTACAAACATCCATGGCACCGCCGGGACTCGAACCCGAAACTTGTGACACCGAGCGCTAGTCATTCGGCCATTCAGGTCCTTCAAATTGTTACTGACTTAATTAATTAATTAAATAATTTTAAAAGTTTGTTAATCTTTACTGTAAAAAGTATAAGTTGTAAAAAAAGGGTGGGATTTTTTTATAAATGGTGGCCATTAAATATTTACCTCTCACTTTTCTATAGTTTAACAGATTAAAAAAAAAAAAAAACTCCTTAGAAAAAAGAGAAAGGAAATTCTAAAATATAAAATAATAAATAAAAAAGTGCATATTATAATTTTTTGATATTTTCGTCTTTCAAAACTTTGCAAAAACATTAAATAAAATCTATTTTTTTAAATTTCATTTACATATTTGGCATTACGTGTATAAATTGTTTACCAATATTTCAACAGGGCAAATTTTTATTTTCATTTTTCATGACAATATTTTAGAAAATCTATATATTTTAGTGTGCAATGTTTTCAGTTGATACATTATTATTATTACTATTTGAGAATACCAATTGATTGATTTTAGTAACCTTAATCATGGAAGTTTACTTGCTATTCTATTAAAATATATTTTAATTTATTCAGAATTCATATTTTCCTTCTGCTTAAAAAGTTTTGTTTATTCTATCATGATAACAATAATATTTAAATTTTCAAGCGATTTTATAACTACATTTATAAAGTCTAAAGAATTCTTTTTCTCTCAATTTAAAAACAAATTTGAATGAGCCTTTATTTATTAAATTATTATATTTTTTATAAACCGCAAAATTATTAGTACACTAAAATAAAAACAAAATTACTCTTTTCATCTCAAATGCCTCTTATACTTGTCTAACCATCAGAGAAAAAAGAAAGAATATTATTCTTCGTCAAAGCTTGTTGCCACTTAGATACAGATAAATATCCCCCACTCTCATCAAGCGTAAAAGAATTTCTAAATGGCCTGAAATGTCATGCTTCATAACCTCAAATTACGCAATGCACAGTGAATAATAATAGAAATAAAAGCCCTCTGATAAGAGAAGTGTAATCTAAGTACATATTTCGTTCGTGAGTAAAAGGACTTTTAGAAATATGAAAAGGAAAAAAAGAAAAATAATCGAAAAAAAGAATAAAAAGCTTTTCCTGCTCAATTTCAGAAGAGTGTTCTTAAATAGAAATCGTCTGCGGGTTTTTTTCGATTTCGAACAAAGAGCTCTTTAGGTCATTTATAATTGTCGCTTGTTTTCTGTGACAGATTAGATAATTCTAAGAATAAAGTTATCAAATTTAGGCATCAGTTTTTGGGTAGCATGAAAAGAGTCATTATTCCAATACTGATTGCGTCCATTAATTTTTAATATTTATAGTATCTTACATTTAAATGCATGCGATATCAATGAATTCATTTAATTATGTATATAAATAGCGTAATCGTTTGTTTACGTTCCGATATCTTCAATGCATTAGTCAAAACAGAATCTTTTTTAATTATTATTTTAATTCTTAAATGATAACCAGTGTATTTTAAACAAACTGGAAGCCTGACAAAATAAATAATTCCAACATCAACTTTATTGGATCAGATTTTAGAATCAATATAATCTTTTTTAAAAAAAAAGGTTTTTATAAACACTAATATTGCTTTAAAAAAACAAGTAAAATAGATAATGATAAAATACATACTGATTTATTGATAAAATAAATACTGATTGCGTCTATTAATTTTTAATATTTATAGTATCTTACATTTGTATGCATGCGATATAAATGAATTCATTTAATTATGTGTAAAAATAGCGAAATCATTTGTTTACGTTCCAATATCTTCAATGCATTAATCAAAACAGAATCTTTTTTAATTATTATTTTAATTCTTAAATGATAGCCAGTGTATTTTAAACAAACTGGAAGTCTGACAAAATAAATAATGCCAACATCAACTTTAACACTAACATAACATAACAACACTAACATAAACACTAAAATTGCTTTAAAAAACAAGTAAAATAAAGCATATTTTTGGCGAGACAAGTAACTTAAAATACTTACATCAGGAGTATTTTCTTTATTATATTTTCACTCCTGATGTTCATTTGGGTGAAAAAGATAAAAAATAAAATACCGGGTTGTTTCTATATCGAGAATTAAGGTCTAACTAAGTGTTCGTGCTTCATTTCGCAATTTATTCTAGACACGTTTAACCATCTGTGAGAAATAATAGAACGTGAAAAGATCTGTAGATATAATTACATTAGTCTTTTTTCCCCTGAAGATATAATTACCCTAATTAAGTAAGTTATTAAATGATCAATTGAGGCGAGATTGTAAAATAATTTTAACATTTTTATTTTTATTTTCTAAGTTCTAATTGTTCAATCATTACTGATATTTTATGATGAAATGAATCAAATTAAAATAATGTTGTTATTAAAATGTTGTTATATTTATCGGCTTCTCAAAGTACCAGATAAACCTTCAATTTTGCAATAAATTAGAAAACATTGAATAAAGAATTTTTCTGATTTTCAGGGATTTCTTTTCAAATCGGAAAAAAAAATGGAAAATGTTTCTTGTTTGGACCATATGCTAGTTATAATAAAATAGAGAACGTATCCCTATTCGGAAGAAACAGAATGTTGAGGTCAACTTGGAATGTTGAGGTCTTTTCCTTTTCGTACTAGAGTTTGCCCTTCATCGCTGTTTCACTCTTTTTTATAAGTTGTTTCCTCAAAAGGATATTCCCCCTTTTCTTTCTTTTTTTTTTTTTTTTTTGTATTAATATACACATATTTATTGAATAAAAATATACTATTACAGATAAATTCTACCTCACAAAAATATACTTCCTAATTTCTATTAATTATTCTTTTTCGAAACTTGAGATGTTTTTTAAGGAGTCGGGCTGTCAGCCCTACAGCCAACAGTCACATTAAAGCGGGACCTACGGTTTAAAGTGGATTCTGAATCACTACAGACATCCATGCCACTGCCGGGATTCAAAGCCCGGGCCTGTGGCATCGAGTGCCAATCACTCTAAGTATTCATAATTACTTTAAAATTCCAAAATATCAAAAATAATTTTATTTATTAATAGTAGAAAACGACACATGCGTAGAAAGATTAAATTTACATTTATTTAGAGTTTAAAACAAAGAAAGTCTCTTTTTTTAAAATTGTTGCATGATAGGACTTTTTTCCTCCTTTCTCGCCAACTATTGGCGAGAAATTTCTCAACCAATAGATAAGCACATATAGAAAAAATATAAATATCGCCAAGCTACCATCGCCTCCGTTAAGCTACATATCCCTAAATACAAACTTATAAATAATTTCTAAATTAGTTAAAATTATTTTTAATCAATAGATGAGTATTATATTTTTTTATCAAATTTAAAATGACCAAAATAAAAATGAGCTCCAATTACTGCACTGAATTATATAATATATGAATGGGATATACTCAATAAATAGCTTTTAAAGCATATTATATTAATTTAATATAACAAATAAATAAATTCCTTCATATCTGAGAAAAGAATAAGGCGTTCTATTTTATTACTAATCTGTGGTTTGTTTCTTCCATTGGAGTTAAGAGTTTTCTTCATCATCGTTCTAATATGAAATTCCTTCTGCATTTGCACAGCAGTTCTTGGCGCCGCTTTTTCTCATTGTTAGATATTCAAGCACTAAACCAATTAAAGAAAGAATCTATTCTAATCTCATGGTGGAGGAAAGTAAGGACACAGGAACTTAAGAACTCATTACCGGTTTCCTTTCCCATAATTAATTCATTATGAGATCATTAGCTGTGATAAAACACGAAGATTAATTTCATTAATTCTAGAACGTAAGAAGGAACATTTATTAATTTATTCATCTGCGTAAAATTACGGTTAAAAGTTGTAAGAAATTATTTTGAGGTTCATAGGAATTTTTTTTCATATGAATTCTTATGAATCTTTTATATGATGAATCCTCACGAATTCATATGAATTTTTTTTTCATTCATATGAACCTTTCATATGATGAATCATCATGAATTCATATGAATTATTTTTATTCATATGAATCTCACTTTTTCTCACTCACGCCATATTAAATCTACAGGTCGGAAAGTTCTTCTACATGTTCGAAAATATAAAAGGAACGAGTGAATCTCCTTCGTTCCAAATTGTAGTGGTACCAAGAGACATCCGGTGCCCTGTGATATGCATTTCCCTGATCCATTAAAGTAATATATATATTGTAAAAATATCTGCATTGTAAACAAACTACAAACATCTACACTAGTATGCGAAACAAACTACAAATATCTACACGATGCGAAAGTTTGAAGTACCACACATCTAACAGGTCGGATTATATGGGAACTGGTTTTCAGTCTTCGGAGAAGCAGAATTAACGTTCAGCTTGGTGTCGGTTTTTTTTATATTTTGCCTCAAAGAATTTCCAACCTTTCGAAAGATGGCAAGAGCCCTAGTACGCCCTGATATTCCAGAGAAATATATGTTCAGTTATAAAAATAAACATAGTTACTCTTTTTCTTGTCGGTTTTCCCATCCAAAAACAGCTTTCATTACAAGTAACTAACCTTTCTGGTTAGTTTTTTCCCCATATTAAATCTAAAAGTTCGGAAAGTTCCTCTATATGTTCGAAGATATAAGTGGAACGAGTGAATCTACTTCTTTCCAAATTGTAGTGGCACCATGGGATATCGAATGACCTGCAATGTGTATTTCCCTGATCTATCACAATATACATATTGTAGTATATGGTATGTATAAAAATGTCATTAGTAGAATGCGAAACAAACTACAAACATCTACACTATTATGCGAAACTAACTACAAACGTCTGCAAACTACAAATGTCATTAGTAGCATGTGAAACAAACTACAGACGTCTACATTATGCGAAAGTTTGAAGTACCACAAATCTAGCAGGTCAGAAAACATGCGAATTGGTTTCTGGCCTTCGGAGTAGCAGAATTACCGTTCAGATTGGTGTCGGTTTTTTATTTTGCATCAAAGAATTTTTAATCTTACGAAAGATTGAAAGAACTCCAGTGCGCCCAGATGTTTCAAAGATGCCCAAATATAAAAATAAATATAGTTATTATTTTTCTTGTTTCTTGGTTTTCTCATTCAGACAGTTTTCATTACAAACAACTAACTTTTCCAGCAGCTTTTTTGCTTTTTTCTTCACATAAAAAGTGGCCAAATAGCTATAATGTGCAGAAGAAGGTTTCCGACAAAATAGGAGCAGTCACTTCCATGGTTGTCTATTGGGAGCACTAGTGTCTATGTGGTTTTCAATGTTGAAAAGATTTCTATTTCAGCCTCTGAGACTCCGCCATCTGTAAGAAGTACTCTGTTTATTTAGTTTGTGGAGTTGACTATCTGGTAAGAAGTAATCTGTGGACCATCTGGATATAAAACTGTAAGGTTTTAATAGCTGATGCTTATTTCTCAGAAATGTGTATACAGTGCACCTACAATTATTTATAGGTTTTTAAATGAACAGGGATATCAAAAAGTTTGAGAACCAAGTATGAAAGGAAAACAGCATGAAAAATGGCCAAACAGCAATAATGCGCCGAAGAAGGTTTGCGAGAAACTAGGAGCTCTCACTTACATAGATGTCTATTAGCAGCGCTAGCGTATATGAGATTTCCAATGTTGAAAAAATGTCCATTGCAGCCTCTGAGACTTCGCCGTCTGTGGAGTTGTATATCTGCATATAAAACACATTAATAGCTGATGATTGTGTCTCAGTAATTCGTATCTAGTGCGTCTAAAATTATTTGTAAATTTTTAAATGCGCCCGGATTTCAAAAAGTTTCAACTCAAGTTTTTAACAAGTTTCAGAATCAATGGGCTAGAGCCTCGCTCGTGTTGGGAGATAATGGAGTTTGCTTTTCGAATTCAAACTGCAACCCCCATGTGCACACAAACGTTTGACCAAATGTTTCCTACTTTGCTTAACGGATGTGAAGGCGGACGCAACATATAGAAAAATAAAAACTATATCCTGTTATTGTTATGTGTATATTGCCTACGTTGTCGTCAACTAAAATATCATCAACTTTATATCATTAGTATATGACTTATTTTATTACATCACTTAATTTTCCATACTTTAGTATTTTGCAGAAAGTGTAAATTACCTATTCTCAAGAAACAAGTATAAATACATCAATATAGTAAAAAAAAATAATAATAATAATAATAGTGATTAAATACATAAAAATAACACAAATTGAAAATAAAAAAAATACACATAAAGGGTTTTATTTTGATACATTTGATTCCTTTGTCATTTAATTTTGCTGATTATTTATTTTAGATGAACGAGTGAATGTGAATTATATTTATATATGAACTATTTATTAATATTTTATACATGTGAACCAGTATTTTTGATGGCAAATGTATCATCATTTTCCACTTTGATAGTATTATATCATTTAATTGTTCATATTTTCGTATTTTATTGTAAGTGTAAATTATTTTTGCTCACGAAACACGTATAAATACATCAATATAGTAAATAAAAAATAACAAATTAAAAATTTAAAAATACATAAAACGCTTTACTTAGATACATTCGATTCGTCGGTCATTTAATTTTGCTGATTATTATTATTATTTTTAGATGAACTAGTCACACAGGTGAACCATCATTTTTGATGACACATACATCATTATTTTCCACTTTGAAACCACAAATGTTAGTCAGGAAGGGAGAAAACGCATTGTCGAGCGAGCTTTATTTGCCATCTTAGTCACAAATTGTGACAATATCCTTTATGTTTGAAAGTGGGTAAGTGGTATCAAATATCACCGACAGCGTTCCCTCGCTAATGATGAGCGAAGCTAATTTTTTCATCACAATAACGGCTACGGCGATTATAATTGAAAAATCACTGTGATAAAATGTCAGTGGCAGAATCACAGTTGTGATTGAGAATCGCAGACTTGCATTCAGAAAAATGATTTTGTGGCATTATTCTAAATATTGTGATATTTTCCTTATTATTTTCCTTTTTTTTTTATAGTGACAGAAAACCTAAACTCATTTGAATTGAATATAAATACAATATACAATTTCTTTCTATTTTTTTCTTCCTGTTATTTTAGTATAGCTAATCTACTATTGCTGTACAATTGCTTTGTTATCGCAGTACACTTGTAGCAAGTGTAAATGGCCTGTTCTCAACAAACACATATAAATACATCAATACAATAAAAAAAAATTAATTAATAATAACACAAATTAAAAAATTTTTATAAAATACACAAAACGCTTTATTTCAAAACATTCGATAAAAATAAAAAATAAATTTCGTTAAATTAAATAGCACAAAAATCGTAATTATTTTCATATTTATAAATGGCGATATGAATTTAAATGAATAAATTTCAAGCAAGTAAAATATCTACTTTTCTGAAATAATTGTACAAATGCTTTGCTATGGTTGTATAAATGTCCTTCTTTTTCTATACAATTACACTGTTATTTACTCTTTGTTTCTTATTTTGAATTCATAAGTCGTATGTTTAAAAGTAATGTATTTGTTTTCATAAATTCATTTTAATAACTTTTTTTAAGAATTTGATCTATGACAAAATTTACATTATATTTTATTACAATCACAACTTTTCACAGAGACAATGAAATTCCCATGACAAAGCTGTCACTAAAATAATTTCAGATTCATCTCTAACAACTAGATTGAACGTGAAGTAGTTTCCAAGTCAAAAAGCAATCGCTTTTCTTTCTTTCTTTCTTTTTTTTTTTTATAGTGGGACTGCTTCAGTGGCTGTCATTCTCACTTACAATCAAACAGATAAAAAAAAAGCAACGAAGTCACTGGCTATCCTTTTGTCACATAACAAAATAAAAAAAGAAAGAAAAGAAAAGGTTGAAATTACTTAATGTTTCTGTAGATTTAGAAAAAGACATAAATATAATAATAAAAATGAAAAAATAAATACTTGAAACGAACCCAATAAATTTTTAATATTTTATATTATATTTAAGTAAACATAGTCAGAAAACATTTTTTATTATTGTAAAATATAAAAATAAGAAATATTTTTCTGGTAATGGTGTACATTAAAAACTTTTTATGTTAAAATAGAAAGTTTTTTTAATTATTTATGCAGAGTATTATTTTTAACAATTTGGTAAAAATATTTAATATCGTTTGTGTTTGACAAAATGCTATGCACTCACTCTTAAATGAAAAAATAAACTTTGTTAAATTAATTGTCTCAAAAATCATGATTATTTTCATATTCGTAAATGGCAACAGACATTTAAGCGAATAAATTTCAAGCAAGTAAAATATCTCCTTTTCTGAAATCGTATTGATGTAAATTATCTTCAAAAGAATATTTTCGAAAAATTTTTTATGTTAAATTTTAATTTCTTCAATGTAGGAATTTTTTTAAAGTGAAGAATAAGTTATTTAATTTTTTTTTTCGGAAAAATAGCAGAATAGGGGCCGTTTGGATTTGACGTCAAAAAATATTTTCGCCAAAACACGCCAAGTAACGGGTTGCTATTGTAAATGAAGTCAATTGCAAATAATACAAAAAACACCAACCCAATACCAAATCCAAAAGGCTCTATTTTGCGATTTAGCCGATTTTTCTTCATTAGATTTTATTTCTTTTGTATCGATAACAATTCAATGAGCTGAGCTTAAGGCCATTGAGTATTATGTAGTAAATGGCTTACTAGTTTTTGATATTTTATACAAATGCAGCAAATTCTTTATATTCTTACACAACCTAATGGGTGTTTAAGAATCAAAAGAATATTTTATATATTAGTAAATTGTATAAAAAAGCTAGGAAAGATAGAGACACAATATATTTATTTGATCAATAAACACTAGATAAAAACAATTAAATATTCTAGCAAAAGATTTCTTCAAACACGCCACGTTGTGACTGAAAAAAATATTTCTCAATTACAATCAAAAATTAATCTAAAGCTGATCGATTTAATAGTAATCTAAATCATATGCAAACACTTTTATGATAGTTACTAGGCTTAAAAAATATTTTTTTAATTTTTTCAAAATATAAAAAATATTATATATAATAAACCAAACTGTATTGAACGGAATTGCTCGATGCTCTTTTCCGAGTTTAAACCTTTCGAATTTTTTAATTGTTTCTGTCTTTTTTTTCTTGGAATTACAACGAGAAACTCATATGTATGAAAACTTTTGTAAAATACTGCAAAAAAAGTTCTTAAATTTTCGATGCTATCTCTCTTTGTTGCTCATAGCACCTTCAAACGTGTTATAATATCATGCCATCTATTGACAACCATATGATTGAGAGCTATTGAATTAAGAGATCTCACATCGATATTTATTAACTTAAGTTACATTGTACATTAGCAAAAACCATTTTGTTTCTATTCTCTATGCTTTTTTTATTCGCATAATTCTGTAATGTGCCCAATGTTTCTCTAATACCTTGTAATAAACAAGATTTTTGTTTTCATTGTTGAGATATTTTGTTGTAAAAAGGTTTAAAACACATGCTAATTTGCTATTTAATTATAACAATTTTATAAAAAAAAATTTTGAATGCATATACAGTGTAAAACCAGCACCTTTAAGTCTCACTATAAAAAGAATACTATAAATTCATCCCAAAAGTAAACAATTAATATCATAATGCTATAATTGCAAAATAAAAAAAATAATAATAAAATCGCACATAAAAAGGCAAACAAATATCTATTACACTATCCCGAGGTATGTATTCCTCGATAAAGCTATTTGCAGTATATTATAATGGCATTCTTTGTTTATTTCCTGGGTGATTATTTTTCCCTCCATGTTTGTTATTCAAGCATCAATAGATGCATACATTGCAGAAAAAAAAATTAAAAGAGAAAATAATGTACAAAGTTATGAATACATAGTGAACAAACATTTTCTACGAGGAATTCAGAAAAAAATTCATAAAAAATGCAATTATAGCATCCTGAGGAGAGCTTTATCAAGGAATATATACCCTCAAGTTATTATGATCCATATTTATAAATTTATAAATTGTAACCCAAATCACTTCTGCAAGAGGGATATATCCAAGTCAAAATATATATATAGTCACTTCTTTCCCACCCTGTTATTCTCTCTCTCTCTCTATTTATATATATATATAAAACAGCACGGTGCTAAAATATTTTGTAATAAAAAATGTAAACATGTATCTATTACAATACCCCAAGGTACGTATACCTCGATAAAGCTATTTGTAGGATATTATAACTGCCTTCTTTGTTTAGTTGGGAAACTTTTTTTTTACCCTATGTTTATAATTTGTATCGATAGATAAAAATTGTTAGATGTTTTTCGAACATACATAATTACATACATTGTAGAAAAAAAATTTTTTAGTTATCAATTTTAGAGATCAAGTTATATATATAAAACTTAGATAAATACTAAAAAAACAACATTAGAGAAAAATTTATATTTACAAGGAAAATCGAAAATAAAATATTTTATACCATTACAAAATAGACAAACTCTACTTTCCTTGAGACTTAATTCCAAACATCCAGTCGCAAAACCAAAAATGAATTATTCTATGACCTCACCTTACACTCTGCGTCTTAAGAATGCGTCATAAAATTATTTAAGTAGACGTAATCAGTTTATTTCGAATATCCTCCTTCAATGTCAGATTAAAAGTTCCTCAAACAAAAAAGTCTTTCCTTTTTTTTTTTCTTTCTTCTTTTTTCTTGCTTTGCGGAAGAAGCTACAAGAAACTTCTCTGTGGCTAATTAAGAACAAGTTGCAGACGCGGTAAAAGGAAGAAACTCAGAATAAAAATAAAAATAAAAAAAAGTAAGGAAACACAATTCCTAGGAAGGAAGTATATTGTTATAATTCTGGGATTGTGAGACTACCTTATATGATGATCAGGGAAGTTGAGACCATAAATTAATTTATATTTTCTAACAGATAGCAGTTAAAATAATGTGACCGTGATCTTATTTTGCAAGGCGAAGTTCCACTGACTTATTAACATCCAGGGTTGTATTATATACATTGGCATTTCACATATGTGAGATTCTAGTTAAAATTCCAAAGAAAAAAAAATTGAAATAATTAAAATTTTCAAAAGAATTCAATTTGAAAAGAATAATAAATTATGACACTTCAGACATAAAATAATTCAAATTTTGAAAAAAAAAAATTAAAAAGAAAAAGAAAAATTATAAGCTCAAATAAATCTTACAAAATTTTTATACATAAATTAGGTTCATATCAAATTTGTTTCATTTTTTTTTTAATTTCAAACTCTAATTAAAAATATTTTTTCTAACACTCACGTGGAATAACATCGTCTCCTTAGAATATTTAATTCGCGTTTACATATTTAGCGTTCTTTTTCTAATTAGAATATTTATATTTCAAGATCAGCCAAGCATACATCGTTAAAAATTCTCAAATTAATTAATAATTCGCATGAAAGAAAAAGTTATACTATTAAAATATAGTATATACAATTAAAAAGTAATCAAATAGTTTATTAATTCAAATGGGGTTTTTTAATCATAAAATGTTATAAAGAGAATAACCAGCAAATCTAAACCGGTGAGATCAACAAAGCTATATCATAGAATAAATCCAATCATCATTCCAAAAATAGACGCAAATTCAAGTTATCTGCTACAAGAGAAAAAATACATTCACAAGAAAGTTATGGAATATATGCAAGTTCAAAAAAACGTAAGGAAACACAACTCCTAGGAAGGAAATATATTGTTATAATTTATATGAGGTTACCTTATACGTTGATCAGGGAAGTTAGGACCATAAATTAATTTATATTTTCTAACAAATAGAAGTTAAAATAATGTGACCTTGATCTTATTTTGCAACACGAAGTTCTACTGACTTATTAACATCTACGGTTGTATACACTGCCATTTCACATATTTGAGATTCTGGTTATAATTCCAAGGAAAAAAATTGAAATAATTAAAATTTTCAAACGATTTCGATTTGAAAAGAATAATAAATTATATCACTTCAGATATAAAATGATTCAAATTTTGAAAAAAAAAAAATTTAAAAAGAACATTTTTAAGCTCAAATAATGTTACAATTTTTTTTTTTCCAAATATTTACCTTAGATGTATGAATTAGGTTCGTATCAAATTTGTTTGCTTTATATTAATTTTCGACAGTGTTTAAATATATTTTTTTAACTCAACTTGTCATATGAAATAAATCGTTTGCTTAAAATATTTAATTTGCGTTTAATTATTTAGCGGTTTATATTTTTTCCAACTCAACTTGTCATATGAAATAAATCGTGTTTAGAATATTTAATTTGCGTTTAATTATTTAGCGGTTTATATTTTTTTTTTTTTCCAACTCAACTTGTCATATGAAATAAATCGTCTGTTTTGAATATTTAATTTGCGTTTAATTATTTAGCGGTTTATATTTTTTCCAACTCAACTTGTCATATGAAATAAATCGTCTGTTTTGAATATTTAATTTGCGTTTAATTATTTAGCGGTTTATATTTTTTCCAACTCAACTTGTCATATGAAATAAATCGTCTGTTTAGAATATTTAATTTGCGTTTAATTATTTAGCGGTTTATATTTTTTCCAACTCAACTTGTCATATGAAATAAATCGTGTTTAGAATATTTAATTTGCGTTTAATTATTTAGCGGTTTATATTTTTTCCAACTCAACTTGTCATATGAAATAAATCGTGTTTAGAATATTTAATTTGCGTTTAATTATTTAGCGGTTTATATTTTTTCCAACTCAACTTGTCATATGAAATAAATCGTCTGTTTTGAATATTTAATTTGCGTTTAATTATTTAGCGGTTTATATTTTTTCCAACTCAACTTGTCATATGAAATAAATCGTCTGTTTAGAATATTTAATTTGCGTTTACTTATTTAGCGTTACTTTTTTCTAATTTGAATATTTATGTTTCAAGATCAGCCAAACATAAATCGTTAAAAATTCGCAAATTAATTAATAATTTGCATTAAGGAAAAAGTTATATTATTAAAAAGTAATAATCAAATAGTTTATTAATTCAAATGTGAGTTTTTTTGTTTTTTTCGGTTTTAAAAAGAATAACCAGCAAATCTAAATCGGCGAAGTCAACAAAGTTATATCATAGAATAAAGCGAATCATCATTCGAAAAATGGACGTAAATCCAAGTTATCTGCTACAAGAGATAGAGTACTTTCGCAAGAAAGTTATGGAATATATGCAAGTTTAAAAGCAGTACATTATCATAAGGAAGAAACACTACATTAAGATAAAGGATCGGAAACTTTGAATTTCCTCTGCAAAAAACATGAAAACAAGTTTTTGCTGTGTTATATTTGATAATGAAAGTAAATGCAACTAATATATTTGGAGCTACTGGTTACATAAAGGTGTGGATAATAACGAAAAAAAAAAGTTTAAAACAGAACTTATTTCATTCGTTAAAGATGGCGATCGAGATAAGTACATAACATTGCCAGTAGTTAAGTTCAAATGGTGGCACCATGAATCAGCAAATTCATATTCTCATCTAAAAAAATTTTTAAATAATTAGTACAAAATTTATGTTCGATTAGGGCTCTTTTACAATTGTAAATAAATCGTTAAAATCAATTCTCAGTCAACAGATTTGGATCCAATGGAAGATAATTAACCAGAGTTTGAAAATAGAATTCAAATAACTCAGAAACAAAACAAATTTTTCAGAGTTCATTTCTTTTAATTATAAAAGTAAGAATAAAATAAGCCTAAAATTCCTTCATATTTATTATTTTCTTTATATTTATAACAAGAGGAATAAAAGGTGTTCTTAAAGTTCGTGGATATTCAGTCAAGTATTAAAATTGTTTAACAAGTAGGTGAGAAATTTTTTATCAAACTTATCTTCTTATCCACATTTTTTATGATTAATATTCATTTTTTTATGTATTATTGTACTTAAACCAAATTTATTCTAAGTAATTTGAACAAAATATAGATAAAAGCTAAATGTAGATATGTTCAAGCCAATTACTTCAAAGCAATATAAAATTTTATAGTTATGTTTATTAACTTTTTTTTAATAATTTACATATATGACACTTCTATGCGAAAACATTTGTAAGACATTTTATGTTAAATAACTTTTAAGATAGACGAGAAAATAGTACAAAAAATATAATTGTTCTTCATAATTTTATTTCTTTTGTTTTAAGGAGCATATTCTTAAAACTATGTTCGTATGCATACAGATTTTTATCAAACTTATTTTCTTATCCAAAATTTTTATGAGTAACATTCATACTTTTATCCTGTACTATTGTACTTAAAACAAATTTTTTCAAAGTAATTCAAACAAAATGTATATAAAAGCTAGATGTAGATATGTTCTTGATAACTATTTCAAAGCAACAAATTTTTATAATTAGGTTTATTAACTTTTTTAATTAATAATTTACATACATGGCACTTCTATGGGAATATATTAGTGAGGCATTTTATATTAAATAACGGGCAAAGTGGACGATGAGAAAAGTACAAAAAATCGAATTGTTCTTCCTAATTCTATTTATTATGATTTAAGGAACATATTCTTAAAAGAATTTTCTTAGAATGAATGTAGCAGAACATTAGAAAATCACTATTATTTTATGATTTGTTAAATTATTCTGAATTATTATTTAAAAATAAGAATAATTTAGAATGAAAAAAATAAACATCAAGTATATAAACTTGAATCTTTGAAAAAAAAAAAAAAAGAAAAGATTTTAGAAAAGAACACAGTCATGAAATTAAATTATCATACCACAACATCTAACCAGTTGTTATAAAAATATTTTTATTTAATTAAAAATAATAAATTATTTTCATAATTTTTAACTGCCCACCAAATAAAAACAATAACAAAAAAATTGTATTTTTTTGTGCATTAGTTTTTGAGTTTTTAGTAATACAGGCATACAAAAATCTTTTGTAATTTGTAGTACACTAACAGATATAAATCGTTGTTGCCCAGCTACAGAAAATAAAATATTTTTAGTTTTGGAAGAATTTGTTAAGAGAAATATTGGTGCCGAATTAAAGATTTGAGATTTTAAATTTCTTAAATAAAATTAAGATTTAAGATTTCTTAAATAAAATAAGTTAATGAAATAAAGCAATTACTTTTTTCAAGAATTATCAATAAGGTTTTTCTTTATTTTAATCTCTTAAAGAATCTTTTACAGTGTTTGTTTGTAAAATAAATTAAAAATTAATACAAACAAAATAAAAATTATCTAGAATTGTGGTTTTCTAACTTTTTGAACTCTGGGTGAATTTGAAATTCTATAAATAATTATAATAGTTAAGTCAAATGTTACAGAAAATATAATGCGATAAAAATTAAAATTAAAAGCACCTTACATTTATTTATTCTTGTGTTTATGAGAAACGCGAGCCTGAAGTATCCTAGCGATTTCTTCAATGTTTAGGCATATATTTGAAAGGCAAACTTTCATTTCCTCGTCGATACATTGAAGATTTCCTCTCTTTTGACATTTCATTGTGGTGAGAGTAGAAAATCATAATTCACATAAATAGGAAGTTGGAAATCATAGTAAAAGTTTTAAAAGCTTTTTTAGATATTGATGCGCATTTTTCTTTTATAGGAATCCGAAAGGTTTTAAGAGACATTTAATTATGTTTAAACCTCAATTCTTCATCAGTGGATGTAGCTATTAGTTCTCCTTCTTTAGGTAATGTTCATCTCCACAGCTTAGAGAAAGCAAAGTCTCATAGGCTGCAATGGAAAATTTTTTAACAATGAAAATCACATAGACGCTAACACTTCTAATGCCATCCATGGAGGTTACCGCTCCGGGTTTCTCGGAAGTATTTGTGGGCTCATTATCGTTGTTTATTAATTTTTAACTGAACAAAAGAAGAAGAAAAAGTAATCAGAAAGATTTTCTCTCTATTTTTACATTTAAGTGTGGCGAGGGTAGAAATTCATAATTCATAAATATGACGATAAAAATTGAAGTAAACTTTTTAAAGCTCTTTTAGATATTGACACACATTCTTCTTTTAAAGAAATTCAGAAGGTTTTATTAAGACAATTAATTTTGTCTAATCCTCAATCCATTATCAGCGGATATAACTATTAGTTCTTTTTCGTCAGTTAACGTTATATGATGAACTTCACAACTAACAGACGGTGGAGTCTCATAGGTTGAAATAGAAAATTTTTTAACAAATCACATGAAAGCTAACATTTTTAATGCCATCCATAAAAATTGCCGTTCCTAGTCTCGCGGAAACATTCTTTGGCGCATTATCGCTGTTTAGCAAGTGAACAAAAGAAGAAGAAATTATATTGACACTATTTATTATAATTATTTTTAGATATTTATCCTCATTCTTCTTTTATAGTAATCCAAAAGGGTCAATTCTTTATATTTAATCCTCAATCTAACATCAGTGGATATAATTATTAATTCTTTTTCAGTTAATATAAAATGATCAACTCCACAACTCGTAGACAGTAGAATCTCATTGACTGCAATGGAAAATTTTTGAACAATGAAAATCTCATAGATGCTAACACTTCAAATACTATCCATGGAAGTTACAGTTCCTAGTTTCTCAGAAGCACTTGGTAGACAGCAGCGTCTAGGCCAAGTCCAAGAACCCATGTTGTCTCACGAAAGGAGAAAAAGGGCGGGGGAGGCAGCTGTTGTGATGGAGCCCCCGTAGGTAGAAGTTTGACATGGCTCCCTGACGGTGACTTTTTAAGGGATAGAGTTGTCAACCCAATGCTCTGCAGCCATATTAACCGAAGATTAGATTCAGAACCACTACAAGCATCCATGGCACCATTGGGCCTAGAACCCGAGACCTATGGCACCGAGACACATATCGCTAGTCACTCGGCCATCAGGCTCTATTTATAATAAAAGCTGCCTTTGATTAATCAGTAAAAGAGTAGCTATATTTAATTTTATATTTAGAAACATATTAGTCTGGAATACCACAAGGAGAACCTGGAAATTCGCTGATGATTCGCTTTGACGATTACTGAGAAAGATAAAAAGATTTTAATTGTTCTCAAAGAAAAAACAATACGTAGAAATTCAATTTCTTTCAATAACATAATGAAACTGATTTCCATAGTATTTGAAATATCAATGTAAAGCACATAGAAGCATACAGATAATAAATATAATTCTATTTTTTATAGTAACATACAGATAATAAATAGCCAAATCAATCCATCATCTTTTTCTTTAATTTTAATGTAAGAACGCATATTTTTTAAAAAAACAGAGGGACACTTGGGAGTTTTACGCTTGAACGCCAAAAGTTCCTGGAGCGACATACTGTCGCTGTCTTGCAATAAGAAACAGGGCATGACAGGCTTGCTGAAGATTTGCATCTTTTCATCTTCTTAGACTTAGAAGCTTTTTTCCACGAGTGAATGACTCCATGTTGGATGTCCAGTGTTGAAAGACAACGTCTGCAAGAGATATTTTAAGGCGACAACAGAGTTCAAAGGGTGAATGTTCTAATTAACTGTCTTCTATGTGTTTATTATCTACTTTTTTTTTTCTTTCAGACATTGTGCATCTTTTACAGTAATTCTTTTTTTAAAGTGAGTATTACTTATTAGCAGATGATTTATGTTTCATTTATGAAGAAAAAAAGGAAATATGATCTATCTCGTTACTTAGTAGAAAAAGAAGTGTGAAAAAAATATTAAAAGAACGAGTGGATTTTTTTTTCTTTCATTTGTAGATCGTTTTACATTGAGCGCACTGTTGATAAAGTAAACTGAAGACTTTCGTGTGAACTTTTCGTCTGTAATTGAGGCGTCGATAAATGTTCGTGAAATAATATGTAAATTTGTTTGCAGAACAACGAATTTAAAGATAATGGAAACAATATAATATTATTTATACCATTAATTTTGGTATAAAATATAATACCATTTATTTTGTTCTGTAAGATAATGTTTGTTTATGTGTGTCCGGTTTCCTGTCATATAACGAATGACATAATTAGATATTTTGGTTCGTTGTGTTTCTGAACTTACTACTACACCACACCATATCATTGTGCCTAGAGCTGCCCCTATTCACTTTGGGAATGATGCGGGTGAGAAGTCCGATTGGACTCTTTGACGCTCTACAATCATATGAGACCTAGACCTACTGCTTAAAGTGGATTCCGAACCACTGCAAACACTCATGGCACCGCCGAGACTCGAATCCGAAACATGTGGCAGCGAGCACTAGACAATCGGCCATTCAGGCCCCTGTTTCTGAACTTACTACTACACCACACCACATCACTGTGCCTAGAGCTGAGTTGTCCCTATACAGTTTGGGAAAGATGTGGGTGAAATGAATGGAAGAAAGATGGAGGCGGAAAATTTTTACATAATTCACTTTTGGAGAAAGATACTGAAGGTACAGAAGCTGAACAATGAGGAAAATTCTTCCAAAAACAGAACAAAATATCAAAAGTTTAAAAATTAAAAAAAAAAAGAAAGCATATGTAGACGGATTCAAAACCTAACAAGTCAAGTCATATCGAAAACTACTAGATATCGTGCAAACGATGGATACAATAAATCCTTTGGTCAGATTGTCTCCTCGTTGAGCTCGAGGAAAAAATGTTGTGGTGTAAATAATCCAGATGTCATAAATAAGGGTGTTCATTCAACATTCAGATGGCTACATGAGGTTTTATTATATCAGCTACCCCCTCCCCCCCTTCCTCCTTCCTCAATCATGTTGTAGCCGGAGAGATGCTAAATCTGCTTCATATATGTTGTTCCAGTGGGACACATCATTAGGAGTAAGAAAAAAAAAATTTGAAAGCAACAACATTTATTTGATATTTAATGTTAAGTATTATGGGGCCAGAATAACCCAGTGGCTAGCGCTTTGTCACTCGGTACTGCAGGTTTCGGGTTCGAGACCCGGCGGTGCCATGGATGTTTGTAGGGGTTCGGAATCCACTTCAAAACGTAGGTCCCGGTCCTAATAGGATCGTGGAGCGTTGTGGGGGCATTGTTACTCCGCGTCCGTGGCTTATCTTAAAGTTACACGCGCCCCCTGGGTAATGCAAAGTGAGTAACGTCGGTGCAGTGCTTGCCTTAAGGCATCCAAGACAGCTGTCTAAGTGTTTGCCAGCTCCATTGGAAAAAAAATGTTAAGTACTATTAAGCAGTAAACATAAAACCTTGTAGTACTAGCTTGCGTTGTTGTTTCTTATCCCACTTAGTCGACAGCAATGTCTAGACTAAGCCCATGAACGCTGTGTGTTCTCATGGAAGGAGGTAAAGAGGGGGCAGCTTCTGTTGCAATGAAGCACACGTAGATAGAAATTTGACTTGGCTCCGTGTCGCTGAAGAAGGAGAATAATGCCTCCCGGGAGGACTTTTATGTGCGTATGGGAGTGCTTATCGTGTGCTTATCGTATGGGAGAAGACTCCCACCAGGTAGTCCGACTTATGAGGCAAGATGCTGAACATCATAAACGCCATTGAGAATCCTCGTTTTTTGAAACAATGTCTACAACAAAACTGCGAGCAGATTGAACCTCAACCCTATAATGCTCACTAGCGGTGCACGTTCCCACTGAACCACGAGTTGGGTTAAAAAAAATTTTTCAAGCTCTCAATCAGCCATAATTCCACTCGAAACCGGACCGTCAGGCTTAAAGTCTAACGCTCTACCGACCGAGCTATCCAGGATCGCTAACGTTCACGTGATTATTTTATTTAGACATAAAAAAATTATGAAACTATACATAAATTTAAATAATGTAATGTTTAATAAAATCTAATATTAAATAAATGTTGTGTCAAATTCAATTCGAAAAAAAAATGTTGCTATGTCGTTGGTGTTATTTAAGCACGTGCACACTTGTTATTTATTAATTCAGTGTTGCCAGTTCTTAAAACAATATTTGTGCAAGTGTTGTCAGCACGTGCCACACCTAAATTTAACGAATAAATGTTGTTGTTATCCTTTATTTCAAATAAAAGATTTCTAACACAATTACTGGTGTGGGACTAATAATATGGCACACTTCTGTGGTGTACTTAAATTCATTAAAATTCTAACGTATCTTGTCGTTGTGTAATACGAGGAGAAATTATAAGGGTAAATTGCTTGATATCAAGTTGAGTTGTAGTTATCAGTGACATACTGGTTACAGTTTCGAGAATGTTTTCTTTATTTCTCTCTCTCTCTGTCTTTTTTTTATTTATTTTTTTTTTATATATAAAAAACCTTATTTTCAATAAAGGGGAAAATTTTACTGAATATAGAATTATGAATTTCAACCGAATAGCTTTTTTCAGTACAAAAATGCCACTAGTAAACTTTAATCCCAAAATTCTTTATTTGTTTAACACAAAATGAAAATAGCTGAAAATAGATTTTCTAGAAACATTCTCAACAAAATATTGACTCATTTGTGTGGATTTATTTTAATAAAGAGATTCACGTATGCAACTGGAGATGGTGAAGATATAAATAAATTGTTGCCAATCCATCATAATTTTAGTCAAACCTTTTTCTACAAATCTCAACTCCATTTCGTTATACAGATCTAAAACTACTTTATTGTCTTGGGGAAAAAGAGAAACCTGACTGTCTGTTTCCTTACTCATTCACTGTCACACAAAAATACTTTACCTTCTGTTTGGCGACTACAGAAAGTATCCAAATTTCTTTGTCCTCTAAACTACGTTTTGCTGGTAGATTTTATGTTGGTAAAATCGTAATGCAATTTTTTTTCTTATTTATTTAAGCAAATTCGACGATTCTTTGTTTACAGATTGGCTTTTGCATACATAGTACAACAACGTACAACATTGTTGGCTTTTGGCTTTTTTTGGCTTTTTTATTGGCTTTTTTTTTATACATAGTACAACAACGTACAAAAATAATGCCAATCTTGAGAAATTCGTCAACCACAAAAAGTCGCCATATTTTTGTGAAACTTAATTGTATAATTTCTTTACGGATATTGCTTCAATTTCGAAACATTTTTTTTCAATTGATCTAAACTTTGTAGTAGAAGTATCCTTGCGAATTTTGGTGAAAATTAGAGGAAAATTGTGGCCGTGAATAAGCAGACACACACACATACACAACTATACATTGATAGATTCATAAAGAAATAAAATATAATATGAAATGTATTTCATGTTTGGGAATTCAAAATGAAACAATTATAACTACCATGTGTTGTTATTTACAGATTGAAAATGAAACGTTAATTCTTAAGCGTAAATTGAATATTTGATTGAAATAGTCTCTAAAAAATTGTTGTGATGCAAATTAATCTGGGACATTATGTGACTGTCGGATTTTAAAATGTTGAATTTAGAGTTTTAAGATTGCCAACTCTATGGTTGGTATCGTTCTATTTTTATATGTCAATTTATGAATTATAATTATTTTCTTTGCTGTTATACGTTTCTTAGGTGTGTTGTTCTATATTTTACGTTTATTAAACTGAGGCCATTACATTATTATTAAAATATATAGTATATATATATTAATATATTATTATATAAATATATTAATTTAAAAATATACAGAGCAAAAAATGTAAATGCTTCGCTGATTCTTGATAAGGCTGATTTATTACTTAAATTCTTTTACACATAGTTATAGTTTTGTTATTCTGTGCAGCTCACAAATACTATTATTTGAACAAGCAAGGTACCACGCAACTGGTTCTTGGAATGGAAGATTTCTTCTTTACATGAGTGCTTCGTAATGTTTACATATGGATTACCACAATTTGATCACAATTCGAATTTTGATTCCCGCTTTTAGATAGTTAATTTTTATCTTTTTTTAGTACATTAAATATTTTTAAATCTTTCCTGTTCCTTCTATCACATTAACTTCTATGCATCAGAGTAGAATTGCTTTAAGCACTGGCACTCAATCTTTATTCAATCTCGTCTGTAAAATAGAATCAAGAAAAAGCTTACTTTGCAAATTTGAATAATTAAAAAATGTACAATCCTTGTAAAGTGCTTGTGGCTTAGAATTTATTTTATTTCTTTTACTGGTCGTAAAATCTTTCATATAAGCTTTTATAATCCTCCCTTACTGAGCTTGATTGTCCAGTTTCTTTCAATAACTTAGTAGACAGAAAAATTCGCCAACCACTAAAAGTCGCCAAATTGGCGTGATATTTTATTAAAATTTCTCAAATCAAATAAAACTTTACTTATCTGAAATTATCAATTTCGTACAATTGCTTTTTTGTATTCTTTTGCAAATTTGTTCTTCTAAAACGTTTAAACGCATATTGCATATCTCAACATTATTTATGCTGGAATCTAAAGCAAGAAAAGTACACATATTTTTTCTGTCATTCTTATTTCAACAATTTCTGTTGTAATCCTTCTAGAACCTTACATGACAAAAAAAAAAAAAAAAAAAAAAAAAAAAAAAAAAAGGCAATGATGTGTATTGCTACATACGAAGAAATTTAAAGGAAAAAATTAATGACTTAAACAAGTCGTAGAATAATTCTAAATCATCAACATTTTTATTTATGTGATGTTTTATGAACGATAAAAACAAGATTAAGTATTCAGAAAACTGAAGCCATACAAAAGTTAAATAAACCACAAAACCATGTCATCTTCAATTATAATTTTTATGTTCTGACACAAATTTTGTTTCTATATATATAAAATACAATATAATATCGTATATAATATATATATATATATATATATATATATATGACAAAGCATAATATTACATAGATGCAGTTTCTTTAGTATGCCGAATGTGAGATATTTTAGAGGTTAATGATTTGGGCAGGGTGCGCAGAAGATCTACCTCCCCGTGGTGCACCTGGTAACACTTTTTAGTGGTTACAAGATCTGCTATTTGGCATTAGTGTTAGATTAATGAACTCGGTTTCAGCATGTTTTGTTGTATTAGTTTGTTGTTGTTGTAGGTTTTTTTTTTTTTTTCTTCGTTGTTCTTTTTTTGCTGTAACTGTTCATAATCTGCCATTGAAAATAAAAAAAATAAATAAATAAAAAAAATGATTTGGGCATGCTATTATATTTTTTTTTAATGTGTAACACTTTATGACACGAAGGAAAGGAGTTCTGTGATCCTTACTTATCCACTATCAACCAAAAACACTTTATGAATATAAAAAATCTTCAAATTTATTTATCGCCGAACCTGCGATTTGGCTGAGATATTTTTATTTGCTCTATGGCAATGTAAATGTTATCTTATATTTTAAATAAAATTTTAGGTGGTCACAATTCAGCATCTGTTAGTGTGTTTCCTTTATTTATTTATTTTACGTCGGCCAGTCTATGAATAATACAACGGCCTAAAAAATAACGTCACTTTGAAAAATTCACCAACCACGGAATGTCTCTAAATTGGCGTCAAATCTAATTTATACCGAATTGGGTAATTTTTAAATAAATATTGATCCAACTTCAAAATTTTTTTTCAGTTAGCCTATAATTTTGTATTAGAAGTATTCTTTCCAATTTTACTGAAATTTGAATGTGAATTGTGACAAAGCATAGATATACATGCACACCCAAACTTAGAGAAATGTATATATATATATATACACTCAAGAGCCAAAACATTATGACCACCCCTACATTTTGAATTGAACTCGCCTGGATGACGTGGAAGGCAAGTGATCAGGTGGAAGTGGTATTTAACTGGTATTAAGTGGTGGTATTAATCCATGCCAAGGCGGGTTGAAGCTGTGTTGCGCACCAAAGGTGGGCCAACTCGTTATTGACAGGTGGTCATAATGTTTTGGCTCTTGAGTGTATATGTATATATATATAAAGAAATTAAATAGGATGAAATTTTAATTTTATGTGTTTTTTGTGTGTGTATTTAAATTTAATAACATGTTGAACTGAATTGTCTTTCAATGAAGAAACAAGCAATTATTCAATTCCTACTATTAGCTCACACTCTCCCTATATATATCTTGCTCAAATTTTCAATCGTTCATAAAATACTTTTTATTCATCCACTCAAGTTCAAATACATTTTTTTGAAACATCCTTTCGTATAAAGATATGAATAAAATAATCAAGATATATTAAGTTAGCAGGTGAGTACCGTAACATAATAAGTAATAGATTTGTCATCTTTAGTATTATCTTTTTAAACTCGTGCGAATAATATGTCTGTAGATGTCAAAAGTTGTTGCTTTTCGAGTTGGTATAACTCAGACAATAGTTTTTGAGCTCTGGTGCTGACCTTGTCATATTCGAAGGTCGGTAATTCACGAGAGTAATCGATGGTCGTCAAACTGACGAGCTATAGAAATTAAAAACACTTTTTGGGATTTTAGTATACAAATCCGTAATAGCAGGATTTTAGTACGAAAACAGTAGTGTATTAACTTTCTAAATAGATACCACACTATCAAATTTAGTCATGCTATAAATTAAAAAAAATAATTTTTAAATTAAGAAAAAAATATGGAATCTGATACTGAACCTTGGTTTAATAATTTTAGTTTTTATCAATAAAGATCTGAAACAAGTTTTCGTTCTTTCTTCGTTTTTTCAATTCCTTCTATTAGCTCCCACTCTTCCTATAAATATCTTGTTCAAATTTTCAATCGTTCATAAAACGCTTTTTATTCATCCACTCAAGTTCAAATAAATTTTTTTTTTGAACTTCTAGTGGATGACACTGGATGTTAATACAGTTTTTTCAGATATTAATTCATTAATTAAATTTAATTAATTAATTCTAGTTTTTTTTAGATTTAAGTTGCATATACCTACCAATAGACGGCACCAGATCAACTTAAAAAAATGAATGAAAATTATTTATAAAGGACTTTCTGCAATTGAGTGAAAAAAAAGTAGGAATTGACTTTAAAAAAAAATTTTTTTTATAGTACTTGTTTTATAACTGTTTTTCCCAGCCATTAAGTTTCCAAACATATCCACTCGACTTCGCATTGAAAGACAGCCGCAGCGGTTTAATTATCCTTGAAATAAGTTTAGACAGCTTAACACAAAAGTTTGTTGTTAGTTTAGGTTTCTCAATTGTTTTTTTTTTTTTTTTTTTTTTTATGATTACAAGGGTGTTTTTGAAAGTTGCGGTTTCGAGAAGAACGACTTATTTCGCTTTTAAAGATGTTTGTTCTTTTCCTAAGAACACTTTTGGGGTTTTCATCATAAAATGGCACGATAATAAAGAACAAAAAATTCTTGCAAAGTGCAACGTCAAGTTCAAAGAACAATGAATTGTTTTTCACGGGCCCAAACTTTTGGTAGAATTCCAATATGAAAGTGATATTCAGATATCACATAAGAGGGTATTGTTGTTGTAAATTTTAATCTGAGGTTATGTGCCACTACAATTTCAGATAAGTTTCAATTCAAAAATTGACTAAAATTGAAAATATGCATTCTTAGAATTATGATCAGTAAGTTTTTATTCCATTTTATTAATTTTTTTATAATAGAAATTCTAGTATAAATTTAGCCATTTAAATTGGGCCTTTGGGGTCTGAACGGTTTCGGAATCGAGTTCCGACGGTGCCATGGATGCTTGTAGTGGTTCGGAAGCCACTTAATCCAGATTATGACTGTAGAGCGTTGGGTGTAGGTCTGACAACACTACTTTGTAAAAAAGTCAGCGTCACGCAGCCAAGTCAGACTTGTACCTAAGGGTGCTCCATCACAACAGAAGCTGTCCCCTTTCCCTTCAACCATGAGACCACACGGGTTCGTGGGCTTGGTCTAGATGTTGCTATCTACCAAGTGGTATAAGAAACAACAACAACAACAGAATGAATGTTGCTATGAGGACAATATCAAGCGTGAACTGTTGTTTGTTTTAAAGGTCCTATAAGATGGACTTGTTTTATTATTTTTAAAGTGAAGCATTGGCACTCAAATTATGGGTCCCTCACTGCACGTACATCCAACGTTTATTTTCAGTACCTCCTTTCTATGAAATGTTTTATCATTCATTATCCATTTTCTCCATAGCATACAAATCCACTGAAACTTAGGACAAAATAAACTTTCTGTTTGAGTGGCAAGTGCGGATTCCTTCATATTTATAGTAACGAAATAAGTCAGTGTGATATACGCTTTAGAATGATACAAGGTAACCAATAACACTTGTTTTATCCTGATTTAAAAAATAATTTTCGACCAATTTTACTCGTATTGTCCTAAAAACATACAAGCATGAGATAGAGTATAATCGGGATAATTTGCATTTGTGTTTAATATTATACTTAAATGCAATTACACTGAAGTGACAAAAGTCATGGGATAGCAATATGCAAATTTTCAGATGGCAGTAGCATCGCGTAGAACAGGTATAAATGCGCAGAGCTTTCATTTCTGTTCAAGTTATTCATGTGAAGAGGTTTTGACGTGATGATGACCGCACGACGGGAATTAACAGACTTTGAACGCAGAATGTTAGTTGGAGCTAGACGCATGGGTCATGCCATTTCGGAAATCGTTAGGGAATTCTACATTCCCAGATCCACTGTGTCAAGAGTGTGCCGAGAGTATGAAATTTCAGGCATAACATCCCACCATGGACAGCGCAGTGGTCGACCGCCTGCACTTAACGACCGAGACCGGCGACGTCTGTAAAGAGTCGTAAATTCTAACAGACAAGCAACACTGCGTCAAATAACCGCAGAAATCAATGTGGGACGTACAAGGGAATTGTCTGTTAGAACTTTCTGTTAGGACTTGTCTGTCAGAAATTTGGCTTTCTTGGGCTATTCCAGCAGAAGACCGACTCGAGTGCCTTTACTGACAGAACGACATCGCTTGCAGCGACTCTCGTGGGCACGGGAGCATATCGGTTGGTCCCTAGATGAATGGAAAACCGTGGCCTGGTCCGATGAGTCACGATTTCAGTTGGTAAGAGCTGATGGTAGGGTTTGAGTGTGGCGTAGACCCCACGAAGCCATGGACCCAAACTGTCAGCAAGGCACTGTCCAAGCTGGTGGTGGCTCCGTAATGGTGTGGGCTGTTTTTTCATGGCATGGACTTGGTCCTCTGGTGCGACTGGACCGAACATTGACTGGAAATGCTTATGTTCAGCTACTTGGAGATCACTTGCAACCATTCATGGACTTCATGTACCCAAACAGCGATGGGATTTTTATGGATGACAATGCGCCATGTCACCGGGCCACAACTGTTCGCGATTGGTTTGAAGAACATTCTGGACAATTCCAACGAATGATCTGGCCATCTAGATCGCCTGACATGAATCCCATCGAGCATTTATGGGACATCATCGAGAGGTCTGTTCGTGCCCAAAATCCTGCACCATCAACGCTTTCACAATTATGGACGTCTATCGAGACATCATGGCTCAATATTCCTGCAGAAGACTTCCAACGACTTGTTGAGTTCATGCCACGTCGAGTTGCTGCACTTCGCCGGGCGAAAGGAGGGCCCACACGATATTAAGAGGTATCCCATGACTTTTGTCACTTCAGTGTATAAGACAGTTAGAAAGAAATACAAACGATACTACAAATGCAATTAGAAAGAAATACGAACAATACTACAAATGTGATTAGAAAGAAGTATACGCGATAAATCAAAAAGTGCTCCATAAATTAAATAAATGCTCTCTGACACTACATCAATAACTGTGAATACTCTTTTCAATCTATTTGCTTTACATTCATTAATTTAATAGTCTATATAATAGCTATATCATAAATCAAAAACCAATTACGTAGACAGGATCTTAAGTGCCATTCACATCAACAGAACGCTTTCTGTTTCCTTTTGCAGTCAATAAATGAAATGGTACGGAAGTTATCGATAAAAAAAGGCATATCTTGGCACCATTCTTAACAGGTGATAAGATAAAGAGCACTCGAAGGGAAATTAATGATGGTGAAAGATGTTATCAAACGAAAAATATCTGCTCATTTGGAACAATTTGGACTTTTATATTCGTAAATCGAGACTCACAGGGAGCCATAAATCTTGGGTCATAGGTTTCATAAACTGTCAATGAAGCGATACTAGAAGCTGTCTAGTTATCGTAGCATGGATTGATTTGATAAGCATTCATTCATAAGAATTCATTGATTTGGATCGTACTTTTTACAAGCTGTGTTTCGAAGTGCCATAGAGACTGAAGATGCGCAGATTGTGCCATCGTGTCTTTTTCTGCGATTCACGTCATCATATCTACACGTTGTTTTGAAATGTTTTCTGAGATTTTTTTTACAGACATTTTGATTTTGCTGAAAGAGTAAAATATAGAATTTATCCGGTTGTGATTGTATAAAAAAGTAAACAATCAAGTGTTAGAAAAAGTTTAACCGATATTTTATAATTTACTAGTATTGCTAGTGTTACTAGTATTGCAAACAAAGCGATCAAAACTTTTCAATGTTCTGGACTCTTCATAATGTTTTGACTCTTGAGTGTATATATATATGTGTATATATGTGTATATATGTGTATATATATATATATATATATATAACATTATAATATATATATATATATATAAACACATACATGCTCACAGAAATAGACATAGAAATGCATGATCTCACACACTTACTCTTACCAGGGCATGATTACTCATGTAGACAACCCTATTCAAAAATACGCATGCATGTATGTCTTCATAAATATACATATTTACACGTTCTTGTATATAAATAAAATCCTAACATTGGATTGGAATTTAAACTTTAATGTTCCTCACATTGTCCCATGCCACGAGGCGAGCTAATTTACAGAGTTAGTTACAAATTGAAGTGTTTATTTATTAATTGTTCATGTTAAATTAGATGAATTAAAATCACCATTATTAGTGTTAGGATATTTTGTAATGATGGTAAGTGCTTACTGATTCTAATGAATGAACTCCTGAAAGACGCTTATTTTACTATAAAACCTTGTGGTAGCAGTAGAGAAGCGATTTCTAACTTAGGGAGGATCGACGAATTGGTTAGAGGTTAGAGACGGAGGCGGTTCGGTTAGAGGTATTTAAAAATAATATTAGTAACGGCAGAAAAAAGGAAGTAATCAGCATAAACCTAGTTATTGATTGATCATTGGCTGTTACTAGCTTATAATTATAATGAGTGATATGCGCCGTCTTCTGCCTTTTCTGGGGTTTTTTTTTTTTTTTTTTTTTTTTTTTTTTTTTTTTTTTGTCTTAAATAAAAGCCCATAAGCGCAGCAATTTGCGTCGCTTAATTAATATGTTAGTTAACCTAAGAATATTACTACTAATAATTTAAAAAAAAGTTATTTTTATTTTGCTTAGAGGGATGGGTGAATGTATCTTCAGAGAAAGGGAGGTACTCATAAATGTAAAATGTTATTTATGAGTATATCGGAGAGGAAAAATGATATGAAAATATAATGGGTTTGACCCATTATATTGATAAAAATATAATGGGTCAAAATAATTTAAGGTATGAGAAAATCATTGTTTTTATTTTTAACTGGTCGAACCTGAATGGCCGAGTGTCTAGAGTTCTGGTGCTCGGTACCACATGTTTCGGGTTCGAGTTCGATGCCATGGATGTTTATAGTGGTTCGGAATCCACTTTAAACCGTAGTCCCGGTCCTAATAGGATTGTAGAGCGTTGCGGAGGTACTATTACTCCGCGTCCGTGGCTTATGTTCAAGCTACACGCATTTCCTGGGTAGTGCTAAGTGAGTAACGTCGGTGCAGGGCTTGCCTTAAGGCATCAAAGACAACTGTCTAAATGTTTGACAGCTGCATTAGAACAAAATATTTTTTACTGATCTGTAGCATTAATTATAGATCAATGAAAATAAAAATCTTCAGTAATTACTATATTTTTTATGTTGCTTAACATCAGCGGTTCGTGTTCCTCTGATGTATGCCACGAATAATCAAACGAAAGGTGATAATTGCCTTCATGGGGTCATTTAATGGTAACTGGACCCCATTTCCTGTCGTATGGTAGAAGACCAATATAACTCCCACCAGGCAGCATGACTATCGGTCTACACTTTCATACAGTGACTTTATCTTCATACACTCTGTTTGCAGAGACTGCAACGGACACCACCATTCGATTTGAACCTGAACTTCCTGCATGCTAGTTACGCAGAACTACCTTTTCTCATATATTTCTTTGAAGAGAAAAGAGGCAGTTTCATGTTATATAACAACTGCTGCCTATCAAGAAAAAAAAATTTCATCAATTGTTGCAAAAATAAAAAAAAATAAAAAATAAAAAATAAAATATCGAAATTTGGAAGATGTTATTGTGAAGCCCGCGTTGCCTTGCCAACTACTTGAAGTGTTTTCATTCAAGATAAACAACATTATTGGCAATGCCACTTTTTTATCATAATAAACTTTATATTTATTTCTGAGAGAGAAGCACATGTATCATTAATGTATTAAAATTTAAAAAAAAAAATAGTTACTAAAATTATTAAGAACTCTTGTTATAAAGCATTTCCTTTAGCATGCATAATATTAATAGCTAATATTTATTATACCAAGAACAGTAATATAACAAATAAGTACAATGCTATATAAGTTTAAATTAAATTGAGTGAAGCTTCGAACGATATAAAATACACATCTTTCAATTTGAACAATTATATTTGTTTGGTACTATTTGTGCATTTATCAACGAACCATATTTTAAAGAAATTTGTTATACATTTTAAATGTGTGCAATTACTAATCACAACAATGAAAGAAAAAAAATGAAAAACGATTTTATTTTATTTCTAAAATTTTTGTATAAGGAATATTTATTTATATTTATATCTTTTTAATGTTTAAATATAAATAAATTAAGTAACAAAAAACTTAAAATTTTATAAATATAATATTTTTATAATTTATTTATTTTTTATGTTTTAAAATATTACTCTGAATTCTTCATTTTTAATAAAACGAATCATAATCATTCAAATAAAAATTTTTGCTTAAAATATAATTAAAATTTTTTTTATCGGAATACAAATTTATTATTTTATTTATTTATTTATTATTATGTTAACTTTATTTGTTTATTTTATTTTATTCTTATCCGAAGCATGCCCATGAAGAATCGTTTTACAAACTTACCACTAGATGGCAGCACAAAAAAAATGAAATAATTGGACATGGTTTTACAATGTTTTGCTAATTTTATCAAAAATGATTATTTACAGCTTAAAAATCTTTAATCTATTTAATATCATATTACATTTTTTATACATTAAATTTATTATTTACATATATTATTAACTTATCGGACTCTACTTTTTAACTAACTAAAAAGTAAATGATTAAGAGACTAAAAGATCTGTAAGTTATAAGTTGCATACATAAAAATTGAGAAATAATATACGAAAAATAATTTCTATTAATCTCACATTGCAGGACAATGGTACTGATTAAATACTATGCAAAAAATGTAGATTCGATTCTACTAGTGGTCATCGCTTTGAAGAACGTATAAATTGAAAGGAAAATGTCACAGTGCTTGGTTGGAGTTTTCTAGGTTTTCATCACTACAGCACGTGGATGAGAAAATTAGTTGTGAAGGAATAGCTTCTTTCACGCCGTTCTTGTGGAAATTTCTAAATGGTATCGGCTAGGCTAGGACATGTTAGATTCTGAAATCAACGATATATCTGTCGATTTATGACAAATGGATAATATCATATAGGAATTTTTATAGCTTATTGTGAATATTGTATCCTATCTTATATCTGTTGTCTCTTATTATATATAATGGCTAATCATTGTTTTTCTTATTACTTCATCAGATACGATATATATCAAGGGTTCACACAATTGACGATACCGCCCTCTAGGTGGAAGTAAAACGATCAAAGAGGGACAATATTCTCGGGAGAATTTGGAAAAAAGGGGTCATGAGAAATAAAAGCAAGACACACACACACAACAACAACAAAAAAAAACTATTCATCGATGATTCAAAAATGGACATTCTGACTACAAAAGCAGATACCTACAATTAATCCTGGATAATAGGTTTTGATTGAATTTTTTGCTTCATATTTAGTGGCTTTTATTGATATTCATCATTTTTATTATCCCTCGTTATTTTCATTTTCATGCGTAATAGGAATATTATTATGGTTGATTTTAATGAAAATTTTATAATTTCAAGCTTCAAGGTGTCTTATTTATAACTTCTTTATTTAATATGTTTATCTATATTTGTGTTAGATATATAGCTAAATAAAAGAACACAAAATTTCTAATTTTTTTTTGTTTGTCTGTTTCTCTGAATTGCATTGCGCATATTTTTTTTTGAAAAGTTGTTGTTGTTGTGGCTAATCCTCAATTTCCGGCAGAGCGGGATGGACACTCCAGGAGTAGTCTACTCATGAATGGAGGGAAAGGGGGCAGTTTCTGTAGTGATGGAGCCCCGTAGGTAGAATTCTGACTTGGATCTGTGTCGCTGAAGAAGGACACCAGTGCTTCCCGGCAGGACTTTTAGAGGGAATCACCCCACATTTGCATTTGCGTGCCAAGTGGGAGAAAACACAGAATACACCCACCGAGTAATCTGACTCACAAGGCAAGTTGTTGCACAAACTGAACTCCTCGTTTTTGAAACAGCGTTTACAACAATGCCGTCAGTGAATCGAACTCATGTTCACCAGCGGCGCACGTTACTACTGAGAACACGAGTCGGTTTTTTTGAAAAATGGATGGTAGGATAGCTAAGTTTAGTAATTATTTATTTATACCATACAAATACGACTTTAGATTTTATAAGTAACGTATAATGATTAAATAAATCTTCGTAATTTGAAGAAAAAAAGCAAACATATATTAACATTTTCAATATAACATTTTTCAGAGACGTGAATTCTCATCTATTGTTTTTTAACTGTTGGCTACGGATGGCGGAAATTCATGTTATTTACAGTGACACCAACCATTACGGAATATCTTAACCATTTTTTATAAACAATATTTTCTTTAACAATACTGGAAGTAGTATTAAAACATTTGCATTTTTGGCATCTTGTATTTGTATCATCACTTGGCATCTTTTATTAGAAATTGTTTTTATTTATTTGTCTCATTTTGTTTAATTGGGAAATTAATAATTAACTATTCGATTTTTTTAATTAATTACCATTTTATTATAGTGCAAAAAATATGTGGGGAAATATAAATTGAGATTTCAACTCTTATTTTTTTAAAAACTGGCTCTTTTTTAATTGTTTGTTCGATTCTTCTCTTCCTTTTGATGAATTTTAAAACTGTTTTCAAATTGGAGTAGCTTTCTATATTTGCTTCCATTCTTTTTACATATAAAAGTATTTGGTTCATTTGACAGATTAAGTGTTTAAATATTCGTACCTCTTTTTAAAAAAATATTATTTTTCACCTCATTAAAATTTGTGTAACTTTGTCATAAATATTTGTGATGTTTGACAGAAAATATAGTAAAAATTAAACGGAGACGAAGATAAATGGGTTACGTTTGTTCATGTGAATAAGATCAAAAGGTTCAGAGTCGCATTTTAACTCTACTACATTAAAGCATGTCGGACAATTGATTAATTAGTCCATGAATGAATGTAGTTTAGTGTGTTTTGAAAAAAGGGATCTGTACTTCATTTACGAAAGCCATTAGAGCTGCCCCAGTTAATGTTTTGTTTTGTTTTCGTGGCGGATTGTGATGGTTGGATGACTTGCTTTGTTGTGAGGTAGCTATCAAATAATTGAGTAATACAAAATATATCGTTATAAAAGTCAATTATCAATTGAAAACAAAATTTGAATCAAGTAAACAGAGCCATTTTCAATTTCTTAAGAAAATAAACACGTAAGGTTTTTTTTTTTTTTTTTTTTTTAACATCGGTAGATCTCGTGTTGCACTGATGTATGCTACGAAAACCTCACTGACGGTAGATGAGGGGTGGACAATGCTTTTTGGTATAACTGCCATTTGTTTGCATGTCATAAAAAACTAACTAATTCCCCGGCGCTTCAGCCATAGTGGACCAAGGCCGTCTGCCTACAGACAGATTTCGAGATAGGAGATGGTTTCTTTTAGGAGATGGTTATCAACCTTACGACCCGCAGTCATATTAGACCGGGACTTACGTTTTAAAATGGATTCCTAAACACTACAAACATCCATGGCACGGCCAGGACTCGAAACCCGTGCCACTGAATACAGAGCGCTAGTCGCTCGGCCATTAGGCCCCCATTTGCGTCTTATATGGAAAGAAATATACTGAAACCTCTCACAAAGCAGATACGAAAGCTTGTCGAATATTATAGATGCGAGACGCTTTATAATCGTTGTTGCAGTCGTCCTTGTGTCTCCTCGTTTCTGAAAGCAATAAGTGCAACGCATATAACCGAGGGATTCCAAACTGAACCTTCCTGAGCATGATATTGTTAAGCAAGTAAAAAATAAGGAGTTTGATACGAGCAGAAAGTAAAAAATAAGGAGATATATTTTTAAATTATTATTTTTATTTTAAATCAACATTTATATAAACATTCATTAAAATACATTATTATTATTCGTGATTGACAAAGTGCTTATTTTTTTAAAGACGATGCCCCACGTTAAAGAATTGGTAATCATTTCTTCATTGGTTCAACAGCCCCAGGGTGGGCCAAGGCCGTCTGCCTATTGACCTAATCCGAAACAGGAGACATATTATTTTTATGGGACAGGATTAACCCTATGCTCAACGCTCTACAGCCATATTAGACCAGGACTTACGGTTTAAAGTAGATTCCGAACCACCATAACGATTCATGGCACCGAGAGTGAGTATGAGTGCTGGTCTTATTATACTTGTCTTGTCTAACTGGCTGGTTTATACCGTTATAATGTCTCTAATCTGTAGTATACTTTACTTGGTGTATGTTACAAATATTATAGAATTTTAACAATGACTCTTCTTTACTTCTCTGCACATATGTAGCATACTCCATTTATTGTATTCTACTGATATTATAGAATTTTTAACACTGAGGTTATATTATACATCTGTAGTATATTTTACTTGGTGTAGACTATAAATATCATATAATTTCAACAATGACTCTTTTTATCTTTCTGTTCATCTATCGTATACATCACTCGTTTTATATTTAAGATATTAACTAACTCCACGTCACTACAGTCCATGGAGGACCATGACAGTCTACCTATTAGCAGATTCCGAGACTGGAGATATTTTCTTTTTATGGAGCTGGGCTGTCAGCCTTACGCCTGCCGCTCTATAGCCATATTAGACCAGGACCTAAGGTTTAAAGTTGATTCCCAACTACTACAAACGTCCGAACTTTGTAGAGGGTCGATCTCTTTGGCACCGAGAGGCAGAGCTCTAGTTACTCGGCCATTAGGCTCCCATATTTTATAGAACGTCAACTTACACTAAAAACGTTAACTTCATATGGAATAACTTGATATAATAACAATAAATTGACAATAATTGATGGTTACTTTTAATAAATAAGCATGAATTGTTATTATATAGAGTTGAATAAACAAATAAAGAATTAGAATAATAAACAAAATATGAACTAGATTTGTTTATCTTTCAGTATACTATCTCTATTTTATAGCGATGAAATTTTTTTCTTCCTATCAAATAATTATAACTCCCCGATTTACAAATAATATTCTTACAATATCAGGAATAGAATCATCTTTTGAGCAAGAAACTTTTACCTGGTCTCCTATTACATTCGAATCCAACAGAAAATGTTTATACGATTAGCCTAAAAATCAATATTAGAAAACTATTAGTATTAGATCAATCAATATTAGAAACTATTTAAATTGATTCAATTTTAATAAAAAATAAATCCATATAAATTGATCTACGAAGATAACTAGACGCATAAATTATTTTTTTCTAGTATCATTATAGTAAATGAATGCAAAAGACCTACCGCATAAAAATTGGTCTTATTACTTCCGCAGATTTGACAGCCATTATAACCTCGTTGCAATTTAGAAACCTGAAGAATGTGTCGAAGCGAGACTAAATCCGAGTTCTGCTTCACCTACAGAATTAACTGTTGCTCTTTTTCTGAGCGTGAAAATCAGTCCAGCGTTCAGTCCAAATGATGTGTGGTGTCTGTTATGTGGTGTTAAATGTCACTTTTGTGTGATTTAAGGATTCCTAATCCAGTCCGGAAGTGTGTTTACTTACTGGACAGATCTTCAGTTAACACTTATATTTAACAGGTCATTTAGAAAATATTTAATATCAGATTCATCATAATCATCAGTTGCGCAACAGCCCCATGGAGTGCCAAGATTGTCTTCCTGCTTGCAGATTTCGAGACAGGAGATGGTCTCTTTTTACGGGGTAGGGTTGTCAGCCCTACTCCCAACAGTCATATTTAAACCGGGACCTATGGTTTAAAGAGGATTCCGAACCACTACAAGCATCCACAACTACGCCGGGACTCGAACCTGTGACATCGAGAGCCAGAGCGCTAGTCACTCTACCAACATGCCCCAGATATTTAGTTTATCGTACTTTTTCATTTTACGGGATAGGGTTGTCAGCCCTTCGCCTAACGCCCTACAATTATATTAGAACAGGGGGCCTGATGTCCGAGTGACTAGCGCTCTGGTGCTCGGTGCCACAGGTTTCGGCTTCGAATCCCGGCGGTGCCATGGATGTTTGTAGTGGTTCGGAATTCACTTTAAGCCGTAGGTCCCGGTCTCCTATGACCGTAGATAATCACAAAGCCCAATCAGACTCCTCGGCCACATCATTCTGAAATTGTGAAAGGGCAACTCAGCTCTAAGCACAGTGATGTGATGTGGTGTAGTAGTAGTAGTCATATTAGACCGGGACCTACAGTTTACAGTAAATTCCGAAACACTACAAACATCCATGGCCCTGCCGAGACTCGAACCGGAAATCTATGGCACCGAGTGCCAGAGCGTTAGTCACTCAGCCTTCAGGTCCCTGGTATATCAGATTACCTTGCTTAAAACATGTGAGATCCATAGAGTAGTAATAAAATAGATTGGTTTCCCTATTCTACAAGAACAGAAAGTTGCGATAAACATCTATAGGTCCTTTTCTAGCAGAATTGGCGCTGTATCGCCTCTTTTTCCCTGCACGCATTTATTTAAAAAATGTAAACATATTACGAAACGATTCTGAAAATTCCGAGAAATGCCTGAAATTCTTCTTCTCAAGTCATACATTTATTTAACTATGTGCTTATTCAAGATAAATAGATATAAGAAATGTTATTTTGTTTATAATTCTGATCATTATGTACGAAATACATTATATATATATATAAAATATATATAATGAAATATTACAAGTTCATATAAACGAATAATTTGTAATCATTTTTTTGGGTTAGGGATATTACAAAATAAAATTTATTAATTGAATGTAAATGTCAAATATTTAGAAAAATTAAATTTACATTTATTTACATCTGAGAAAATGAACCTTTTCTTTTGAATATCGTTGTATGATAGCAGGCATTTTTCTCCCTTCGAGCCAACAGCATGGAGCACTAATGGCCAACTTTAAAGATGGATGGTAAAATATGGCAAGCTATTATATCATATGTTAATGTTGTTGTTAAACTGCAAAACCCTGAAATATGTACCTAAAATTAATTCTAAACAAGTAAAATAAAAAAAATAAAAAAAATTTAAGTCAATTCCTACTTTTTTTTCACTCTATTGCAGAAAGTCCTTTACAAATAAAGTTGAAATTTTCCTTTTACATCTGGCGCCATCTATTATTAGATACATGCAACTTAAATCTACAGAAAAATTAAAAATAATTCATTAAATTTAATTACTGAATTAATATTTGAAAAAACTGCATTAACATCAAGTGTCGTCCACTACAAGTTAAAAAAAATGTATTTGAACTTGAGTGGATGAATAAATAGTATTTTATGAACGACTGAAAATTTGAACAAGATATATATAGGGAGAGTGTAAGTTAATAGAAGGAATTGAGTGAGTGCAGTCTATTCCACAGTGCAATATAAGCTCCTTTTTTTCTGTGTGTAATGCCAGTAAACCAAGTGACCATTCCTGTACATATGAATGGCAGAGTGACCAGGAAAATGACTAGCCATAACGTTACTATTGATTGTGGACAGTGACTACTGTAAAAGTCACGTGAGGTGTATAATCACGTGAAGATTATGATTGCCCCTGACTGGTACTCCAGATGCAGGCTTTATTTTATTACTATGCTGTGATTACATCAGGACCACAAAATTCTTCCGCCGACCGAGAGAAGATGATGAAGTTTCAATTTGATTCAAGAACTTGCAAACAGCAAAGATAGCAGAAATTTCTACCGCTAACAGATGGGCGGAAATGAAGCTTTAGTTTGATTGAGGAACTTGTAAATAGCAAAGATAGTAGAAATTTCGGTCACTAGAAGATTTTCCGATGTTCTAGTGACTGAAATTGAAGATGAAGCGTCAATTTGATTGAGGAACTTGTACAGAGCGAAGATACTAGAAATTTCTGTCGACAGCAGATGGGGAAAATGAAGCGTCAGTTTGATTGAGGAACTTGCGCAATCAACGAATTTTCCAAAAAATTCTGTAGCTGGTTGAGGAGAAAAGATGAAGCTTCAATTTGATTGAGGAACTTGTAAACAGCAAAAATACCAGAAAATTCTGTTCACAGGCAGAGGAATGGAAATGAAACTTTAATCCGTCTGAAAAAGTTGCAAACACCGAAAATACCACAAAATTTTGTCACTTGGCGAGGTAAAAAAATGAGAATTTCAGTATGATTGAGGAGGAAAGGGCTACGGTTGTTGTAATTTTTATGTTGGTGGAACACAACGTATTTCTCAAAGACGGTGCAGCTGATGATATTACTTTTCTGGGGTAACTTCAGTCCGTATTTCTATATAGCATTAGATAAAACCCCAAAAAGATTCCAATTCAACCATTTATTGTCGATGTTATACTTTTTGACTCAATCCTACTGAGTCCTCTTGTTTTTTCTAAAGAAATTGCTATAGGAGAGTGGTACTCAATTACAGATGGGGTAGAAAGTATTCGAAATTACGAAAATAAAAAAAATTGTGGGGGAAGAGTAAAAGTAACAAATATTTTTAATTCCATGAAAATGGAATGAAAATGAATGGTTTATTTTGTGTATAAGGAGGCGCTTCATTTACTATAGTTCAGATGTTTTTTTTTTCTTTAATGATCCTCCTTATCAGATGTGGATTTTATTTTCGAAAGTCAAATAATAAGAAGTAAATTTGAAAGTTTTTAAGTTTTTAATAAAAGATTTTTTTAAAAAAAATTAAATGTTATCAGTCTTTAGCCTAATATGAAAATTAACATTTAAGTATTAGATTTTATTAAATATTTCAAATCTGATGGCTATTAGGACATTAGCCAACAATACATTTAAGAGCACTAAAAATATATTGGACATAAAAGTAACTTTGGTTATTGCTAGCTAGAAAATTGAAATTCCTAAGTTTATTTAGATTAACATGGTTATCATATGTTGGTTGTTGCTAATTAAACATTTCAGTATATAAAAATTCGATAGATAGGGATGCTTATTAATTCCATTTTAGTTTAATTTCTACCAAAATTTGATCAATTATTAAAACATTTATTAAATGAATGTAACATCACACGTCAAATTCTTAATTTTCAATTTGTTATTTATTTTTGTTTTATATATAAACAACTAAGACCGACAAAATAGCCGAATGACTAGAGTGACTCTGGTGTTCGGTGACACAGGATTCGGATTCCCAGCGGTGCCTTGGATGTTTGCAGTGATTCGGAATCCACTTTAAACCCTAGATGCTGGTCTAAAATGACTAGAGCGTTGGACTGACAACCCTACCCCGTCAAAAGCCTGACTCAAGGGCAACGTGCGCCGCTGGTGAGCATTAGGGCAGAGGTTCAATCCGCTGGTGACTTTGGTGTAGACACTGTTTCAAAAAATGAGGAGCCTAGTTCATAGACTTTGTGATGTTCAGCATCTTGCCTCATTAGTTGGACTACCTTGTTTTGAGAGTTTTCCAGTCTGTCTATCATACGATATGCAAATGCAGTGTATTTCCCTTTTAAAAGTCATCCTGGAAAGCACTGGCCATCCTCCATCAGCGATACGGTACTGAAGTCAGGCTTCTGCCTTCGGATGCTTCCCCACAACAGAAACTGCTCCTTTCCTTCTATCCCTGAGTAAATTGCTCATGGGATGCCCGTCTCGCACTGCAGGACATTGAGTATTAGACACACAACTACAACAGAAAAACAACGTCGCCCCCAGAAGGACTTATCTGAATGCAACAAAAATCGAAATGGACGAATCGTAATGTATACGTACAGAAAAAGAAACGATTAGAATTTAATTTTGCACGAATAAGATGAAGCTATATATATAGCGAAACATTCAATAACGCGTCGATCAGATTCTGAAATTCAAAAAGATTTGTTATAAAGCTTGCATTGATTCTTATAGTTATCGGTACCAAACTCTCTCAAATGTTGATTTAGATCGGCGAAATCCTGAGATGGTCGGATGCTGCTGCTCATCTGATCCAAAAGTGCTCTGGTGAGGAGTGATATAACTGACAAGAGAAGTATTTGACAAACACGAAAAAAATCAATAAAAATAACTGTCATGTTCGGGAGGGCAATATTCTATTCCAATGTAACTCCGGAGAGAGCGTTAAAAGAAAGGACATTACAACTAGGTATAGAATATCATCGACACGCCGCCATACTGTAAGAATATCACGCATGACAATTGAATAAAACGGATGACAAAACTACCACCCACTGCCACTGCATAGCAAGGTTGCAGTTCCACTCATGGTAGTGTCCTATACGAATCCAAGTGTGGTGTTGTTATTTAAACTAATAATTAAACAAAAAGGACATTCCTTCACTTATCTCCCAAATTCCCAAAATGCACTGAAAACCTCAATAACAATAAATTAATTTACCGTAACACACCATTTTTAACAAATCAGGTTTCAAAGCTTTCAGGGCTTACAATTAAGAAGAGATATACGTACTCATTAGGAATAAAAAATATATAATTTAATAATTATAAAATGGGAAAAGTTTTGCATCAATGGTACAATAATTGCCATATATCCTTATGTATATCTATTTAGTATATTACATAAATAAAAACACTTTGATGCACTATCGCAAGGCATTTATTAAACATTCTATATCATAATATTTTTCACATGAGTTCTAACCGAAGGACTGAATTGTGAATGTGCAATTAAAATGTTTCAACATTTAAAGGTTATTAGATACAAACACTGGAGCTTGATGGGCCTGAATGGCCGAGTGTCTAGCGCTCTGGAGCTCGGTACCACAGGTTTCGGGTTCGAGTCCCGGCGGTGCCATGGATGTTTGTAGTGGTTCGGAATCCACTTTAAGCTGTAGGTCCCGGTCTCCTATGACTGTAAGAGCGTCACGGAGCAGAAGTCAGACTTCTACCTACGGGTGCTCCATCAGAACAGAAGACAACAACAACAACTGGAGCCCGATGGCTGAGTGGATAGCGCTCTGGCGCTCGGTGCCATGAATGCTTGCAGTGGTTCAGATTCCACTTTTAACAGTAGGTCCCGGTCCAATATTACCGTGGATCATTGAGAGTAAGGCTGACAACTCTACCCTATAAAAAAAAATCTTTTGTCTCGAAATCTGCCAGTGCGCAGACGGCCTTGATCTACGGGACTTCTGCACCAATGAAGAAGAAGATAGAAACATTGTAACAATTATTCAAAATAGTATACCTGAAAACAAAATACATCTATATAGTAAACCACAATTGATTATTTATATAATATTGCCATAAAAGACGTAATAATTTGTTTAGTTAAATAAATAAATGTATGACTTGAGAAGAAGAATTACAGGCATTTCTCAGAATTTTCAAAATCGCTTCGTAGCAGTATTACATTTTCTAAATAAATGGGCTCAGGGAAATGAAGATAAGAGGAGATACAGCATCAGTTCTATTACGGAAAGAACGGAAGATATTTGCCCCGACTTTCTGGTCCTGTAGAATAGCGGGATGCGCTGTACTTTATTACTACTCTGCTGTAAGTCTGCATCATTATTGACGGCAGACAGCCTCTTCACCTGATTTTGATTCTGTATTGGGATTCCTTTCTTCTGTCGGAAATTTTAACTGATTAATATGGGAATAGTTCTGTACATCCACGTACATTATTCTGCTTTAACTTTTATGCGGTGCTTAGCACCACACTGCTTTCGGTTCTAGATCGCTTCTTCACATATCTCAGTTCCTTTCTTCTTTCGGAACTGCCGACAGTCCATCAGGGGGACAGTTCTTCACTACCTCACACAGGTTATTATTCTAACTCAATTGGGGTGATGATCACCATCAATGTTCTCTCTCTTTTTTTATTATCTTCCTTGATCTCGTCCACACTTTTTATCTGCTTCAGAATCCTCTCATTTTTTTGGGGCCTGATGGCTAGCGCTCTGGCCCTTGGCTATTAATTCCCTTACCACAGGCTTCAGGTTCGAATCCTGGCGATGTCATTGATGTTGATGAGTGGTTCAAAATCCATGTTAGACTGCAGGTCTCTGTCTGATTAGCCTAAAGTGTGCACAAAATGACCGAAGAGCGACAAATCAGATCTCTCTTTTTTTATCCTCTTTCTTGATCTAACCCACACTTCTTATACGCTTCAGAACCTCGGCCTATTTTTTTATTATTGGTTAGATTTCCACCTTAAAATCCGCCCATGTGTCTATACCTTAGCCTATATCCTTTTATCGCCATCTAATTAAACCAAGCAACGCGGCTGATCTTTTTTGGATATCAGAGGTCTATTTCTCTCACACAGGAGGCATCTCACAAAACATCTTGATTAGTACTTCATTGTCACACAAACAGCTTAATTCCCTTGCGGCAATTTACCTCGACCAATAAATATTCTCACCTTCAAAGTGGTTAGTATCTTAGATCACTGAAACTCTTCTTCGTCAAACATCCTCTACCAGAAGCAATGCAATCTCTGACCACCTGCACTTTCCCTGTCGCAAAGCCGTCAATTAAAACGATTAAAAGAGGAGCTTTATACTGGTAAATACATCCCGAGCATTTGTGATCACAAGATATCGAAAATTTCTTTGATTTTTTTTATAGCTCAGCATTCCAGAGGGGAGGTGGAGGTTTTCACACGCATACACATACAAAACCAGTATGCACGTGAGATACATAAATTATCAATGAAAATTTTTCGCCACACTTTTAAACTTTCAAATACATGTCGATACGACATTGTTGCTGGTCATTTGGGGACTCATCGCAGAAAACAACTTTCTCCAGATAGTGAGATTTCGAGTCAAATTAGCTCAGCCCGCACAGGCGAAGAATAGCCGATGCAATGGACACCGTGAGCCCAGACATTGACCACTGAGTCAATGAGTCACTGAGTCACTTCATCATTGACCACTCACCTATAATATCCCCTCCCTATATTACCTACATCACCTATTTGATTCTAACACATATGTTGTCTCATATAGGTTAACTGCTTTTGCGATTAAGAGTCAGATCACTGATAATGACGTATCAAGTGTTGCGAGAGCCACCCTGATGATTAGCACAGTCCTCAATTTATCAACTACGACTTTCTTGGTATTGTGTTCTGTTAAGTTTCAATCCTTCCTGGCAACACTGTCTAATGTCGACATAGCTCCAATCCAAATATCGAGTGATCCTTCGATTTGACCAGCCTTCTCCTTTTATCCTGATTATTCAGTCTTTTATGGAACACTCCTCCTTCTTCAATGGCGCAACATCCTCATGGGGGACTAAAACCGTCTGCTTATTGGCATATCTTTTCGAGGGACACTGGTACAGTTAAAGTGCTTAGACAGAATCAAGTTCGAATCGAAGTCATACCTTGCAATTGGAATGTTTCCTCTTTTACTCACAATTTAGATGCTCAATAGCAATGTTTTGGAGCTCCAGCTATCCATTCATTGGTTGCTGTAGTCTAATTTTGCATGTTGGATTGAAAATTATTTGCATGCGAAATTTGGTGGCCTTTTTTGGTACATGTATCCCATTGTTACGTTACAATAAGTATATACTAATAAATCGCTGTCTTCAACTTAAGTTTGTAAATTTCTTATGCAGTTGATTCAGTAAGCATCATGGATAGCGTGCCCACCACATTCATAAAGATAAAGTACAACCTGTTGACGATTATGTCAATAGCAATTGGTACGTATCATGGTTATAAATGTATAAAAATTATCAAGCAGCTTTATATAGCCATTATCACCATATATATACAGGGCAGTTCAATACCAGGTTTGCAAACTCGCAGAGTAGTGCATTCTCGTAGAAACTCTTCATTTCACGCGCTGATGCACTGATGGTAGGATGGCTAATTATCCAAACATAGAACTTACATATATGCATCTGATTTATAGATTGCCTGAGTAATGATTGAGCCGAACAGCATTCGTGCTTTCAATGATTTACAATAAGGCGTATTCCCAAACATAGCCTCTTTGAATGTCTTCACCAGCGGTTATCTGAAAGTTTCCAGAGAACCGTCTTGAATTACGAGCAAATAATATGAACTTCAAACATAGAGAATACAGTTTTAGGACTGGTACAGGCAAAAACCAAGTTATAGTAAGAGATCTATAGAAGAAACGAAATACGATTCTCCTTAGTTACTGTTGACTATGATACTTTCGTTAACGACTATTGATTAATAAATCTATCTTTTAAGTAGTGTCCTTTCATAATAGTTTTCATAGTTTCATAATAGTCCTTTCATAATTTCGTCATAGTTTTTTGGGTACTCTACAGCGTCAGAAAAGCATTTTCAATCTTGTACCAGTATGTGATACTGCTTCGTGTCGCCTTGTTTAAATTTGTAATTAAAAAAACTAAGACATTTTGTGCATATTTCAGTATTTCAAAAATAATTTCCTCTTATCCGAAGCTTAAGATACGTATAGTACCTTTATGTAAAAGTACGCATAGTACCTTTAAATAAAGGTGAACCTTTAAATAAGGTACGAGGCAAGATGTTGAACATCACAAACGCCATCAAAACTTCTCGTTTTTTGAAACTTCTCGAACCTTAGCTCTAATGCTAACCAACGGCGCTCTTTGCCACGAGTCGGGTACAAATATTTAAAATGCCTATAATCAGCACAAATAGAGAACTTTTGTTTTGATTCTCTTTTGACTTTGAAATTGAGCTCACTGTGTTTACGAATAACAACGCATGACTAAGTTAATCACGCATGGCTACTCAAGACACCATGTTTTGAACTTATGAATGTAATCCAATCTCATGATATTAAGAATTTAATAAACAGAAACTGAACTGCAATGAAGGAAGATTATCAATAAAAGTCAATACATTGCCATAAAAGGGGAAAAAATAGAGATGAGGACACCTTAAGGCATTTGGCCTTCCAGAAAACTTCCTTCACTTTATCATCCTGACCTAGACTCTTTCTCATCAGGGAAATTTAAAAAAAAAAATTAAGCTGCTTTTCGACATTATTTGTTGTTCGATATAGCAGAGGATTCAGCAATCATTTAGAATTTGAGATACTTTTTCTTTTCTATTGTTAATTACGAATTCACTTCCTTGCTTCATTAAGTTTAGAAACACGTGTTTGGAAGTTTTTTCTACCCCGGCTCAGTCAAACACGTGTTTTTTGTGGTTTACTTCCGTTAGTGGAAAGTAGAAAAAAGTGGGTTACCACATTTGGCGAATTATTGTATAAAAAAAAATTCCTTTCCATCGAAAGAAAAGAAATTTTTTTTTGGAAAAAATTAGGTAATGGAACATGTTTCATGCTGAAAGGATAATTCATAAAAGATATTCCAGTTTTTATAAAATGAATACGTATTCAAATGTCAGAAAAGTATTTTAGTATTCTAAAGTATTTTAGTATTCTATTCTATTTTAGTATTTATGTATTCTAAATTATTATAAAGTAGAGAATATGAGGGCCTCATGGTCGAGGAGTTAGCCCTCTGGGGCTCGATGCCACAGGTTTTGGGTCGTCTAGGCGATGCCATGGATGACTGTAGCGGTTCAGAATCTATTTATGTTAATTACTAACTACTACGACTATTTAACCATAAGTCTCGGTCTAATATGACTGTTGGGCGTATGGCGGACAACCCTACCCTGTAAAAAAACATCTTCTGTCTCGAAATCCGCCAGCGAGTTTGGTTTGGTTTGTCGCTCTATAGTCATCTTGTACACACGAGGGCTAAGCAGATCGGGACCCCCAGTTTAAAGTGGATTCCGAACTACGAACAAACATCCATGCCACAGCCAGGAAGCAGCAGGTAAGATGGCCTTGGCACACCATGGGGCTGTTGCGCCATTGAAGAAGAAGAATAGTATATGACCCGGTTCAGAGGAAAAAAATATTAACAAAATCTCAGAACTGTCTTCGAATTGCATTTTATCAGGCGCAAACAAGTCTTCTTTGCTGAAGTCAGATGAATAAAGAACGGCTTGGTTATATCCATTTTCATAATATTCCAAAACATCAAAGTAATTGAAAAGATAGTAATAATTAAATGAACTGACCGTTGTGTAAAGGTCTTCACTATTTCTTGGATTGTGATGTAAATAATTAGCTGTTACTATATTACTGAGAACACAAATTAAGTACAATATTCACAGGAATAAGCCAACTTTAAAAAACCACAGCTAATATATGAAGCAGTAGTTTGCTACTGTATAACGAAAACTTCAGTCAAATTCGGTTTAGGATTCGAGTCCTGGGGTTACCATGGTAGTGTACAGTGGCACGGAATTCACTTTAAGCCGTGGATCCTTGTATAACATCACTGTAGAGCGTTGGGCGTAGGGCTGACAACCCTATCCCGTAAAAAGTCAGCGTCACGGAGATAAGTCAGACTTCTACCTACAGGTACTCCATCACAACAGGATCTGCCCCCTCCCACACTTTCCCTCCTTCCATGAGACCACACGGTCTTGGGCATGGTCTAGATCAGGGTATTTTTAAAACCGAAGTATTTTTCATGGTTCCTATAAATTTTTTATTTTATGCCCTCACATTTTTGTAGACGTTCAGAACCTCATACTCAGTGCCACAGGTATCGGGTTCGAGTCCCGGAGGTGCCATGAATGTTTGTAAGGGTTCGGAATCCACTTTAAACCACAGGTTCCTGTCTAATATGACTGTAGAGCTTTGAGAGTATGGTTAACAACCCTACCCCATAAAAAGATAGCATATAAAAATGTCTCGAAATTTGTCAGTTGGCAGACGGCCTTGGCCCACCATAGGGCCAATGAAGAAAGAGCAGAAGATTTATTAATAATTTATATTTTAATTGTATTAAGGTTTTTTTTCTAGGAAGATTTGGAAACTAAAATTTAAAAGAAATACAAGTGAAAAATGATCAACATTTAAAATTTGAGTAGCAGTTAAATTTCACAATATTTCATTATCATCATCATTGGCGCAACATCCCCATGGTGGGTCAAGGCCATCTGCCTGCTGGTAGATTTCGAGACAGGAAATTTTTTTCTTTTTACGGGGTAGCGTTGTCAGCCCTACGCCGTTATCTCTACAGTCATATTCTACATCCATGGCATACTACTAGTCAGTCTACTATATACTACTAGTCATAGCTACAAACTAGTACTAGTCTACCATATACTACTAGTCATAGCTACAAACATCCATGGCATCGCCGGAACTCGAACACCTGTGCACAGAGCGCCAGAGTGCTAGTCGTTCGACGATCAGGCTCCAAATTATTAAATCATGTAATATAAAATCAAATCTAAATATTTTCTAGTTAAATAATATTTGTTCACAATCTATTGGATGTTTACACTGCACACGCATATTCTCTTTTATTTAATTACCTTATTAAGACAATCATATTATCCAAGTGTTTAATTAAATATGCGTACAAAGCTTAAATATAAAAACTTTAAATATTAAAACCAAAATATAGATGAAAAAGCCAAAATTTATAGCAAATAAAATCTATAAAAATCATGCACCGAATAATAGCCAAAGAACCATCAATCATCAACAAACGTAGCGTTACAAAAATTCATTACGCTTTTCAGAAATATGTTATGTGATTTCACCAAAACTATGTTACTTTGTAAGAAAATATATTATATATTTAAATAAAGATAAATACTTTTGATTCTATCTTGAGACACAATCAAAAGAACAATGATGGAAAAAATGTAGATTAGCATAAAATTGACTTAAAACAATGCTGAGAAAAGATAGATAAAATAAAAGGAACAGAACCCCAGAACAATGTTTTTGTTTCAAAAACATTGTTGTGGGAACACAAAAAAAAATAATAAGGAAATAAATATAAAAGAAATGGTTAAAAAAATTATCATAATTGAAACAATTCTATAAAAGATATGAAATCCTTTCTTCAAATAAGGTAATTTAATAAGAAAAAAATATTTTATTTTCATAATAATTTTTTAATGTTTTTATTGTAAACAGAAAATGTTTTTAAAATTTAAAAAAATTATCACCTGTAAAATCAAAATTAAAATATTTTAATCAACACAAATTTTATTTACATAATTGAACATGTTGTAACGTCAACCACTTATGGTAGACATAACAGCTCTATGTTATTATCATTATTGTTTAAATCTAGAAAGTTTTGGTGGCTAGGTAGATCTCCAATTTTAATTGATAACTCATTCATTTGATGGTTAATATTCTTTAAAATATTATATTGTTCCTGTTATAATATTCTTTAATGCACCAAAATTTTAGGACATTGTATTAGTTAGTTGTTAACCATTGTAACCATCGTTAACTATTGTATTAGATTAAATGATTTTCTATCCTTAAGTGTGTTCAGCAATTGTAAAAGAATAATTCCCAATGTAGCTCATGTATGTCGTAATACTCTACCTAATATCAGGGGTAGTACTGCATAGCACTACTTCCATGGGGTTTAGAAGTGGTGTTGGTCTACCATTGAGCGGTGGTAGATCAACCGCAGGACTACCGAATACCGTAGATCAGGAAAACGATTACTGTTTGATTTCCAGGAAACGATTTAACAAGGCCTACAAGGATTTGAAATTTTGCCATTAGAATATACTATAGATATAAATTATCGGGAAATTACAGAATCTAACACATGAATACATGTTCAAGTTAAGTGAAGACAATGATTTTAACTAATAATTAGTAATAAAGAATTAAAGTAAAAAAAAAAGTGCATTTCAAAGACAAAATAAAGATGGAAAATTCTCATTGAGAAGTGTCACAAGAATTTCATGGACAGTCCCATTGAGAAGTCTAAAAGCCACAATAATTTCGTAGACAATGTCACTGAGAAGTCTAATAACCAAAAAGCATTTCATGAAACTCTTATTGAGAAGTCTAAACAAAAGTAAGCCTCATTGATAAGCCTAAGTAACCTAAGTATTTCATGGATAGTCTCATTGAGAAGTCTAAGTAACCAAAGTATTTCATGGATATTCATATTTCATTAGAAGTCTAAGAAACACAAGAAGTTCATCCCACATTGATCATGATAAATAATGATAAATGATAACAAATTAATATGAACAAAGAAAATAAACCAATATGAACTCTTTTTCTTGAATTATTGTTTCATTTTCATTAAATACCAGCCAGAATCGAAACTATTAGCAGGTTTAATAAGTGAGAACTATTTCTGTTTGCAAAAACATTTCACTGTGGACAGGTATACTTTTCTTATAGGACTTACTTTTATAAAAAAAATTATTATTAAAAATTATTTCTTTTCTTACTCGGTTTTTCTTAATATTATATAATGTAGGAAAGCATTCCTTAAAAGAGAGTGCTTTCTTGCATTATATATTTCTGTCATTATTATATATATTATATATTTCAATATTATTATATATTTCTTTCCTGCATTATATAATATTAAGAAAAACCAGCAAATTTCCATTAAAATAAACTCATGTACTATAAAATATTTTGATTTTGCAGAAATGTGCATAATATTGCAGTTTCTATTAAATAAAAATAATTGGCATCGAGTTTCAAAGCAGAACATTTTTATCAAATATCTTACTGAAATGTTAATCCTTCATTCCGTAATTAGTTTTTTCATAAAAGTGTGATGTTTTTATCTTGCTTATAAATCAAATATTTATTATTAGGATCCTTAGATTAAAATAAGCTAAATCACAGCTTATACATTACTTACTATTTCCTTTTATTAAATAAGTATATTTAATCTTAGGAATTCCTTAGAAGAACGGCAAATTATAACACAGCTAAGACGTGAGATAACTCATATTCATAGTAGAATGTCAATGTTATTGGAATTAAAAGGATTTAAAAAAAACTTTATTCAATTAATCAAACTTTATTCAATGCAATAAACCTTCTGTAAAAAAGTGTCGAATCTTTTTCTCTCTCAAAAGTTTTACTTATCATTTTCTTTCAAACCTTATAAACAAAAGCGCGTGGGAATGTCGCCACGCGGAAGTATCACAAAGTATTAAAAAATGCCACAAAAACAAACAAACAACAACAAAAAAAAAATTTCACCTGTCAAATTGGCGGAAACTTGGCGGAAGAACACGACTGCTTGAAGACGCGGTAAACCTGACTTTTAAAAATTTCTCGGTCAAACGATTATCGGCCTAGTTTTACTGTCGCTTAAACTCGCTTTCAGTTAGAATGTAATGCATCCATCTGGCAACATGGGTCTGCAAATCCACCTAATTGCAATCTTCGCATTTTTCCTGCAAGCCGTTCTGGCGGCTCGCATTGTTCAGCCTGTTCAGAGTTTTGGAATAATTGGTGAAAGTTCTGAAAACTTTTCTGAAAGAGAAAGAATCGAATCGAATAATGCAAGACAGTATTTAAATAGTGTAAATATTGCGAGTAAGTCAATCCAAGATGTTGATGATCATAATAAAAGTACGATTGTCCCCCAATATGTCGAAAAAGTTGATTTTGAAGTTGAAAATGGATATTCAACTTTGCCATCAGTGTCTCTAGTTAATGGTAATAAAAGTGCTGTTGACTTTGATGATGTCAAAATAGCTGACTCAGTAATTGGAAGTACAACAACACCAACGACATCGACACCAAATATTACTGAGCAATATAGTTATGAATTAAAAAAGGATCAACTATTAATTTTAAAAAATTATAATAGATCTGAAAGTGATCATGATAAAATTTTGAATAGCATTAACATAAAATCCTCCGCTGAATCCCCAAGTGATAACTCTGAACCATCTTCAATGATGCCAGTTGAGAATAGTTTTGAAAATGTACAACATTCAACAATGGTAAATCCTACATCAACAACCAAGAGATTCGAAACTGAACAAAAACCAACAAGGATTATGACACAAAGAGAAGAAATGGTGAGTGAAAGTGTTGTTAAAAATAAATATCAACCAATGAAAACAAAAAGTGTCAAAGAGGAGAGTAATTCAGCGAAAATGAACAGCATAGAAGATAAATGGAGAGATTTAGAGAAAACATTTCGTCTTTATACTGATTCTGTGATGAAGAAAGCATTGCCAAAGTTTCTGAGAATCCACAGTCAACTGAATATATCTTCACAGTGCAATGCTGCTTTGTTGCAACTGGTTAATGGATTAAGGAGTTTTAAAAGCTGGGCGATCAAAAGTAAGTGTTATTTTATAAAAATTGTATATTAAACAATATAGTTTTCTGTTTATGAGTCTCAAAAAAAAAAAAAAAGTTGGAAATCTTTTAATTCTATAAATGCCACTCAATATATTATTATAATAAAGGGTTTAAAATTATTATATTAATTAGATTAAAATATTAATTGATTTAATTTAATTAATATAATAATACCATTAATAACAATTATTACCATTAATTAATAACAAATGGTTGAAATGCAAGAGTAATCTTAAAATTATATGATGGTAAACTTATAATTATTATCTACTGCATATTTTAGATATTCGATTCAAAAAAATATTAGGAATTTGAGCATATAATTTCTTTTCATTTTTTTACAATAATTTTTCAAGGAGAAAAAAATTAACTATTAATAAAATATCAATAGTAAAAAATTTTCTACACGTTTTGAAATTTTACTTTTTTATGATATTATTAAAAATTATTATTAATTTAGGCAATATTACAATTCAGATATGATAAATGATAATCAACAACGACACACAATCAAAATAAAGTTTTGATAAATTTATTTTCATTTCCTTTAGCATTGAATTAACAAAAATAAAAAAAAAATTTATTTTCATTTTCTTACATTTATAATTTCATAAATCATAATAAAAATTCTTAAATAATAAAAGTGCGTAAATATTTTGATAGAAAGCATAATAAAAATGCTCTCTATCAAAATATTTACGACAGGTGTTATTTTAAACTTTATTAAACAATCATTCTTTCGGAATAATTCTATTATAACACTACCCAATCAAAATTAAATTTTGATAAATTTATTTACTTTTGCTATTAGCATTGAATTAACAAAAATTTTTAAAAAAAAGTTTTTATTTTCATTTTTTTTACATTCATAATTTCAAAAACCAATAGTTTAATAAAACGATCTCTATCAAAATATTTACGAAAGATGTTTAAACTTTATTAAAGTATCATTCTTTCACGTGTTATTCTATTACAACGCTACCCAATCAAAATTAAATTTTAATAAATTTATTTTCGTTCCCTATTAGCATTGAATCGACAAAAATTTAAAAAAAGTTTTTATTTTCATTTTTTTTACATTCATAATTTCAAAAACCAATAGTTTAATAAAACGATCTCTATCAAAATATTTACGAAAGATGTTTAAACTTTATTTAAGTATCATTCTTTCACGTGTTATTCTATTATAACGCTACCCAATCAAAATTAAATTTTGATAAATTTATTTTCTTTCCCTATTAGCATTAAATCAACAAAAATTTTTTAAAAAGTTTTTATTTTCATTTTTTTACATTCATAATTTCAAAAACCAATAGTTTAATAAAACGATCTCTATCAAAATATTTATAAAAGGTGTTTAAACTTTATTAAAGTATCATTTCTTTAATGGTGTTATCCTATTACAATGCTACCCAATCAAAATAAAGTTTTCGTAAATTTATTTTCGTTTCCTATAAGCAATGAATTAACAAAAATGAAAATAAAAACTTTCATTTTCCTTTTCTATCATTAATATTTTAAAAATTCAATAGTTTAATAAAACGATCTCTATCAAAATATTTACGAACGATGTTATTCTAAATTTTATTAAACAATCATTCTATCGCGGCTATTCTATTAAGAACAAAACCATATTTTCTTAAACTTTGAAATGATTTTTCTATGACATAGTTTTACAAAATGCAAAATTAAAAAATAAAAAATAAAAACTGCAGGGAAAAAAAAAATACGATAAAAAAAAACACGCTATTAACCGGCATAACCACCCAACAAGGAAACTGAAACCACTTCACTTCCGATCGCCCTGTAACGATTTTCGGAAGTTCACTTAATCGTGTCACGCGATAACAAAAACTTCCGTTAAGAATCACCTTCTGATGCCATCTCATGAATACAAAAAATAATGAGAAAATAACAGGTTGGCGGATGCTGCCACTCCTTTATTCAAAGTAAACAAATTAACAAAAAACTGAAAATACAATATTAAGAACAAAACGTTTTCTTTTTTTTTCTTCTTTACGTTTTCTTTTATGTACGTTTTGTTTTGGGATTGTTATGTCTACAAAAAACTCATTTAAAAAGGCGAAAGAGGTCAAAAGGTGAAATAATGACGAACTGATGAGTTTGATAATTATGTATTGAAGGTTATATTTTTTTCAAATGGAAATTTTACTTTGTCAAAGTTTTGTTTTTACAACCTCATTTCATAATAAGAAAGAATAAACAATCAATTTTTGTTGATCTACTATGAATTATACACATTTTGAGTATAAATGTCTTTTATAAGACCAAAATATGTCTTTTTTATTGGGAAATAAATTTATTTATGCTTGATTCACAAAAATTATTTTATGTTAGTGTTGATATGCAAAAAAGAGCATCATTAAAAGAGGCTCAAATTTTAGTATCTTACTTCTACTTGCATGTATATTTTAAAAATAATATATGATGAATATAAAAATGACTAATATATAAATGAAATATAATTTTAAAAATATCAATTTTATGTACCAAATGTTCTTTAATTGCATTTCTGGGGTTTTTTTTTTTTTTTTTTTTTTTTTTTTTTTTCCCCTGAAAAATTCTATCGCTTGTTTTTTCTAAAAATTGCTTTTTAATTTTTTTGAAAAGTTTTTTCTTTTATGTACATATTACAAGTAATTAAAAATATCATAGTTTCCTTTTTTTTTTTTAATTGCAATTTTACTTTAAAATTTGGAATATTTTTAAATTTTAACATATTATAAAGATAGTTTTAATCATATAGTTATAAGTTTGATATCAAGTAAATTTAACTTCGATATTTTTTTTTTTACTTCTGTCTAATTAAAATTGAATATTCCTTTAAAATAATAATCGTAATAAAATTTAAAATGCAAATTTAAACTAGGTTTTTCATATTCCAATTTACTATTTTTTCCAGTTTTGTAAATTTAATATTCATTTTTTTAATCTAATATAATAACATTATATTATTATTTTCAAATTTAATTATATTCATATTTTTATATTTCATTTTACATTAATGTAATGAGAGGTATGCTTGTACATTATCATGTATAATTCTATATCAATTTGTACCTTACATTATCATGTAAGGTACATATTGATATGTAATTCTGTATATTGATATATACATGAATATATTATATAAATATAATAATAAATGTATATTAGAATAATAGTAATATACATATACTAATATCAATATAAAGGTATACATCGATATATTGATTTAAACATCAACATATTTTGAGAATATATCATAAATAATTAATGAGTTGATTTAACAACTACATTATAATTTCTACTTGTAATTCACAATAAAAAAAATATTAAAAAGTACTCATTTTTCATACTTCAAGCACATTGTAACTCACAAACGACAAGTTTAATTATCAAAAAACCCGGTAGCCCATTTTGTTAATGTGTCTACTGCGATTATGCCCATTAAAAATGATGTCTTATGTGATTATACCCATTTAAAGTGCAGGTTAAAGTACTTAGTTAAGGCTTGAGGTAATAAGTTTTTAAACCAGAATTTTCCCAAATGCAAAGCAATTTCACTTTCAAAGGGTACATTACGTAAAATTAAGGTCAACATACTCTCTACGACGTTACATTAACAAGGTTGTTTGCTATTTGTTAATTCTCTGAATTGGTATCGAGTGTACGCTTTGCTTTAAAACTAGAAAAGTTATCATTAATAACTAACTCATTGGAATAAAGATTTATGATTTTCGGGACTGTTTAAAATACTAATTTGCAAAGAGCAAAATTTAACTACTAGCTGTAATATATGATTGGATATATGAATATTTTACGCACGCACAGACACACACACACACATATATATTCAAATGTTATGATGGTTTAGTTATACAATGTACTTGTAGTGAGTACCAATAGTAGCTTCTGGCATGAAAATTGATTGTGTTTTAACTCATTCCTTGTTTCTTCCTTTGGTACCAAAGGCTTCAAGTTGGAATTCTGGCGTTGGAATGGATGTTTGTGAGTGGTTCGGAATCCACGTTAAATTGTAGGTCCCTGCCTAATTAGCATAAAATGTGCATAAAATGACCGTAGAGCGACAAACCAAACCTTATTTCTTCTGCCTTGGTATAGAGGCATGATAGCCAATTGGGTAGCGCTCTAGTCTTTGGTGCCACGGGCTTCAAGTTCGTATCCTGGCGGTGGCATAGATGTTTGTTAATGGTTCGGAATCCATGTTAAACTGTAGGTCCCGGTCTAATTAGCATAAAGTGTGCAGAAAAGGACTTTAGAGCGACAAACCGAACCTTTGGTGTATTCATGCATTGAGTTCTTTATATATATAAGTATATATATATGGATATTTACGGTGAGAGAGGGTAAAAATAGAATGGGAATGGGCTACCAAAATATAATTCTGAGTGAAAATGACATTCGCGGTACGTGTTAATTTTTATGTGTTTCCAATTTAATTCCATAAAATAAGTTACCAAAAATAGAAAATAAATTGATTTGAAATCTAAAGCTTGCATGAGCTGCAGCGACGAAATTGAAAATCATAAAATATACGTGACTCTAAGTGTGATAAAATAAAAGCTTCATTAATTTGTAGGTATTTTTCACTTAATGGAGTTTAAAAAAAAGTAATAATTTAGTAAAGTAGTAATTTAAAAGAGAAATGAAAATCTCCATATATAAAGCGATAATTTAAAAAAAAAAAAATTTTTTTATCGTATTTACAGCAATGTTGAGCCACATAAAGGCTCACGGGATTAACAGCTCAGATCTAAGTCTTCTTTATTTGAAAAAAATTGCAATTTTGCATTTCATACATGAGGAAAACCACACAAAACATATTGTCTTCATACGATAATTTATCATTTTTAGTGAAATTCATTTCTTGTAACATAGTGTTAATTTTGATGCCAGCTACAGCTGCTACACTAGTAATAGTTAGATTCTTATAAGTTGGATCACTGTAATGTTCAGTTTTAAGTAATGAAATATCCACTGGTTTGGATAAATGCTGTTTTGAGAGTTGTCTTTCTGATACCTGAAAAAGGAATAAATTAATGCAATAAACAAAACAAAACAAAACAAAAACGATAATTTGATTTTCACATAAACACAGACACAGATAATTTAGAAAAAAAAAATCCAAGTTTTAAAATTTTTTTTTATTGTTCACTGCAAATGAGAGAGAGATAAATTATTTACATAAAAAAATGCAACCCCAATGTAAACCAATGCATTTCTTTTATTCTATCAACTTGCAACTGTTTCTTTTCACTTCTAGCTATACAGTCTGAGTAAAACTTTAAGGCCAGTAAAAATTTTTGAGAAAATGTAAAATGAAATAAAAGGGATTCAAATAATATTAATTATTAAAGTTCATTGATAAGAAATAAATGCTATAAACATAATTTGTAAATACATAATTATGAGAAACATGGGGTTATTTACAAAGTTAGTATTTCTGCCTGAGTAAAAACTTTAAGGCTACCAGTCATTTTTTTAAAATAAATATAATATAATCGTTTAATTACCATTGCAACTACTAGCTTATGACAACGCTGCAATTTTCATATTTGTCATACGTTTCTTCGAAGTATTGGTGATCTTTGTGAAGATGGCGAAGGGTAAGAAGTTAACTGATCGTGAAAGAGGACAGATCGAAGCTTTGTCTTCAACAGGAATGAGTAGTCGTGCTACTGCGTTAAAGATAGGAAGATCAAAGACTGTGGTCAACAATTTTTTAAAATTGAAAGACAATTATGGTAAAAAGAATACTGGGGGGAAGACCTAAATCTTTGTCCTCGCGTGATGAAAGAAGAGTTTGCCAACTTGCATCTACTGGAAAGTACTCAACCAGGAAACTGATTCCGACGACAGGTTTAAAAGTTTGTCAAAAAACGATTTATAACACAATTAGAAGGTCTGGAAGGTACACTTATACAGCAAAATTGACTAAGCCTCAGTTACTGCAGAGACACAAAATAGAGCATTTGAACTTTGGCCAGAAAGTCATGACCTGGGACAACCAATGGATAGAAATTATTTTTTCTGACGAAAAAAAATGGAATTTGGATGGACCAGATGACTGGAATTTCTACTGGCATGATATAAGAAATGAAAATGAAATATTCTCCAAGCGCCAGTTAGGTGGAGGTCTGTCATGACTTGGGGCTGTTTTTCTTACAATGGTGTGGGCTCAATTGCATTCGTTTCAAGTAGAATGAATTCACAAGGATACCAAAATGTTCTAACAAATCATCTTTTTCCAAATGCTGAATGTCTTGCTAGAGAAAATTGGAAATATCAGCAAGACAATGCACCGATCCATTCGAGTAACAGCACAAAAAATTGGTTCCAGGTCAACAGTGTTGAAACTGTGAAATGGCCAGCTAGATCACCTGACCTCAACCCAATCGAGAACCTTTGGGCTGACTTAGCAAGAGTTTATGCAAATGGGAGACATTTTACATCAACAACAGAGCTGAAATCTGCTATCGAAGATGAGTGGTATAAAACTGACCCCACCCTTTGTCAAAAACTCGTTTCATCCATGAAAACAAAAATATTTGAAGTAATTCGAAGTAATGGCTCCTACACAACCTTCTAAGAATTTGTATTTTTTTCTTATATGTTATTTTCTATGTTGGCCTTAAAGTTTTTACTCAGGCTCAAATACTCATCTGTGTGTTCTGTAATATTTTCTAATAATAAAATATTTGCAAATTACTTTTTCTACTTTTTTTACTTTTATTTAAGCTCAATAATTATCAATCAAATGGTATTTTAATTCCTCAGTTTAAATGTTTCCATTTTCTCAAAAATGTCTACTGGCCTTAAAGTTTTTACTCAGACTGTATATATATCAACATAAAAGCTGTTACGGGTTACAGTCGAAAGCCAAATAAATTTAGTTAATAAAAGAAAATACATGTTGTTGTGTCCAATTCTCAGTGCCCGGCATTGTGGGACGGACAACCCATGAGTAATCTACTCGTGGATATAGGGGAAGGGGAAGCTTCTGTTGTGAAAGTACATAAGTATCTACAGTTATAGTGAACATTTGGTTAATATCTTGCATTGAAGACAGCTGAGAACCGCAAGGTAGATAAAATGTAAAATAAAAAATATTATAAAATAAAAAAAAATTATTATAATATTTCACTGGCGCCCGGTGCCACAGTTTCGAGTTCAACTCCCGGCGGTGCCATGGATGTTTGTAGTGGTCAGGAATCCACTCTAAGCCGTAGGTGCTGGTCTAACAAGACTGAAGAGATTTGGGAGCATGACTGACAACCCTACCCCTTAAAAGGGCAACATCTCTTGTCTGGAAATCTGCCAGTAGGCAGACGACTTTGGCCCACCATGGGACTGTTGCGCCAAAGAAGGAGAAGTATATATAACAGCATAGTAGCTGCTACGAGTAGTAGTCGGAAGCGAAATGGATTTTGTGTATAAAGAAAAAGACATGAATCTGTTTGCTTCATCTCATCAACGTTTTAAAGGAATTTAAAGAGTTTGTTTCCAGTTTGGGTGGCAAAGGCAGTATTGTAAGCCATGTGCACTAGTTGTGCATTTTCTAAATATCTGCAATCATAGCGAATAAAATATATACGTATCATTAAAAAAGTTCTAGTTAATATTTTGCATATAAAGTAGATAAATTATAAAATAAATAATAGAAATAAATTAAAAATGAAATAATATTTCTAACAAAAAATATATATAAGTACAGCAGTTAGAAGTCGATGTTACTAGAAAATGCAGAACTAAGTTTAATAGAGGCTAGTGTATATTTTTTAGTTATAAGTCTGGAATTCAGGAAGCGCAAAACAGGTGTTATTACACATACTTATATATAACACCTGTTATATATCTATATATATATATATAGTGTTTGGATTTTCGTTTCGTAAATTCAAATTTTAGCTAAGCGAATGTTATTTTACAGTTTTTTTGTTACACAGTCTGATTTCTGCTTCTGACATGTACCTTGTTTACTCTTGGGGAATCGACATTTTTAATTTAATTTTATTTAATTCGTTGAATTCCTCTTAAGAAGTAATATATACAAAATGAGTGATTATAAATTTTTGAAGTAAGGGGAATGATTTTGAATGACCTAGCGAATAAATGATGTCGCGCGACTTAATTTTTCGTCTTGCATTTTGTGTTTACTTTCAACTGGTTGAACACATCTATCAAACAAGTTGAAATCTTTATACATTTCATCACATGTTAAAAACTTTCTAATTAAAAAAACATTTCAAACTAACATTTTCAAAACATTTTTTCTTCGTCTAATCTGCATGAACCACTATCCTAAATAAACATAACACAACCAATGCTCCAAGTAAGTTTTGCGCAATGGCGCATTAAAGTATTTCACAATTTGCTTGTCATAAAAAGAATCAGTTTAAGCCTTTCTTTTGCTTGCCTTACCAAATTGGTGAAGCATAGAAATATGAAAGCTGCCATGCTTTAAAATTTTTCGCAACTAATGTTATAAGTTGAAGCAACTTTTATCTACAATGGATACAAATTCTTTTCATTTTTTTAAATTTAAGCTACTTCCTAACTGTTACAGCAGTTTGGCTATTTGGTTCATATTTGGCAAGATGCTCATATGTTCCGAATTCAAACTTAATGAAGAATGTCTTTCATTTTTATTGGTAACTTAATGGCATGCAAATAAAAACGAGCAAATATATCAGTACACTTTCTGGAATATATTTTTTAATTTAATCTACTTCCTAACTATTGCAGCAATTTAGCTCATTTGTCAATTTGGTTCGCTCTCGCAAGATGATCATATGTTCCGAATTCAAATTTAATGAAGAATGTCTTTCATTTTTGTTGGTAACTTAATCATATACGAATAAAAATGAGTAAAAATATCAATCCATTTTGCGGAATATATTTTAAATTTAATCTACTACCTAACTGTTGCAGCAATTTGGCTCATTTGGTAATTTGGTTCGCTCTCGCAAGATATTCATACATTCTGAATTCAATCTTAATGAAGAATGTCTTTTTTTTCAATTCCTACTATTAGTTCACACTCTCTCTCTATATATACACTGAAGTGACAAAAGTCATGGGATAGCAATATGCAAATTTTCAGATGGCAGTAGCATCGCGTAGAACAGGTATAAATGCGCAGTGCTTTCGCAGAGCTTTCATTTCTGTTCAAGTTATTCATGTGAAGAGGTTTTGACGTGATGATGACCGCACGACGGGAATTAACAGACTTTGAACACGGAATGTTAGTTGGAGCTAGACGCATGGGTCATGCCATTTCGGAAATCGTTAGGGAATTCAACATTCCCAGATCCACTGTGTCAAGAGTGTGCCGAGAGTATGAAATTTCAGGCATAACATCCCATCATGGACAGCGCAGTGGTCGACCGCCTGCACTTAACGACCGAGACCGGCGACGTCTGCAAAGAGTCGTAAATTCTAACAGACAAGCAACACTGCGTCAAATAACCACAGAAATCAATGTGGGACGTACAAGGGACTTGTCTGTTAGAACTGTGCGGAGAAATTTGGCTTTCTTGGGCTATTCCAGCAGAAGACCGACTCGAGTGCCTTTACTGACAGAACAACATCGCTTGCAGCGACTCTCGTGGGCACGTGAGCATATCGGTTGGTCCCTAGATGAATGGAAAACCGTGGCCTGGTCCGATGAGTCACGATTTCAGTTGGTAAGAGCTGATGGTAGGGTTCGAGTGTGGCGCAGACCCCACGAAGCCATGGACCCAAACTGTCAGCAAGGCACTGTTCAAGCTGGTGGTGGCTCCGTGATGGTGTGGGTGTTTTTTCATGGCATGGACTTGGTCCTCTGGTGCGACTGGACCGAACATTGACTGGAAATGCTTATGTTCAGCTACTTGGAGATCACTTGCAGCCATTCATGGACTTCATGTACCCAAACAACGATGGGATTTTATGGATGACAATGCGCCATGTCACCGGGCCACAATTGTTCGCGATTGGTTTGAAGAACATTCTGGAGAATTCCAACGAATGATCTGGCCACCTAGATCGCCCGACATGAATCCGATCGAGCATTTATGGGACATCATTGAGAGGTCTGTTCGTGCCCAAAATCCTGCACCATCAACGCTTTCACAATTATGGACGTCTATCGAGACAGCATGGCTCAATATTCCTGCAGAAGACTTCCAACGACTTGTTGAGTCCATGCCACGTCGAGTTACTGCACTTCGCCGGGCGAAAGGAGGGCCGACACGATATTAAGAGGTATCCCATGACTTTTGTCACTTCAGTGTATATCTTGTTCAAATTTTCAACCGTTAATAAAATACTTTTTATTCATCCACTCAAGTTCAAATACATTTTTTTAAAACTTGTAGTGGATGACACTGGATGTTAATACAGTTTTTTCAAATATTAATTCATTAATTTTAGTTTTATATGGGAGAAAAAATATGTCTCTTATATGAGATATTTAGCAGAATATAAAGTTAGGAATAAATACCGTCAGTGGCGAAGCGTGTAGATCGCTGAGAAAAAACTTCTTTTTCAGATTCTTTTTTTATTCTGGGTTCTAGTCTGAGTCAAGGAGGGAACAAAATGGAAAAATCAATAAAAATTATATATTAAGGACTTTCTGCAATGTAGTGAAAATAGAAATTTTGGCACTTAATGTTGTTATTCTGTCATATGTATATTTATAATTAATTATAGTTATTATAGTTATTTATAGTTATTATTTAATAAAAAGTAACTAAAATAAATTTTTTCTTTGTTGACCTAAGTAAGAATTGACTTTAATTTTTTTTTTAAATATTACTTGTTATTATTTGATTAGTAATAAAATATAGCATGATAAACTATTTTGATGACTTTTTGACGTTTCTTGATTGGTTAATATGGACAACTTTCGTATTAGTCTGATTTGATTGCTTTGTACCCGGCTTCATGTTCCATTTTCATTTGTGTGCGATTTATTAGAAAGTAATGCGACGAAAGTAGTTTATTGCAAAACAAAATATTTCAGTCATCCTACAACATGTTTTCCTGTTATTCTTGTGCTGCTCCATTTGCGGTAAATCTATTTCTCATTATTTCGGCCTAATGAAAATCTAGATTGGACGTCTAATTTTTTATTTCCACGAACACAGATTCAATTGTTTTGGAAGCATATTGTTTGCGTTCATTAATAAATCTAAGATAAAAAGAAACAAAGAATGCTTATCTTATAAGATTTTCCAAAAAAGTCTTCGATATTTTGAATACTAATAACAGCATTTTTTTTCCGGAGGGAAATTCATATCTTCTAACTTTAATTATGTCCAAAACGCATTTCAGAAAAAAAGGCGATTTTTATAAATTCGGAATGGCAACACTAATCAAATCAACTTCATATTAGCACGTTCGATACATAGTCAATTGCCAAAACATCATCAACTTAATAAGTTGCAATGAATAGTAAAAACAAATGTTAGATGGGATTAGTTATTAATTTTATCTGTACAAAAGGCTATTTTGTGTGTGTTTTAACGTAAGTGGGCCTCATGTTCTACTTATGTATACCACGGATAGCTCACTGATGGCTGATGAGAAGAAGACAGTGACTTCCATAATATTTAGGAATATTTTTATTATTACATGATTTTTGGGATAGTTTACCGCATTTGCGTGTCGTACCGGAAAACCCCTGGAAAAACAACCTGGCAGTAGAAAAATGGGAGACTGTAACAATCGCCATCGAATCTTTTCATTTCATAAAGCAGTGATTACTAAAATGCCCCCAGGGGTTTCGAACCTCAGCCATACTGCACGCGAGATGTGCAAGTTGAAATTGGGGCATGGAAAAAAACATAATAAAATGTTACGAAAATGTTGTGCCTTTTAAAGGATTTACAATAATGAGGGGGAAAAAAATATTGTGATGATAATGTAGCTTCTGCAGTCCATAAAATTCCCTGCAATACGTAACAACGAATAACTGCAGTATAACAGAATATAATAGCAACAGTATATAGCCGAATAGCAACACTATACAACTGAATAGCAACACTATACAACTGAATAGCAACACTATACAACTGAATTGTAACACTAACCAAATAACCATTGTATAGCCGAATAGCAACAGTATATAACCGAATAGAAACTGCATATGATCGAATAGTAGCAGTATATAATAGCAACACCGTACAACCGAATAGCAACACTATACAACCGAATAGGAACACTATGCAACCGAATAGCAACACTATACAACCGAATAGCAACACTAACCAAATAACAACACTGTATAGCCGAATAGCAACAGTATATAGCCGAATAGCAACAGTATATAGCAGAATAGCAACATAGAATAGTAACAGTATGTAGCTGAATAGCAAGAGGAAAACAGGATATGAAAGAACCGAATAGCAATAGCATATAATAGCAAATATATAGCTATGCAGCCATATATAGTTATACAGTCGAATAGCAACAGCATATAATAGCAAATATATAGCTATGCAGCCATATATAGCTGTACAGCTGAATAGCAACAGCATATAATAGCAAAAGTATAGCAGTATACCAATAATATAACAGAAACAGTACAATTACAACAGTATAACCGAATAAAAACAGTATAACATAACAGTCGAATAACAATAGTATAACTTTGGTACAATCTTTGGTAGTTCTTGATTGAATTTGGTAGTTCTTGCAGTATTCTGACCCATTGTTTCATAAACACATGGGAGTATTGGTATGCTCCCATGCGTATTCGCCCAGCATCGTATATTCATATATGATAAAATGAAATTCGTGTTCGGATTTCAATTTTTTATAAATATATTATTATTTTTAAATTTTATTACACATGTTTTCATTAGCAAATGTACAACATACAACATATTACATTATAGCGATGGTTATGTCTGTGAGACAGGAAAAAAACTAGTTTTCCCTCCTTTAACGGTCTTCCTTTGTAACAAATCTCGAATTCCAATAGAAGAAAATCACACATGTCCTTTTTTCAAAAAGAATTACCCCAATTACCTGTTACCTTTTTTTTACCACTGTTAAAATAGTTCAAGAAATTATTATCGACTTGCCTTTTAACCATTGAATCCTCTAAAGCAAAAAGCGGATAGTGTTTTTAAAGTATCATTCTACCCTATCAAATAACTCTACTTTAAAGAAGCCGTGGTCTCTTTCTCTTTCGTGTATTTTAACCATTGTTCAGTTGATTTTATTTTGTTTATTGGAAGTATTTTCTGTATTTTTTTCTTAATACACAAGGAAACGGAAATAATTCTCTTCAATATTCTACAGTTTCCTAACCTAAAATCAATTATTTATTGAAGCACTAAAAGTAGGATGCACTGTTCATGAGCCACTTGATCGTATTTTCGTTTTAATTAAAAAAATAAAATTGGTATTTATTAGTAAGAATCCACCATGGATTCTCACGAGAATTATATAGCGGACCGCACGTGAAGAGGAAAAGAAAAATTTAAAATAAAGTGGATCGACCATGAATTTGCAAGAAAACAATATAGTGGACAGCGTGCGGAGAGAAAAATGTTTAAATAAACTTTACTCGAGATGTGTGGCAACAGTAGAGTATTCAATCAATTTAAAAATTATTAATTGTTTGGTTGTAATTTAGGCTTTGCGTTGTAGTCATTGATTTGCTTTGTAGAAAATAGCATGTTTGAAATGAAAAATACAAATGATGTCTTTTATTATGAAAATAATGAGATATTGGTACATCTCCTCTCAATTCTAACATTTCAATAATCATATAAATATCACAAGAATTCATCATATAAATATCATTTCAATATCATAAGAGAAAAACGTTTATTAAACGAATGTTTAAATAAACTTTACTCAAGATGTGTGACAATAGTAGAGTGTTCTATCAATTTAAAAATTACAAGTTGGTCAGTTGTAATTTAGGTTTTGCTTTGCAGTCATTGCTTTGTTAGTTAGTAGTCATTACTTCGCTTTGTAGAAAATAAAGGATTTTGAAACAAAAAATACAAATGTCATGTTTGATTATGAAAATAATGAGATCTTGACACATCTCCTCTCAACTCAACATTTCAATAATTATATAAATATCATTTCAATAATCATATAATATTATTTCGATAATCATATAAATATCATTTCAATAAGAAAAATGTTAAAATAAACTTTACTCAAGATGTGTGGCAACAATAGAGTGTTCTATCAGTTTAAAAATTACAAGATGATCAGTTGTAATTTGGGCTTTGCGTTGTAGTCAGTGCTTTGTTAATTAGTAGTCATTGTTTTGTTTGTTAGTAGTCACTGCTACGCAAAAAGTAAATTACATGTTTGAAACAAAAAATACAAATTAAATGTTTGATTATGGAAATAATGAGATGCTAACCCATCTATTCTCAATTCTAACATTTTAATAATCACATTCACCTTATGTTCACCATTTTTCGGAAGCCAGAAATTCTAATTTCGTGAAAGTTTCAAAGTTGTAGATTGAGCAGAATTTAACTAACGCCATTACTCCTTCAGCGGCGAATATATCCATATCCGGCCATAATCTGTACTTTTATAATATTTTACAATATAGTGTACCTGTATAATATTTTTATTTTTTAAAAATATATTTCAGATTTTTATGAAACAATAAAACTGGGAACAATACCCTGATTTAGTGTCTGAAAAAAAGTTAACATTTAAATATTAAAAAAAAAAAAAAAAATGATTCAATGTTTTCTATTTTACTTCAGACTATAAGCATAGCCTTAATAGCAGTATTGAAGAAAACAATTTTGTGAGAACTTCTTTAAACAAATTATGTCTCGCCAATATAATTTGGACATTGAATCTATGTGTTTCCATGTTTCCATCAATGAGTAATACGAATATGGACATTAGTTACAATCTTCTCTATAGAGGTGTCTCGTACTAACGTTTGTAAACAGCAATGTAGATTGTCTTTAGTTGATTACTAAAGTGTAGATATCTCATATAAAACAAGTAACATAAAAAAATGTTTTGAAGTCAATTCCTACTTAGATCGACAAAGAAAAATTTTATTTTAGTTAAAAGTATTTTATTAACAATTGAAAATTGGAACAAGGTATATAAATATATAAAGGGAGAGCGTGAACTAATAGTATGAATTGAAAAAGAAAGGCTTTCATTTCAAGTTGAAATTTTCCTCTTACATCTGGTGCCATCTATTGGTAGATACATGCAACTTAAATTTTAAAAAAACTAAAATTAATTACTTAAATTTAATTAATGAATTAACATTTGAAAGAACTGTATCAACATCCAGTGTCATCCACTACAAGCTTCAAAAAATGTATTTGAACTTGAGTGGATGAATAAAAAGTATTTTATGAACGATTGAAAATTTGAACAAGATATATATATGGAGAGTGTGAACTAATAGTAGGAATTGAAGAAAAATATTAAAGACAAAATTTCTTCATACAGTCAGTAATTATTGACAGAATAAAAAAAATCCATTTAGAATTTTATAAAGAATGAGAATTAACATTTACATAAATATACAAAGTTTTACAAAAATGAATAAAAAACAAATAAAAAAAATATTTTGTGAATTTTTTTTATCCGTCTTGTACGGATTTGAATAAGAAAAAAAAAATTTTATGTAGATCTCGTCAAAAGACGCATGTCGATGCAACTAAGGCTATTGAACTTTTAAACCTGATTGCAACTCCCAGTGAAATATTTTAACAGATCGTTGAAATGTCTTCTCTTTAAGCTTTTACTTCAAGCAAATGAGCAAATAGGGTCACATTCTAATCACTGCATTACGCCATTACTGGAAATATAACCTTAATAGCGATATTAAAGAAAACAATTTTGAGAGCACTTCTTTAAACAAATTACCTTACACCAAAAATTTTCTGCTTCGATTGTTGTTGCTCAATTTGTGATGCAACAAGGTTTACTTTTTAAGTAATGAACAACCCACTTGTTACTCGCTGAAACAAATATAATACACGCATGTCCATAAATTAAGGATAATGAAGTTCAGGCAAAGAAAGAGACAGAAGCAAAACAAATTTGATCTATTTGTGAAGTCTATTTATTAAACAAAAGGTAAAGAGCAAAAAAGATGCTATATGTGTGACATAATTAATAAAAATTGCGATTTTTACTCCCTGAGCAAATTTCAAAAAAGAACCTATTTACAAAAACAGTATAACATGGTTAGTATGATGGTTAATATGGAGTATGTCTCCCGACGATGCAATACAGGCCTTACAACGCCTAGGTATGCTGAGTATCAAATTATCAATTTGATCTTGGGGAATATTACACCACTCCTCAAGCAATGCCCTCCGAAGTTTCGGTTGACAGGTGGGAGGGGGTTGACGGGCTGCAATTCGTCGGCCAAGCATATCCCACACATGCTCTATTGGATTCAAGTCCGGTGAGTATGCTGGCCAATCCATACGGGTGATATCCTCCAATTGAAGGCATTCGTCTACAATGTTTGCACGGTGAGGACGGGCGTTGTCATCCATAAACAGAAATTTAGCACCCCTGGCGCCCCGAAACAAACGTACATGCTGTTCCAGAATGACATCCCAATAGATGTGGCCTGTCATCGATACACTCTGAACATGCAGGTCAGTTCTGGAACCAAGAATAATTCCTCCCCAAACGAGCCATCCTGCACCACCGTAACAGTGTCGTTCAATGGTGTTCTCTTGGTGGTAACGGGTACCTGGCGCTCTCCTTATGAAGGTCCGGCGAGAATCAGACTGCAAACTAAACCTGGACTCGTCGGAAAACATCACACCAGACCACTGTTGCGGTGTCCACAATGCATGCTCTCCCCTCCAGGTTAATCGCAGGCGACAGTGAGTTGCGGTAAGTGGAACACATCTGACAGGCCTACGAGCATATAGACCAATGTGCCCTAAGCGTCTGTACACAGTCTGCCTTGAAACTGTCGTACCGGTAGCTGAAGAGAGCTGACGAAACAGGTCTGATGCTGTTCTCCGTCTGTTTCTTTTGGCAGTAACTGCTAAATACCGGTCCTCATTCGGCGTTGTAACTCGGGGGGCAACCTGTGATGTAACATCTACTCACATTACCCTCATCTTGGAATCGTTGCCAAAGCCTGGAGATGACACTCTGGGCGATTCCAAGTTCCTCGGATACTTCCAGCTGGGTACGTCCACATTCCAGTCGTCCGGTAATTCTACCACGTAAAAAATCATCCAAATGCTTCCTTTGTGCCATAACTACGCGGTTATTGCACGGAAAGGCTTTTAAAGCGCTTGTGAACAATTTTACTTCTTTGCCACCATTCCTTAAATACCCCTCTCTTACACTCTCGTCATTGTGACGTACTATCCGCGCCATCTTGTGGTTTCCTGTAATTTGCATATTCTTCTTCAAGATGTGTGTGATAATTCTACAGGTGAAATTTTTATTTTAGAGTTCAATTTCTGTGTGATTCTGAATTATCCTTAATTTATGGACATGAGTGTAATTGATTTTAGGACAAGCATTTTTTAACCTTTTCTTCTTCAAGAACTTCTATTAACAAAATTATTTTAAATCCATAAAATTAAATTAAAACAGTGGCAATGTCCTTCCCTTCTTCAATGAGCATCAAGTGCAACTCAAACTTCATTGACGTTCAACGATGAAGACAGCAGATGTGGCCTGGTAGCTGGCGCTTTGATTTTTGAAATTAGACAGCGAACCCGAACCTATGCATGAAGGGCATGTTAAATCTGTCAATTGGGAATTTATTTTATTCCGACCGGGTAGGAAGTTGAGATTTTTATTTGAGAATTAAAGACAAGCAAATTGTATTCCAGTGGATACCATGGGAATTAAAGGTAACGAAGCTGCAGAATCACTTGCTAAGAAACCATGTGGATATTGGAAAAAAACAAGTTCCACCAGAATCTTTCAAGAAATATATTTATAGAGAAATGTTTAAGAAACTGAAAGATCTAAGGAACTAAATCTGTATGAACCGGGCAAAATTATCTTGCGGAACACCTAAATAGGATAAATGTCCTCGCCTCGAACACTTGACCAACATATAGAGCTGGAACAATGAATTCAGAACATTTTTTGAAATGTTCAGGACAGAATAGGGAAGCTCAGCGCCAAGGAGAAGTCTTACAATTGTAAAGGGGAAGCCAGAAGCCCCATGGACTAAAATAAAGTGTCTACCCCCTTTATTTACGACCCCTTGACTCTTTGTGATGTGTGGGACCCGACTTATTATCGATTACTGCATGTTTACTTTATTCTGCTTGTTTCTTCTTTGTGTGTGATCCTTATTGTAATGGATTTGTTTCCAATAAAGCCATATGTTACAACACAGGAAGTTGAGAAAATTGCGAACCTACTAGGAATCATTCCTGAAAGTTTTTCTTGATAAGTAGTATGGTAAAATATACTTCCATATAGCAGAACACCCTATATATTTTTTGCTATATATATATATATATATATATATACAAACAAGAGATTTGTCTGAATTTCCTAAAAACTATAACAAGCCTAATTGTTTTTCTTTAAATTTGCAATTATTGATACGATAACACATAAAGCCGAAATAATCTTTACTTACGAAATTACTTCGTGCTTTATGTGTTATAAATCATATAAACAATTATAATTGATAATTAATGTAATTTATAGGATTCTCAATTTAAATTGCTTATATAATTCATAATTATTTATTTAAATAATTTAAATCAATGATTATGCATCATATAAATTTAATTGATAATTACGTTTATATTATTCATAGTTAATAAAATCTCTTATAGGTCCCGGCCCCTGATGGTGCCAGTAATCTATTAAAATTTTATTTATTTATCTTAAATGTTCTATTAATGAAAAAAATGACGTCTTATATCACAATATCCTATAAGAACTATATGCTTTCAGAAATATATGCACTATATTTTTCTTTTTTTTTTTACTCACATTGTAATTTGTCTTTTTATGCACAACCTTTCTATACTTCACTCCTCGTGCCATTTTGGTATTTCGCGCCGGGTGCCATTTTAAAGCTTCGCTCGTGTTGGCGTTATATTGCTTGTGTTGATGGTCGTTATTTTTAATTGAGTATAAATGTTTTGCACTCATAATTCATATTGTGTTGAAATACACGGTTTTCACATGTGTTTGAATTTCATATAAAAATTCGTAAGAATAGACATTTTTTCTAGGTAAGGTGTCATAAATAGTATTGTGAAACTTTTATTTCTGCTGGTGAACACAATAAAGAATTAATACTATTACGGTATTACATTTCATTCATAAAATAAAAGCTAAATTAATAAAAAAAATCAGTGAAAATAATAATAAGAATTTTTCTCATCTGAGTTTACGAAACCGCTGATATATTAATTTATATCAGTCCCTGCTGGAGAACTGATATAAATTAATATATTATGTAAGTATACAAATAATTTGGCCAGAGATGAGAAGTTAGCTTAAAGTTTAAAAGACAATGTTCTATCTGTGATTGTTTGTTAAATTCCAGGAGGAGCAATGGTTAAGATTTTCATACCATTAACATTCAAGTACGCATTCAGTGAATAAATGTGCAGCAATGTATTCAATTATTAATATAATTTTATTAATAATTGAATTATGAGTTGAATTTAAATTTTAATTTGAATTCCTTTTTGAATTACAGAGTTGTTTTCTAACAACATAAGAGATAAATAATGTCGTTTCCCATAAATACACCGAAGTATACATAATAATTTGGTCATCTATTCCACATTTTAAATTATAAAGAAGCCTACCAGAGGAACAGAAGAAAAAAAAATGTAGAATTCAAAACTAGCTAGCCTTATAATACTCAAAATGCGAATATTGGAAATGGGATTCTCAAAAGTTAAGATCCGTTATTAACCAATCTCATTGTTCTAAATTACCGTTGTCAGAGAAACGTTCGAAAGCGGTTGGTAAGACGTAACCAGACCGCTTTGTCTTTCAAGATCATCGCAAGAAAGTCTCGTTGCGAAACCAGTTTTCTCTCTTACGTCGATCGTCATGCTCGAGGGGTTTCTTCGGTGAGAAAGTTTCTGCTCACCGAAACGAAAGTGAAAAAGTGATTCGTTCTTTTTTCGATTCTTTTGTGTTCCATGTCCGTGGTTTGTAAACTTTTGCAACTGGTGCGTGAAATTGACAGATTCAGGCAGTGATTGCTGTTGCTTGTTTTCGGTGGTTTTGAGCAATTTTTAGTTTGGGACTTCTTTTTTATTGCGAATGTTGGCAACGATTGATTCGTGGCCAAGAGGTAACGTGTGCTTTGACGTGCAGGAGGGATCGGGTACGAATCCGCTGATGGCGTCATTTGTAGTCACGGCTTTCTTGGGGCCTAAATGGCGGAATGCCTAACGCTCTGGCGCTCGGTGCCATGGATGTTTGTAGTGATTCTAAGTCCACTTTAAGCCGTAGGTCCGGGTCTCATAAGACCGTAGAGCGTCACAGAGGCCAATCAAACTTCTCACCCATATCATTCCCAAACTGTAAAGGGCACAGTGATGTGATGTGGTGTGGTGTAGTAGTAGTAGTACGGTACTCATCTGCCAACTTAATATATCAGGATTATTTTATTACATATCATTACATACTACAGACATATTTTTTGGCACAAGTTTAAAAAGATAATGCAAAGATGACAAACCTATTACTTATTATGTTCCGGTACTCACCTTTGGGGGCCTGATGGCCGAGTGGCCGCTTTGGCATTCGGCGCCACAGGTTTCGGGTTCGAGACCCAGCGTCACAGAGCCCAATCAGATTTCTCACTCGCATTATTCCCTAACAGTAAAGGGGCATCTCAGCTCTAGGCACAGTGCTGTGGTGTGGTGTAGTATTAGTATTCACGGCATTCAAAAATGATGAGAGACAATGACATTTATGATACTGTGTTTAAAATACATCGCATCGATAATCATGCGGTGTACTGGGAGATTCCGGATTTTCCTCCCTACGACTCGGCCCACTGATAGGAAAAAACATCCTCACCAAAAACAAGACAACAAAGGAAGACCCACTGATGTTCAGCAATTAAAAAACGTAGACAATATTTTTATTCTGTTTGTTCTAATAATTTTTATATATACTGCAACGTTAATGTGTGTAAGGAGCAGGTACAGGATTCAAAATTTCTACTAAAATACATTATTAATAATTTATTTCTGTCTTAAATTATTTAATTAAGATTAGTAAGTTATTTCCGACTTACTTCCTACTTCCATTTTAAAAAAAGCAAACAACGTAAATGTGGTGTTACTAAATAATGACTTAAAATAAGCAGTCGTTACAATCAACGCATATTTGTGAAAAAATATTCTTAAAGATAAATGCAAAAGAGTGATGTATTAAATAATTTGATTCATTATTCAGCTCTTAGATTTTTAAAATTGAACCGAGTATCGAACCAAAAATTTAAATTATATATATATATATTGTTGTAATTGTTTCTTGGCCAAGTGGTCATGTTTCTAGTTCACTCCTTCTCACCTTTGTTTTTTTCATCAATAAGCTGTGTGTTGTATAGATACGTATGTTGTATCACTTATATATTGTGTGTTATTGTATCTATCTCGTGCTCACAAAAAATTCTTTTTACTTATATAACTTTTTTTTCAAAGATAATCCAATCAGAAATTTTACTTTCTACGCATGGTCATTAATAAAAGTTCTATTTTTAAAGCTCAGTTTCTTTTTTTTTTTTTCATATAGATTTATTTCAAATAATTTGAAACCAAGCAATAATGGGAAGCAAGTGGTTTCAATTAAAAAATCTACAGATAGAAGATCTATAGATTTTCTGGTAGATTTTGCCTTCCAACATAACAATCCCTCAAGGCATCTTTTATTATATACGTAATATCTGCAATAATTAATATTATTTCTTTTGTCTGCAATGCTTTCTTTCTTCCGAAATATCCTCAGGAAAATCTTACGTTCCTCCAAAAAGCAGGCCACTAAGCTATTTCTAACTGATGCTTGCGAAACAGTATTTACTTGCGCAGGAAAAATATGGGGACCAGATATCTTGCAGCTGAAGATGAAACCTTCATCAAGGAAAGTAGTAAGGCGACATTCCAAGGTCATTAATGTCCAGTTACTTTCATTTCTTGAGGCCCTCTTAAAAATATCTCGGAATTGGGTCATCTTGCTTATAAAAGACTTACGCAACATTAGAAAGTGAACGCCCCATATTTCTCAATACTGAAATATTGGAGTGGAATGTTGATGCTGCTTTTGCAATCTCAGCCGGTTTTAATGATGCCCAAATCGTACTGTTGTCAAAATACCATAAATCTTGATATCAGACGAAGAGATTTTCAAATTGCCATTACTTCTTGGAGAGATTATATCTGCCATTATGGCAATTAATTCTTTTGGAATGAGCATTTAAATATGTTGGAAATTCCAGTCACAAACATCCGACGGATATTTTGTAAACTGAAAATCATTGTTGAAAAATATGACATTATTTCATATCCATTTTAAATTTATAATTCGTCATCTAATGTCTTATGGATTACAGTAAAATGAACCTAAATTTGATCTTTAAATTAATGTTTTTCTGATCAACATGAGAAAAATTTTTTGAATGTATGTTTGCATAAATAAGATTAATCCCTGGATAAGTCTATGCTTGTATAACATAATATGCAGTTTTCAATACTATTATTAATAAATAAAAGAAGAGGTTTGGTAGTCGCTCTATGGGCATTTTGTGCACACTTTAGGCTAAATAGACCAGCACCTACAGTTTAAAGTGGATTCCGAACCACTCACAATCATCCACGCTACCGCCGAGATTCGAACCTGAAGCCTGTGGTACCAAAAGCCAGAGCGTTAGCCAATTGGCCATCAGGACGCAAATAAAAGAAGAGAGAGCCAATATTTAAGTTAATCCGCTTCATTGTATTTTAATTATTTTTCAAAAATATAAATAATTCTTTGGTTGTCAATTTGTAATCAACTATCAGTTTATTTCATAACATTAATAATATAGTAGGCTCCTGTCTCGAAATCTGCCACCACGCAGATGGCTTCGGCTCATCATGAGTCATAGTGGCAGGCAGTTAGAGTTAGGCTTTATCAATTCATAATGCATAGCTGTCTGTTTTTCTCAATTAAAATTTACAAAATTGTAGAAAACTTATTTTAAATTAAACAAATCCCTGTCAAGAATGTTCTAGTGTTGCCTGTACAATTTTTAGTGCTGTCCAACTAGTGCAGTTAATCTAATTTCTTTAAGCTTAGAGTCCAAATTTTTTCATTTGCACCTATAGCTATTATATTCTATAGGTGCATCTACAATTAATTATCCAACTAGTGCAGTTAATCTAATTATTTATTTAAGCTTAGAGCCCAACTTTTGCACTTGCACCAATAGCTATAATATTCTATAGTTGCTTTTACAATTAATTATCCAACTAGTGCAGTTAATCTAATTTCTTTAAACTTAAGGCCAAGATTTTTTATTACTATTGTGGTACATGTTGTGTTCTCATATAACCACAAGCAGCCCACTAACAAGTGATGTAGAGGGTACGTTGCCTTCTGAGAGGCGACTTAAGGTTAACTACTCCACATTTATGTGTTGTTCGGGAGATAACGTGGAAAAACTCCATCTGATAGTGGAAACGAGATGTTTATTCACTTTGTTATAATACCATTTGAGTCTCTTCATTTGTGAAAGCAGTTGGTGGTTGAAATAGTTGCAACGATATCGGATTCCAATTTGAGTTCACCTCCACTCTTTCTGCGCACTACCAATGGACCATTATAATTAGTACGTAGATTTAAACGAAGTCAGAATAAATACTAAATTTTAAGAAATAAAAATAGTTTAAGTTAAAGTGCTTGCAAAAGAATCGAGGCTTTTCTGTCTTCACTTAGTTACTAAAAATGATAAATGCAAATTTTATCAATATTCTCCACTTCCGTCAAATCGATTGCGCTTATGTTTAACTTAATGATTTCCTTATGCGAATACATATAGTTGTATTTCTTTTTAACATTGAAAAAAGATACTTTCTTCTTCTTCAATGTTTCTAATTTGTAATCTTTTTACAATTTGCAATTAACCGTTTAACGGATCATTTCTTTTTTTTAAAATAAAGTTTTGTTTCAAAATAACTTTTTTTTACTAAAATAGAAAATATGCATAAAAAAATTATGATTAATAACTTTTGACCTTGTTTTATTTGTGTTTTGTTATTTAAAATAAAATATTAATTTAGCCATTCCGATTAAAATGGGACTGCACATTAGAGTCAGAATTATAATCCTCTGATTATAATTATGATATATCGTTGTTAATATCCCCAAAAATGTCTTCTTTTTTCTCATTTTGAAAGAAATACTTGAAAATAAATGAAAACGAACTTAAGCAATAAATAACACAGTTCCTCGCCAACCTTTTGGGTATTGAAGGACATACAGCCAAATATGAAGCCAATAGGAATTCGTGATCGAGCCAACATGAAGTACGACATGGGCTCGAGGTTTTACTCATTTTGAAAGAAATATCTGAAAATAAATGAAAAAGACCATAATCAATAAATAACACAGCTCCTCACCAACCTTTTGTGTATTGAAGGACATCGACCCAAATATGAAGCCAACGTAAAATAGTGGTCGAGCTAATGTGAATCATGATCGAGCTAACATAAAGTAACGACATGAGTCGAGGTTTTACTCATTTTGAAAGAAATACCTGAAATTAAATGAAGGCGACCATAAACAATAAATATAACACAGCTCCTAGCTAACCTTTTGGGTACATCCCGCCAAATACGAGGCCAACATGAAGTAGCAATCGAGCCAACATGAAGTCGTGATGAAATGACTGTTGCCATACTCAATATCACGAGCAAACTCGAGTTTGACTTAGAATGATGCAAGACATTCAAAAATACTTGCTTTAATTCAGAAATTAATTTTCAAATGAGTTAACCCGTATGTTCCGAAAAAAAAAATGCAAGTATAATCGGGATAATTAATTAAGAGATTAAAAAGTCGCGAATGAATACATAAAGCATTCTTGGCCTGTTTTTATCACCAAATATATAATACATAATTACAATTATTTACTTAGTCCTTAACAATTTTATTTTATAAAACAGATTTATATTCTGGAGTTTTCAAAATTTCGTTCATTTAATGTTTTCTGTCTTTCAGTGGTAGATTCCAGCGGCCGTCTACCATCTGGTACTTTGGAAGGAACCCTCACAGATCTCGGAGATTACGACCAGTGCCTGGACGTTGTCCAGCCAAAGAAGGCCAAGCACATGGACATCCAGGGACAATACTGCACCTTAGAAGTACAGCCAGTACTCCCAGAGTTGCACAGTAGAGTTTCGATGAACACAAAAGTATTAGACTTCGGCAACATATCTACAGATTCGGTAACGTATTTTTTTGAATGAACCATGAAAAAGAATCTCAATAAAGTATATGTTGTACAGTTTAAATTTATGTACTTTTTATGATGAGTATGCATTTGAGGATACAAATATATTGAAACTACTATATACATTTAAATGCTATTCTTATGAAGGAAGACACGATTTCTCTCTCATAGTTAGAAATAATCTCATAATCTCAAAGTTAAATTTTAACCTTTCTGAAATTGTAGAGCATTTAATGTAATTTCTTCTATATAAGTAATGATGGTGAGATAAATTAAACCCTTTGGTGATATTTTTTTAAAAATCACCAGAATATATTTGTTTTTACTTTGCAAAATAATGTACTTGGGTATTATGTTTTTGGTTGAAAATACTGGAGTTTTTATTATATTACACATTTGTTCTCTGATAAATTGATATATATAAAAGTACCAAAGATTGGATTTTCCATAAAAGAGTAAAACTTTTCATTAAGGTACCTTTTTTCAAATCCCGCACATTTTTTGATAAAGACAAATTAGCTTGCAGTTTGAATGGCAATTGTTTTACTCAAGATCATTTGCTAAAATTAAGGGAAGGCAGTTGTAATCGTTTTCACACAAACAACACGCAAGTGTATTTAATTATTTGGCCACTTGGTGTATGGTAGAGATATTATAGAATTTTTAACGATATCTTTTGTGTACTTCACAATAACGAATATGTTGCACTACTCATATTCCATTTGGTGTATACTAAAAATCTAAAATCTTAGCAAAAGCTGCCTTGTTTATACTGTCCCAATGTCTTTTATCTGTTGTATATTTTACGTTTATCTGTAGTATACTTTACTAAAAATGTCTCTTGTATATTTTACTACCCATATTCCATTTGATGTATATTACAGTTATAATAAATTTTTAACAATACTGACTTTTATCTGTCGTATATTTTACTTCTAACAATTTCTCTTGTATATTTCGCTACCCATAGTCCATTTGGTGTACACTACAGATATTATACAGTTTTAACAATAACTGTCTTGTTTAAACCGTTACAATGTTTTTTATATGTTGTATACTTTACCTGGTGTAGGCTATAAATATCATATAATTTTAACAGTGATTGTCTCGTTTATACCTCTACAATACCTTTTATCTGTAGTACACTTTTGTTGGTGTATGCTACAAATATTATAGAATTTTAACAGTGACTCCTCTATACTTCACTACACATATGTGGTTACTCCATTTGGTGTATTCTACTGATATTATAGAATTTTAACAGTGGCTTTTCTTTACAACACATATGTAGTAAATTCAATTTTATATATTCTACTGATATACATACTATTATAGAATTTTAACAGAAGATTAACATTTTAATAGAAATAAGCTTGTACTTTTTTCAAATCTCACACATTATTAGATAAAGACAAATTAGCTTAGAGTCTTAGAGTTTGAATGATAATTGTTTTACTCAAGATCATTTGCTACAATTCAAGGAAAGCAATTGTAACCATTTCCATAGAAACAACACTAAGCATGATTAATTATTTGTATATATTATAAATCTGTAGTATACTTTACTTGGTGTAGGCTATAAATATCATAGAATTTAGCAATGTCTCTTGTACATGTTGTATTGTTCTTTACCAATGACTCTTGTATATCTTATTGTTCATTTGTAGTATATGTTCCTTGACGCATATTTAAGATATTATGAAATTTTAATAATGACTCTCTTACCGTTACAATGTCTTTTATTCATCCCATTAAATCTCTCAGTTTGACGTCCAGCGCTATATACAGTAAGCAGAAATGTATAAGTTCTAAATCTTAGTTTATGTGTCCTTGTAACAATATACAAAAAAAAATCTCCAAGTAATCATTCTGAGAATTCCCATCTTCGACACAATTCGCATGTTTTTAATCATAAAAAATATAAACTTTTCCGGTTACTTTTTTTCCTTCTTTCTTTGCGAAAAAATTCGCCAAACAGCCATGATGCTATCAAGAAGGTATACGGAAAATTAAAATCAGTAACTTCCAGGATTGGTTACTAGGAATGCTATCATCAATGTGTTTTTTCGATGCTAATAAAATTTGCATTGCAGCCTTTGAGATTCTGCCGTCTTTAAGTAGTAGTCTGTGGCAGCTGTTTTATCTGGATATAAAATTGTAAAGTGTCCGTAGTGGATGCTTATTTGTCAGAAATTTTTATACAGTGCACCTATAATTATTTGCAGATATTTAAATGCATACTCACTTCAATCACTGGCCTTATCACACGACCTTGTTTCGTTACATTCAACGTGAAACAAACCCCCTTTATCACTTAAATAATGAGTTTATCGCTACGCGCACATACAATACTTATCCACCATATTCAAATGCATGAAGAATTCTATCATTCATTGTGTGAGAACAGCGGGGTTTGTGGTTGATTGACTATTTTTCCACACAAATAAACATTTACACATGCACATTGTTAGCTTATTGTATGTGTAGCAGGTATGGTTTATTTCACGTTGAAGAAAGCAAAGTAAATACCAAGTACATTTTAAGCTCATAGGGCATAAGATTTGATGCTTTTCATTTGACTGATTACCGTTGAAACGACTTTCCAAGTACATCAAGATTTCAACTTTTGTGTTTCACAGTATTTTAAAAAAATAAATTAAAATTCTACATCTGACATTGTATTAATATTACGTTCAAATTTAAATATAAATATTATAATAGTGTGTAATTTTTGCAGGTGCTGTCTGATTTATCGCACGGTTCCGCCCTTTTTCATCTGATGGTCATGCGCATTGGAGTGTGCGTTCCCTCCCCCTGCGTTGCAGACGATATTCAGGCTCTTACAGCTGCACGTAAGAATTCAAAAAAGATTTTATCAGATTTATTCTTTCACAAACAAGTTAGAGTTAAAGTTTTTCTGTATAAAAGATTTATTTAACATTTTTCTTATGATGAACTCCTCTATTTTGGAGACTTGTATATTTGCCTATATTAGAAAAACATATGGATAACACATATGGTAACATAATAATATAACATTAACAACATAACAACATGATACATGCATTTCTCACAGTACCAGATCTTGAAGTTGCCATAAATATGTCACTTGGTATTAGTACGGAAATATTGTTAAACATAATCATGGCACTACAACATACATCGTTTTATTCATACATAAAAATTTATCATTATTATTTTCATTGTCTTGGCCATAGAGGGCGCTATATAATAGATAATTTCATGATAACGTCATTCTCGCAATGAAAACTTTGGATATAAAAACATTATTGAATTCTGCACGCGCATTTATAATACACAAAAATAATTACCGTAGTTATTGTGGTTGAAAAATGCGTATGGTGCCTATTTATGTTTCAAATATTTAACCTTGCGTCATATGAAGTGATTCAAGCATACAATTACAATTTGGAAAACTCTCCGAATGACATTATAAAGATATCGATATAAAATCCATTTAACATTTATGGACTGGTTAGGCACATTTCCCACTAGATGAGGCAGTTAATTCACAAAATTGCATTTGGAATAATAGCAACCGTTACGAGTACGCCGTAGTATAGTTGCAGATATGAAAAGTCGACCGCAACGTTCAGAATTGGTCAATTGATCTTTGACGAATGTTGGGCCATGGGTCTATAAACTTGCACGATGCATCATATAAGGTGTACTGCATTTTGATATATTAATTATCATTGTCCTTCCTATACTACTTGAATAAAATGAAGACATATCATGTCCGATGACCATCATACACAGTTGTCAAATAATTGAGTTGTTATTATAGTCAGCGTGTGACACCAATCACCTTTTGAGCAGGCATAGCTGACATGAATGGCCTCCAAGATCACCATTTCTCTCTCACACACACACAATGATTCCTCGTTGTGGGGCAATCTCCAATCACAGGTCTATGAAGGAAATCCCTTGGTCTTACCATCACTAAATTATGTCTTACATAAAGAGATAGTAGTCATTACCATTAATATGTTACTCCATGCTGAATCTGGCAAAATACCACGACTGCACTCAGTATTGAATTATGGTGGTGAGTAAGGCTGAGTAGTGGTGGTGGTGGGAAACTAAATCATGAGATATAAATCTATCATTTCAAAATAATGATGTTTTCATTTTTGTCCCCTCACCCACCTTCTTACTGAGCGCTCTCTCTATGGTTTTTGTGTAATTTTCTTCAATGTTTTGGTGTATCAAACAAAATTCCGAAATGTGATGAATATGAATATCATACAAACTGCACGTCTCTCCGATTGATAGATGCTCATTTTGCATTATATATAGGTGGAGATAAAGAGGTGGCGGTATAGGTGTATATATATATGGTGATATGAGGTAACATCTTGTTCGGAAGTTGGGAGATCACTGTGGCAGAGAGTTTTCCGGGTTTTCTCCCCATTGATAAGCAAATGGGAGGTGTCTCTTAAAGTCCTCCCCTCGAAGGCATTATATAGCATGCATATATATTACCAAGGCAGCATAAGAGCAAAAACACATTCAGTAACTTAACTGTCGATGTGAGACTCGAATATACTCTTACACAGTTACCATCAAATGAACACATTTCGTAACAAGTAATATACTTTTTTAAGTAAAATTCCTTCTTTTTCTCCACTATATTGCAGGAAGTCCTTTATAAATAATTTTCCATTCATTTTTTTAGAACAAATACAGGATAAGAACTTAAACTAAAAAAAACTAAAATTAGCAAGAATGTAATTATTTTAATATTTGAAAAAACTGAGGAAACACCCAGTCCTCCACTACAAGTTTCAAAAAATGTATTTGAACTTAACTGTCGGATGTAGATAAAAAGTGTTTTAATATACGATTGAAAATTTGAGCAATATATATATAGGGAGAGTCAATGAGCTAATAGAAGGAAAAAAATAGCACTTCAAAACCATATTACTAGTGGATTTGAAGCTTAGCCCTCCTGTCAATTAGCTCTAATGTTGTAATTGAGCAACTAACTGGAGTTTAACATTGGTATTGTACTGCACTTATTTCTAAATGCATATTTTATGTTAATTCAACTATTAAATCGATCTTATTCAGTAATATTTGTATTTAACCCAGATTCAAACCAGTACAAAAGATAACAGCTACATTAGATGCGTAAGACTACATTAGATGAATAGATTGCATTGACATCCATTCGAATACCTCAGTATTAGAATCTTTCAAGCAATTATTTTTAGATTAACTTTCTTTCGATCGAATTTACGACTATTTTTATGGTGGCATCTTATTTCCCATCCCAGTTGTAGTTCTTACTTAAGGAAGAGGAGGTTAAATAATTATTTGGTCATTAATTTCTTTCTTCTCGCTAATATCGAAAAATGTATATAAAATGCGGAAGTTAAAAAGTAAAAATTGCGAATTGAAACGCTTCCCAAAAAAAAAGTCTAATTTTTGTTTGACCTGATTTCGGTATAAAATTAGAGAGGAAACTTTTAATACTTCTCTACTCACGCAAAATTCACTTTTAGTCAAAAGCAGTACACCAGGCATATCGCTTTAATTAAACATCAAGATTTTTTAGGAATAAGACGAGAATATATATTCACGCTGATAGTGGATATATTTTAAAATTTTTTATTTAAAGTTAACGTATCATTTTCATGAAAAGTTGTATGTGTAGTGCTTATTCATTACTATTGTTATTGTAAAAGCTTTATTCCATTATCATTCAAAGTTATTAAAGTTTATTCATTATCATTAAAAGTTAGATAAAAATTGACAATATCATTAAAGCTATTAAAAATTATTAAAGTTAATTCATTATCATTAACGTTATTAAGTTTAATTCATTATCATAAAAGTTATTAAAAGTTTATTCATTATCATTAAAGTTATTAAAAAATTGAAGAGATAATTCATTATCATTAACGTTATTAAAGTTTATTGTCATTAAAATTATTAAAGTTTATTCATTGTCATTAAAAATCATTGTAGTTAATTTATTGTAAATTAACGTTATTAAAAAGTTTATTCATTATCATTAAAATTATTAAAGTTTATTCATTATCATTAAGATTATAAAAAATTATTGCAGTTAATTCATTATCATTACGTTATTAAAGTTTGTTGTCATTACAATTATTAAAACTTATTGAAGTTAATTCATTACATCATTAAAATTATTAAAACTTATTAAAAGTTAATTCATTATCATTAAAGTTACTAAAAAACCCACATTAGATTTAATTCATTATCTTTTATTAAAGTTATTAAAGTTAATTCATTATCAAATTTCCATTGTTATATCAGCAAATAAATTTCCATCGTCATATTTTCAATATGTTTTGGATATTTACAAACAATATACAATCTCCATAAAAAATACATAAATACTTAAATACATTTTTCTGTCCTACAGAGAAAAAAAGATGGCGACTGTTACACGAATTTAAATATCAAAATATTTTTTTATCCGATTTATATTTATTTTTAAGCAAATAAACCAAAGGGTTAATTTCAGAAAAACTCTGCAGTTCACAGAAAATTCTGGGCATTTGCAAAAATAATAAATGTAATTTTTTAGATTTCATTTTATGAACCGAAAATTTCAATCTATCAAAATTTCGCGAATATTTTTACGTCCAATTTTTAGTGTCTGTTCCCGCTATAAGCATGGGAGCTTGCTGTTCTGCATAGTTTATTAGGCACCATTCCGAGACCCTGTATACTATCCACCAGACCAGCTTGGTTATTCGTTACGAATTTTATATAATTTAAATTTTTATACTATAACAAGTGAAACGCTGAAAGGTTCTTGGGCGGCACATGATTATTTATTGTATTTATTTTTTTATTTTTAGTTGGCATAACCTTCAAAAAACACGTGTATAGGGTGACAGCTGTTGCGCTGTTAGCATGGAGTTATAGCATTTTTGAATTCATCACGTGCAGTCCTCTGAATGACAGAGCCATGTTTCATCCATTGTCACTGAATCAAGGGCAAAAATTCGGGTTTTACGATTGAACAGCTCCAAAACGCACTGCATAGAATCATCAATTCGTTGTTGTTTTGGGTCGATTGTGAGCTCACGCGGCACCCACTTTGAACAGACTTTCGCATATCCAAATATTTATTCACGATATCAGCCCAACACATTCCTTTGATATCTTTAGGTCTCAGCTATCTCAATCAATTTCACTTTACGGTTATCAGATATTTTGTGGACTTTTTGATGTTTTCGTCGGTAACACTTGTATATAGCCTCTTTTGCGGCATCCACTGCGTGCATCGTCTTCGGTGCTCATTTCGCCTCGTTTAAATTTATAGGAAACCACTTCTAGGGTTGATTTTCCTGGTTCAAGTCCGAAAATAATGTTTATCGCCTGCCCTACCGCAATATTTGTTTTCGCCAAAAGCAATGCTTTATTAACACAAATTCCTTTTTATCCATTTTTTCAAACCAACAAAAGTTGCTTCACTAAAAAATGCTATAACTCACATACTAATAATGCAACAGCTGTCAAATTTATACACGTGTCTTTTGATGTTAGGGGCTAACTAAAAATCATATGCATTTACTACTAGTGGTAGCGCCATCTATGTGTTAGCATACGAAATTTTCAGCCCACCTGTTAGATTTCATATGTTGGTTCACACTGCGAATATAGTCTTATTGAGAGTTTTCCTACACGAAATAATAACAATGGTTATTAACATAAACTGATTGGACAGAAATCGTTAGTAGCATGAACAGTTGTATTTAATAAATTATGAAAATTAAAACCCAATATTGATTAGAATAAAACACAATATTGGTTTGAAGACTGATAGGAATTAGCTAGAATAAATTTATTTGTCAGAATTGGTTAGAATGAAATAAATTATAGGTCAGAATACTGATTAGGAATTGATTAGAAATAAAACAAAATATTGGTTAGAATACTAGAATAAAATAAAATATTCGTTAGAATATTAGACTAAAACAAATTATAAGGTAGAATACTTGTTAGAATAAAATGAAAATATTGCTCAGAATACTGGTTAGAATTAAACAAAATATTGGTTAGAACATTAGTTAGATTTAAAAAAAAAAATATTCGTCAAGCAAGCTTTTCAAAAATTCAATTATCTATTTATAAAACAAGTATTGATTATAATGTGGTTAGAATGAAACAAAAAATTTGATTAGTATATTAATTAAAACTGATTAGAAATAAAACAGAAATATATGTTAGAACATTAGTTAAAATAAAATAAAATATTGGTTAGAACACTAGTATAGATTAAAGAAAATACTGGTTAATCAACCTCTTCCAAAAATTCAATTATCTATTTTTTAAAATAAAATAAAATATTGATTAGAATTATGTTTAGAACGAAACAAAATACTGATTAGATTTCTTGTTAGAATAAAATGAAATATTTGCTTAGAAGACTAGTTAGAATAAAACAAAATATTTGCTTAGAAGACTAGTTAGAATAAAAAACAAAATATTTGTTAATTATAATAAAGAAAACACTAGTTAATCAACCTCTTCCAAAAATTCCATAGTGATGTGTGAAACAATTTAAAGGAATTTTGAAAGTGTTTCATCCCATAGTAGCTGGTCTTTAGAAATTGAATTTTAATGGGGTTTATTACTACATTTTGTATTCTAGTTAAAGTGAATTCATAATACTTTAAGAGACATACCACTATTACATGTCCTATAATACATGAAATAATAAAAACATCGCATAAAAAATTGAGTACGATCTACAAAAATGGATATTTTATTAAGTCACAGATATGTCGTCTTGTATGGATTCTTCAACCCATTATAAAGAAATTGTCCTAATAATTTGTGGAAACCTATATAACATTAACGAATCCTTCTTTTAATGCCATTCATTTGAGATAAACGAGTTCGCTTTGACATTTGAAGTCACGCCACTTTGCGATCGTGCCGGTCCCTAAATGCCGGAAATGAAAAAGTTGTATCCGATTTTGCTCGAAATATATGAATGGGTGATTGATTCTTGATTGAAAAGTCACTCTTGTCACTCGTATAAAAGTTTGTGCATATCTTTTTTTCTTCCTTGCGTAGTGCTGAAGAAAGTTCCAGTCCAAGTTTCTGTGAAACTGCGAGATAAAACAAGAATTCCATGTCACGATACCGCAGTTTGCATTGTCATGTAAGTGAATAGTTTAGATTTAACAAACGACGCTAAATCAAATTGGCTTTAGAAAACCACAAACGGGCTACATTCCTCCAGGGCCATATCTTTTTGATTTGTTGGATGTATTAATTGGAACAGGGGAACAAAAATGTTTATGCTCGCAATCATCGAGATAAAAAAAATATTTCATACCTTGCAGTTGTAAAACGATAATCCCGATCCATATTTTAATGTTTAAATATTGAATATTCATCTGTTTATAAAATAAGGAGTTTCACGTTTTGAAATTTTTAATGTTTCATGTTTTGTATTGTCTGAAAATTGATTGTTTTTCTGTAGTGAAACAATAGAAAAATGCTAAATGGTTTATTGACTTTATATTTTATATTAACGAAATATATTACTTCAAAATTTGGAAGCAATATTTTATATTATGTTTTAAGAAACCAATATGAATTAATATGATAAAATAACACCAAACATTATATCAAGGAAATAGGGCAACTTATAGAAGTAATTCAATTCAAAATAGCAATTGAAAATAAAGTAGTACTTCAAATTCAATTTAATATACTAGTATTTCAAATTCTGTTAGTAATTCAAATTCAAATGTTCAAATTAAAAGATACAGCAGTACTTCAAATTCAAATGAAATTCAAAGAAAATTTTTTACTGTATTAAAAAATGTAATAATGATAATAATTATATAAATTCTAAGTTAAAAAAACATGAAAGAAACTTTTTTGAAAAAAAGGATGATAAAATGACAATATTATTCAAATTAATGCTATTAGAAATTTGTTACATGCATTTTTTTTTATTTAAATTCAAGTTAAAATGTAACAATATTTGTCACAGTTTTAAAAATAGTTCTTATCCTTTTTTTCAAACAGTTTTTTTTTTCATATTTTTTACTTCGAATTAATATTATAATTACTACATTATTATTATCATTATTTTAGAATTAATATCATCATTATTATATTTATTAATTACATTACTTTCACATTGTAAATACATTGTTAAATAAACAATCTTGTTTACAAAATTTAATTTGATCACATAATTATATTTTTATGATATACACACTAGGTGTAAAAAATCTAAAAAATAAAAACTTTTTGGAATTATTAAAAGCATTATTTTTTACAGATCCATTACATTAGTGATCATTGCACTAGTTACCCACTGGAACTGCTATTGATTCTTATGTTTCAAAAATGCATCTAATTGCTCAGATATGGGTAAGACTTTTTATATTTATAGAAAAATAATATATATATAATTTGCCATAATTTCCTGACAATTTGCTTGGCGCCATATAACCTATAAGCAATATTTTCGACAAGAAAAAAAAATCCAGCATAATCTACTTGTGATCCATGCTTGTCAAGTCTCGCCCATACTAAACCTATAACTGCTTCAAGAAGAGCATCACATTTCAGGTCAGTGGAACACTGTGGCACATTTACAAATATATTATATACATATACGAAATCTGGATTATTATACAAAGAAATGAAAATTAAAAATATGAGTAAATTTGATCACACACAATTAAATCAGTTCACTTCAAAGTCGAAGATTTTCAAAGCTCTCGAGTCTACGTCTAATCTCAAAACACCTGGTCTGCGGAAGACCTTAATTATCATACGGCCTGATACACGAAACCACAAGGGACTCACTTTGAAAAATAGGCGGAAACTCCGTCTATTTAGTCACTTTAGAAAAAGAAAAACAAATATACTTCTGGTTTATTCAACACAGAACTCTCCTTTTCTTCTGCAAGAAATCTGCCTTTAGGAAATCCGTCAAGAGGGCGGGGTCAGCTTCTCTCACTTTTATTGGAGTAGACATTTCTCAACTCATGCTCTATCACCAATCTCAATGAAAAAAAAAAACAACTCATAGTGTAGTCCATATTCCGTCTGTAATTGTTTCGACCAGTGAGGTCACATAGTGATTCTTAATTTCATGAAGTCCCATTATCCACTGACATAGAATATCTGCTGTCAGATTTGAGTGGCAGATGTTCTCATTAGTGCAAAAATACTAATTGCATGTAATATAACTACCCACAAAACTGCGTATCCCCTGCCAAATTTCAGTGATGGGTTGTTATTGTGCACTTGTCATTCTTCTCTCCTGGAAATGAAATGCCAAAACTCTTCCCGTGAGAAAAATTGCTACAAGAATTGATTTAACTTTTCGCATCTTCGTAAAGTACAGTTCCCTGAAGTCACCACCAATGCCATTACGACGTTTTCGAAAACCATATAAGAAACCGGATGACTTCAAATGTCGTTCCATAGTTGGAATTCTAGAAACTAGATAATCATACTGGCCATACTTGACGCATTAGTCAGACTGAGCACTGTACAAAGGTATTGGTAACATAATTGCTGCAAAAATTCATCAGTTTAATGACGGCTCGCAATCCATGAATAATTTTTTTCGTAAATTTAATGGTAATTTATGTCCAGGATAATTAGTGCATTCACCAATTGACGTAATGGCGTTAGTTAAATTCTGTGTAATCTGCAACTTTGAAAACTTTCGACAGTAGAATTTCTGGCTTCAGAAAAATGGACGGCCTGATTGGCGGTTGGTTAGCTCTCTGGCATTTTGGTACCACAGGCTTCTGGTTCATATCCTGGCGTTAGCATGGATGTTTGAGTGAGTGGTTCGGAATCCACGTTAAACTGTAAAGGTCCCAGTCTAATTATCCCAAAATTTGCACAAAATGACCGTAGAGCTATAAACCGAACCAATAAAAAAAAATGGTGAATAGGATATTGAATTATTAAAGATTACACATCTCAACTAGAATTTATTTAAACATTTTCTTTTTCTCGCATGTGATCCTTTATCTAGTTCTCATGAGAATACATGGTGGAATCTTACTAATTACAATTTAAATTTTCCACTACAATTGTATACTATATTAAATTATTCGTCTGCAACATACTCCCTTATAACAACGACATGGCGTTAAAACGTTTCCCAACAATCACCTTGCATCGTGCTTGCATATGTTCTTATGTAAAAAGTTTATTTAATGACGATGAATTTGAACTATTCGCGAAGTCTTCAAGAAGGAATTCTCTGGGAGCTGTTAATGGCGTACGATGACCAAGTCTTTTGTGGATAGTACTGGCCCACACCTATGGATTCATGACAGGCAAAACCTTGGTAAGTTATCACTCGAAGTTCGAAGACATTTCATAATGCCCTTGACGTTCAATGATAATATCCTGCATATTAAATTATAATGTTCTTCATGTTTAATAATTCATTCCTTGCTAGAATTGATAATGTCCTCGATGTTTAATAACAATGTCCACCATATTCAATGATAATAATAAATCCTCGTTGTTCAATGATAATATTCTCCACGTTTAATGATAACGTTCTTAATATTCAATAAATATTAAATAATTCAATAATTCATTCCTTTCTGGAATTGATAATGTCCTCCATGTTCTATAATAATGTCCTCCATGCTGTATAGTAATGTCCTCCCTGTTATATAATAATGTCCTCCATGTGCAATGATAATAATGCCCTCCATGTGCAATGATAATAATGGCCTCCATGTTCAATGATAATAATGGCCTCGATGTATATATGGGGCTTTTGCCGCAGCTGCGAATGAAAGTGTTATCTTAGTGCGGTATTTTAATGGGAGAGGTATTACTTGAGAAACTTTAAAGAGCATGTGGTCAAGAGCAAAAGTTTATTAAAACTGCTGGGATCGATCATCTATAAATTATCTGTGCTCACGTATCTATTGTTGTTGTATCTCTTCCGAACGGAATCCTCCACTGTAAAGCATTGATATATCTTCCGCACGGAAACAGAATGCTTTGGCGAGGGATAGGATGATAAGAACACAAGTTTTGGGGAAATGCCGCCTGTACGGTTGACTTACACAAAGGATTAGCCACTTCTTCGATCTGATTATGTTTCAGCACTACCCCTATCAATGGAAAGGCCTATAAAATTAATAATCAATGGAAGTGTTGTGGACTGGTAAGACATAAAAAAGGTGTTAAAAACATCAAGGAAATGGACGAAGAGACATAAGACAGTAGATGAGTAGCAGAGCGTGATAAAAAATGAGCTGTCACATATCAAGACATCAAGGAGAATGGACGGAAGATAGTGGAGGAGTAGCAGAGTGAGAAAGAGAGTGAGCTGTCCCATATCAAGACATCAAGGAGAATGGACGGAAGATAGTGGAGGAGCAGCACAGTGAGAAAGAGAGTGAGCTGTCTCATATCAAGACATCAAAGAGAATGGACGGAAGATAGTGGAGGAGCAGCAGAGTGAGAAAGAGAGTGAGCTGTCCCATATCAAGACATCAAGGAGAATGGACGGAGAGACAGAAGAAAGTGGAGGATAGCAGAGTTAGATAGAGAGTGAGCTGTCCCATACATATAAATGCATATTAAACCACATATCGGCACGTTATAATTATTTCCAATTATTTATTTATATTATTTATTTAAACTAATTTTTTGATGTTGTTATAAAGGATTTTTGGTGATTAAAATTAATCTAATTAACATTTAATGCTTTCCATATTGTAAATAACTACATAAACGATACTATATGTAAAAATAATTTGTAATAAGTGCAAAATACTTTTGCAGCTCGTTTAAGCCATGCTAAAACATACATGGACGACATATTTTTCCAAATAATCACCAACTCATGGGTTTCTGTGGATACCTTCTTCATGCTTGGGTAAGTAGCAATTATTTTTCAGACTATTTTGTTCAGTAAAAAATTTAAAACCGGTTTTTCTAACTCGCAGCTGAACTTTGTAACAAATATAAATTGTAAGCTTGAGAATTTTTATGTATGTTTCATCTTATGAAGTTCTAATTATATACAAATATAATAAATTTTATGTTTTATTTAAATTTCTCTCTATATCCATTTTCTAAAATAATTCAATAATTTAAGCTTGTGGACTCTCTCAATGATTTAAAAAAGGTTATTGAATTTTTTTTTAAGATATTCGCTCTTAAATATCATAGTGGTAATATATACTATATAATTAAGACTTTATTGAGACCATACGTTTAATGTTCATAAGAACCTATCGATTATTTTTTTAGATTTTTGACATAGGAGGTAAACTTTGGAATAAAACCTCATAGAAAGTCAAAGATTTGTAAATTATTTTAACAAATATTTATAAATCCTATTAAAATAGTCGTAAATGATTTATTAAAATAATATATATAGTCATAATTGTTATATTTCTTTGTATAAAACACTAAAATTTCTAAAACTATTACACATGTTTTACACTTTTTAATTTCATTTTTGGTTTAATTTTGTGAGATTTTGATGATAAATTTGTGTATTATTTTTTACTAAAATTATTCTTGCAGGGGCCTATTAGTTGCAAGCTCTAATCTGAAAATCATGGAAAGCACAGGTGGAAAAATCAACTATTTTTCTCGGCTTGTTCATAGAGTTTGGAGGTGAATTATACTTGTTTTAAAAGTGGTTTTTTATTTCTTTAAAGTTTAAATTACTTTTTTAATATAGTATATTGAAGAAATAGACATGCTTATAAAAAAAAGTGTTATCTACATCTCTTACTACTAACGAAAAGGTTTTCAAATATTCATGCTGTGTTTATCCGCATTATTACAATCAATCTATTGAAATTCCTCCTAGAAGACATTTGTCTTCTCTTTTCCACCATGAATATTGTAATGGTATAATAAAGGCCGAATAAAAAGTTACTAAGATTTTTAAAAAAACATTTATTATGCGAGGACATAGTTTGCCCCAAAATGTCATGATATTTGTTTTTTCCTTTTAGAAAAAATTAGTTTTTTTCCGATAGATGGCGCTGCATTACTGGAAGCATTGATATATAAATTACATAACGTTTATAGGAACTCTGCCGCTGAACTTCTAAATGGTACCATGTTTACTAATTTCATTGAGAATGTAATGTTAATGGAAGATAGGTAGCCTTCACACATTGCAGCCTCTTTGAAGTAATTCCTTGACTGATTAGTCACTCTTACTCTATTCTTGGCATCGTAGATCGCCGGTTTTGATACTCATGAATTTTTGTTTGGAGCTACGGAAGTAGTTCTGTAAAATGCCATATTTCCTTTTCCAAAATATCATTCCCAAATGTATGCATATGTAATGCAGTAGTATTTATTGTCAAAAAGGGAAATTATTTTCTGCTTAATGACAAAAAAAAAAATCATAATTTATCACATGGATTTCGGTACAAACTCCCTCATCATACAATAACTCATTCATTACTTGTGATTTTTTTTTTATTCTAGTGATTTTTGGCTTTCCCTTTACTTATTATATGGCTTATAGGTACTTGCATATTAACGGTACCTTGGAGACAGTTGCGCCAATAAAGAGCACACGCGCTAACCGCAGCTACAGATTTGGCGGTTTTTAAGTAGAACCAATCTATTCTATTGGTTTGGTAACCTTAGTAGCTGTTAGATTGGCGACACTTAAAAACCGCCACGTCTGTCGCCAAGGTACCGTTAATACATAAGTACCGGTTCATATATTAATTCTTAATAAATTCAAAAAATCTATTTATTCCGAATTTTCATTATTTTCAATTTAAATTCGTTCCTGCATTTTAAGTTGCTTTTACTTGTTATTCTTAAAAATTTCTTCACTCTTTGTCCCTAGTCTTCCTTTTTTAATCGACCATAATTTAAACAACCATACAAATTATTATTCTATACATTAATTCAGATCAAGAGATCTCAAGACTTATGTGTCGTTGTTTCCAAAACAGTACAGCAGTTAATAAATTTTAAATATACATATATATTATGAAAATTCAAAATATGAAATATTATTATTTTTATTTTTTATAATTATTTTCATTTATTAATTGTATTTTTATTATGTAAACGTCAAGATTTTTTAAAATTTAATATGTGTTATATTTTATTAATGTAAAACTTATTTTGAATATTGTACAATAGATGGCAGCACCAAAATTTTCGTATAAAGAATATTTTTATATGCATTTTATTAGTACTTCTGAAAAACACATTAGACCCACCATAAAGAATTTTAAATGGAAAATTTCCTATGTAATGAACAGTCGCCAATTACACTATAAGAAAGAGAAATAGAAAAAAGCGTGATATTTACTGCTCCCTTTATTTTAAATTAAATCAATCTTGAGTAAGACATTAAAATGTAAACAAGATTTCATTAAAAGAATCATTTAAGACACATGTTATCTATTCCATAGAAATTAAAACTATTAAATAATGGTTGGTATTTCAAATAATCATTTTTAAGGTAAAATTTACAGGTTTAATTTAATTTTAAAAATACATGAACATGAACATAATTTTAAAATACTTTTTCCATGAACTTTCCTGTAGTTTTACAATATCGGGTTTTTTGACACTTGTAAATTACTTTTAGGCTTATTCCTCCACTCGCAGCTACTGTTGGAATTATGTTCATTTTACCACTAATTGGTTCTGGTCCACTATGGGCAGACATGGCTGGCCAGAAAGTCCTCAACTGTGAAAAGAATTGGTGGCAAGTGCTGCTTCCAATCAACACTTGGGTTGATTTCAGCTCCATGGTAATATTTTTTAAGTATATTAATTTCAAAGTAATTAATTAATTACATTTCATCAGTTTTACAAAAGATGTATTTTTTTCTTTTTATAGTGTCTCCTCCATACTTGGTATGTTGCTTCAGATATCCATTTCTACTGTGTTGCACCATTAGTTTTGGGTGTCCTATACAGGTAAGCGAGATGAAAAAAAAATATGTTAATATTTCATTTATAGTTATTTTTATTCATTCTCCTTAAAAAATGGACAATGAATAAGAATTTCTCCACTGAATATCCTTTTTATTTATCATTTGTCAAATAGATAGTAAAATTTCTGATTATCGTAAGGCTTTAACATGATCTTTTTTTACTTAAAAAGCTGTAGTTGTTTAAAAAGAAGATAATTTGGGATTGCAACTTAGCATTCTGTTAATTACCATCATCAATGGCATGGCAATCTTTTGTATATCCAAAATCTTTCAATGAGTTAGTTCTGTCTTGATTTCAGGAATATTTCTCCGATTGTTAAATTTTATGAGCTTAAAGTCATTGTTAAAATAGTCTAGTCATGCAAGTCTGGATATTGAACCCTCTACTCAATTACCATCTGCAATCCCTTAGTGTCATACAAAGATATAAAGCTACATTGTCCAAATTGGAAATTCTTCTATCCATTGCCAAGCCATTTATTGGAGATCAATCCAAAAACTTTTCTTAATATTTCTTAATAATAATTTTTATAGGTTGGGATTACTGGGTTTGAAAATTCACGTGATTTCCAGGTATCGCGTAACTCATTTGTTGACCACAAACTGGATTATTATTCTCGATGCCCACTATATTTTATTAGTTCTCTATGCAACCGATCTATTTTTCCATTCAAATTAAGACAACGGACTCCTTTAGCTATTAAAATGAAAGTTACAATCTCTTTTCACTGAATATTATTTTTAAATGCTTAATATAACCACTGAATCAAAGTGATCCAGTGGTTATATTAAAAACAATTAACAGTAATGATGCAGTACATTGTTTGTGCTTTTTGTTTAGGCACATTAAATAAGAATAAAATAAATTATAAAGTACAATCTGTTTCAAATTGTATTAAAAACTTGGCAGTGTGAATACTGCTATTGTTCATCTTTCATGAAATTGTTATGTGATAGAAAACAACATTTTATTTCTATTAGTTACTAAAAGTATAACTTATAATAAGTATTTTCATATATGACACAACGTTGCCCGGTTACAGAAAATAAAACTTTTTTTAGTTTTGATAAATTTTATTTAGAAAAAAAAACATCTGTGCATAATTAAAGCTTTGATATTTTAAATAACTCGCCTTAAATAGTATAAATTGGCTGAATAAAGTAATTGTTCTTATTCGATAAATCTTTTTTGTCTTTAATCTGTTTGCATTTATTTTAAGATAATAATAGTGTTTGTTTGAAAATAAATTGGAAACTATTGTAATACTATAAATTTTCGACCTAATTTTTTTACAATAACTTAATCGATGGCGCCATCTGGTAGTGCAATATCTGATTGCAATAAAAAATAAATTCTTATTTGTATTAAATAAATAATTAATTAAATAAATTATTATCTCTTAACAACTATTTCAGATCACTTATAAAGAAATATTTATTTATTTATTTATAGTATATTTTTCAATGATAAATACAAACTGATTGATAACAACCATGTATTCAAACATACAGATGGCCGGCTGCAGGTTTTGCGCTGCTGTTTTTTATAACAGCGATATGTGCAATGGTCATAGGCTTATTAACAATCATCTACAACTTACCGCCAACTGTCATATTCTTCTCTCCAGACATAGCGTAAGTATAAATAACCAGTATAAACTGCACTTGCCCTACTTTTATTTCTATGTAGAGTAATCAAAATTGATGTAGAGGTGTATAGAATCCAATTGTAGAAAAATTGTTGGACCAAATGGAATCGTATTTAGTACAAAGTTTTAATTTTTAAAAAGAAAAAAATAGTTTAGATTTTTGTTGCCAAAGGTTAAAATAATATATTTCCAGTTTAGGAGTAAGAAATTTTTGTTTTAACATAGCAATTTACTGGTTTTATACAGGTATATAGAGAAGTTTAGCATATTTTTTTTAAAATCGAACTAAAAACCTCTAATTTGATGATGGTCTTTATGAACATTAATTTAATTTAATATTAAACTTATACATCTTTAACTGTATAGACGACGTGAATCTGATGAGTTATGAGATGAGATATATTTTGTTTAACGTTGAACAGCATGTACATTCCAATCTTGAAAACTATACTTAATAAACAGATAATACTTCTATCATTATAATATTAATATTGATATTAACATTTTGGTAATGCAATTTCAAAATAATATGCATTAATTAATTAGTAAATTGGTAAAAATATTCATATATAACAAGAAATTAACTTATTAAAAAGCTACCATATTCATAATGGAAAAATGTCAAGTTGGAAATCTTTGAAAGGTTACATATAAATTAGTATTTTTTAGTCTGACAAAAGGACAGCAAATCTAGTCTACTTTAGACCCTATCCTCACCTTGAGCCTACTGTGTTGGGACTTGTTCTGATATTTATTGTGGAAATATCACAAATGGACTCTATCCAAGGTATCTATGTTTCGTTTCACTACATAAACTGTAACTGTATTGGATGAAGTTAAATTTCAGAATAGAAAGTTAATTTTTAATACAAAGAAGGGCCATATAATAGTACATAAAAAAAACAAGTCCTAATTTAATGCTGTTCTTATAATGTATGAATCACTTAATTACTTAAATTACTACGTATTGTATAGTAAGAATTTAAAAGAAACTGTGTTTCATGTATTAAACGAACATTGATTTTTTTTTATTAATATTTCATTCCTTTTGCCTTAAATAGCAATACATTTAAATGAATTAATAAAATTAAACATTATTTACAAATTATTTTTAAAATAATAAATATAATAAATTAATAAGTATAATTTCTATCCAAAACATAATGTATATTAAAAAGAATGGCCATATAATAATACAAAAAATCAAGTCATAAATTAAACGCTGTTCTTGTGATGTATAAAACGCTTATTTACTTAAATTACTAAATATTGTATGATAAAATTTGTTTCATGTATTAAAAGAGCATTGCTTTAGTATTTTTTAATAATATATCATTCCTTTTAATCTTAAATAGCAGTAAATTTAAATGAATTAATAGAATTAAAAACTATTTGCAGATTATTATTTATAAAGATTTTTAAAATAATAAATATAATAAGCAGAAAATGTTGGAAATAGAATTTATACCTGTTCCTTTTTTAAGTAATGAGTCATGTTATTTTAGTTTAACTGGATGAAATGAAGAGTCTGTTTATGACAAATATCTTGTTGGTGAAAATTTCATAATGTATTTACATTCCTTTTGAGGCATCTTAGATTACTAATAATAAGTATACTTCTATATAATACGTAATGCATATTATAATATGTATAATTTCTTCCAATACATAGTGCATATTATAATTGATATATACTTCTATCCAACACATAATGCATGTTATGTATTGATAGAAATTATACTTATAATGTAATTGGCCGATGTCTCGAAATGAATTCAAATATATTATGAAATTTCACTAACAAGATATTTAACCATAAACAGAGTTCTCATTTCATCAAGTTAACTGGGTACACTTCATGACTCATTACTTAAAAATGAACAGA